>CM022761.1:30377545-30462545 GCA_012411365.1 Ameiurus melas
GCGCTAGGAGTTGTGGGTAATATTAGCTGGAAAAAAAAAAGTGTCCACACTTCGAAAATCTACCAGGACGGCTTTTCGATTAAGCAACACGCTAATTCCGATCTCGGACACGGTCTAGGACGGATATCGCGAACCGGGACGCGGCGGTAGCGTTTAAAGTCTACGGCGGTTGATGCGCAGCGATGGCTGGACGGCGTTACTGGAAGATCTCATACATGCTGAGCACAGGAGGCTCGCTTTCGTCGTTTGGTCACCATTTTGACGCGCTTTTTGTGTTGTTGTTGTCGTCTTTTATGGAACGTTGTGGGCGTGGCTAAATGGAACCCTGCCGTGGGTTTTTTTATGCGCGTTCCTTTTACGCTTAATAAATACACGCGACTTTACTACAAGTGTAAGAAATGACGCCAAGAGTTCTTGCTTTAAAAGAAACTTTTAAAAATACCGACATCACCTTTAAAGCGCATTGATTACGGATCTAATTTTGTTTTAAAGTTCTCATACGATAGATTTACACGCACGTGAGGTCAAAACACACTTTAACGTGCTCATCATATAAACCGCGTGAGAGAGAGCATACCCTGCTCTGATTGGTCAGACGTCCCAGACTGTCGTGATTGGTCTACCGAGCGGCCCATGAAGACCAAAGGCGAGGTTTTTTTTTTTTCTTACAAACCTACGTAGGTTAGTACAGGAAGTAAAGTCTGGAATCACTAACGAGTCGATTCAGCAGTTCAGAGTCGGTTCCTTCTTTTGGGAGTCGATAACTCCGTTGGTCGTGCGCTTTGATGTTTGAAACTTGGCAGCAAACTGCTACGTATACGACACACTACATGACAGGGAATATTTGAAAAGCCATAATAGGTGCACTTTGAGTATCCTACAGATCCCAGGTTACCTCTCATGTTGACATCCAGGGGGTTGAGTCCTGCTGCGTGCACTTTGATGATCACCTCGTTTGGATAGTGTATAACAGGAAAAGCAGCGTTTTTGGTGAATCTTAGCACACTGTTGTCTCCGTATTTATCAATAACCCAGGCTTGCATTACAGACTGATGGCTGGGAGAGGTGCTGAAAGTTTTGGCACTCCCTGCGTGTCTATTCAGCCTGAGACACACACCGCACATCAGCTTTCTGAACACATGCATGCTGCCAAGCTTAATGTTTATTACACACATAAACTAGCAAAAAACAAAAAACACATGAATCGTATCGTGTATCACCGCGTTAGTTTAACACAAAACGCGTCGAAACATCGCCAACCTCAGCCCAAAGTCAAACGACATGCTTGTACGTGACCTTTGACCGCCCTCTTTCTTTTTAACCAATCACACAACGACCGACGCGTGACGCCTTCTGGGATATGTAGTTGTTCTCCCGCTTTGAGACTCGGCGAAAAAAAGATCACTACAACGCCACAAACGGTTGAATTAAGCTCAAACGACCGCACATAACAAAGATTTGGGGTTCCGTTTACAATCCAGACGGCTAAAACAAACCATACATACGCAGCGAACGGTTCCTGGTTTTTAAATAAATAAATAAATAAATAAATAACGAACGAACGGGGTGTTTATACTTCCGGGGTGGACGTGGCTCGACCAATCAGAAATCATCTTTCCTTGACGTCACCCAGCTCGATGGAAACCAACATGGCGGCCTACAGTACAGGAAGCGTTTAAATGGGAGAAGTCAGATTAACGAAGGGCTTCTGTAATTATGCTGGGTTTATCCATAAAAGAGGTGATTACGTCAAATAACTTATGATCTGTTTACGACGAGCATTTAAAAATAGGCTTCACATTTACTGTTGTATGCTATTAAAATGAAGTTGCACCTTCGAAATAGTTTTAAAAAATCACGAATGTATACATTTGACTTTATTTTGTTGTCTGAAATGATTATTTAGCTAGTGATTGGTTATTAATCGCTCTCTAGTGCACTCTAAGGGGTGTTGTAGTCTGTTATGCAACATTTCATGTAGTAGAATGGCATGACATTGCTGGTGAATATTATAGGGGTTTTGATGATGATGATGATGATGATGATGGGGATATGATGTTGCTCAGGTGTCTGCAGCTCTGAGGGAAGGAAAGCTCTCGGCTACAGAGCTGTGCGGAAAATGTCTGCAGCGCATCAAGAAGACACGCCACCTCAACGCCTACATCACCGTTACAGAGGAACTGGCAATGAGACAGGCACAGGAAGCGGACGGCAGGCTGCTCAGAGGTCTGTGTGTGTGTGTGTGTGTGTGAGAGAGAGAGAGAAATCTGGTAGTCTTTCATTCATTCATTCATCTTCAAGAGCTTTATCCTGGAAAGCTTATCCCGGGAACACCCGGTGTGAGGCAGGAATACACCCTGGATGGGATGCTAAACCATCACAGGACACCGTACACACTCTTATTCACACTTGGGGGGTCAGTTTAGAGTCACCAATCCACCGAGCACAATTTAGGGAGGTGGGAGGAAACCCGAGAACCAGGAGAAGTCCCACATGGACATGGCGAGAACATGTGCGACAGTAGCCCGAGCTCAGGAGCTGTGAGGCAACAATGCTGCCAGCTCCTCTGTAATGCCACCCAGATAGCTCTAATAATAATATTAATAATAATAATAGTAATATTTTTAGCCATTACTATCACAGAACTGAGAAGTTACATTCTTCTTAAAAACAACAGGGATGTCCAGGTTTTTATTCATTAAATGTAATTATTATAATTTTTTTCAATCCTGTACATCAGGTAAACCTCTTGGCCCACTGGATGGGATTCCTTTCTCCGTAAAAGACAACTTCTGCACAGAGAACGTAGAGACTACGTGCGCCTCTCGCATGCTCCGCGGTGAGCAGATGAAATAAAAACCGTAATGAACGCCACAAAATGTTGCCGTGTTTATTGTCTAACACTTGTGCGCTTGTGTTTGTAGGTTATCGTCCTCCGTTTAACGCCACAGTGGTACGGAAGTTACTGGATCAGGGCGCTGTGCTCGTTGGGAAGACCAACTTGGACGAGTTTGCTATGGGGTATCGTAAAGAACATAACAGAGCATGGGGCATGACCTTAAATCATATAAGATCTATAGAGGAGTCAGGTCTTTGGAGTCTTCTGACTCTCTCTCTCTCGCTCTCTCTCTCTCTCTCTCTCACAGATCGGGCAGCACTGATGGAGCGTTCGGTCCTGTGAGAAACCCCTGGAGTTACGCCGCTCCATACCGGACGCTCGGCCACGGAACAGATCCGGACTCTGATTGGGTGATTGCAGGCGGGAGTTCAGGAGGAAGTGCAGCTGCTGTGGCGTCTCTGAGCAGCTTCCTGTGAGTCTCTCAAACATTTAACTGCTCCCATAGCAAACAACGATGCAGACAACCACAACGTATAACCCACACACTTACACTTTGTATATCTTCCCATCTCACACGCAACCGTACAGAACGTCTCTGTACGCCGTAGCGTTCGAATTTCTTAGAAGCACCAACCCTGCTCCAGCTTTACCATTCACCTGTGCGCAAAGCGAGCGTCGAAGACGTGGTGTGCGGAGGTTGGAAGAAGGTAGAAGAACGCGAGCGTCCTGCACAGAGCCCACGCTGAAGACCTTTGGGATGAACTGGAACATCGGCGCCTGAACTCAACCTCACTAACGCTCTTGCTTCTGAATGAATCCAAATCCAAAATCCAGATTCTGGGGCCACGCCCCCAGAATCTAGTGGAAAGCGCATTATGACAGAAAAAGAGGAAATTAATCTGTTTAACAAGCACATACGAGTGTGATGGTCAGGAGAATGGTGCTGAGAAAGTGTTTTCCACTGAACACTTCAACCCAGATCCTGAATTTGTGTGTGTGTGTGTGTCTCAGTGCACTGGGCTCCGATACGGGCGGTTCCACTCGTAACCCCGGCTCTCTGTGCGGCGTCGTGGCTCTGAAGCCGAGCTACGGTCTGCTGTCTCGTCACGGCCTCATCCCCCTCGTCAACTCCATGGACGTCCCGGGCATCATGAGCAGAAGCGTCCACGACGCCGCCATCACACTCGGTACCACACGCTATTCTACACAGTTTCACCTTTGCTGCGTCTCAGCTGGCGTTCTAGCCGTCCTAAACAGAATCCGAGATTAGAGTTAGCGTGTCCCAGATTGTAGTGATGTTGAAACGAGAATCCCGAAGGTACCGTGACGGTCTGATATATCTTTACTTCTATAAGGAATAGTGAGAGAAGAAAAGCTGCAGGAGTAGGAGCAGGAGAACTGAGACGCAGCAACGGTGATCATTAACTGGACTTTTATTGTGGCTTCCAGTTTTATATCAATTAGTAGTAGTAGTAGTGGTGGTGGTGGTAGTAGTATTAGTGGTAGTTGTGGTGGTGGTAGTAGTATTAGTGGCAGTAGTAGTGGTGGTGGTAGTGGTAGTATTAGTGGTAGTGGTAGTAGTATTAGTGGTAGTTGTGGTAGTGGTGGTGGTGGTAGTAGTAGTAGTGGTAGTAGTATTAGTGACAGTAGTAGTAGTGGTAGTAGTATTAGTGACAGTAGTAGTAGTGGTAGTAGTATTAGTGACAGTAGTAGTGGTAGTAGTTTTAGTGGTAGTTGTGGCAGTAGTAGTGGTGGTAGTAGTAGAAGTGGTAGTGGTAGTGGTAGCAGTAGTGTTGGTGGTGTTGTAAGTAGAGTGAGTGGTAGTTGTGTGAGGTGTGGTGAGTTTAGTGGTAGTGTAGTAGTGGTAGTAGTATTAGTGATGGTAGTAGTAGTGGTAGTTTTAGTGGTAGTATTAGTGGTAGTGTATCAGAGTTTTATTGTGTGTTTATGAGTAAGAGTGTGTTCTCTGTGCAGGAGTTCTTCAGGGTCAGGATGAAAAAGACTCGACTACGGTCCAGGCTCCTGACTCTCCCGCTGCTCTCCCTCAGGAGTTCGACGTCAGGGATATCTGCGTGGGCGTCCCAAAGGTAACCGAACTCCACCTTTCAGTAACGTCCGATCTAGAATATCCTTAGACGCCAGACCTCCTGGTCATTCTCACCTGGCAGCTTACACACGACGCCTCAAACAGATCAGTAAACAGAAATGTATCCACAGCTTCGATTTCTGCGTGTTGTGAAGGACAGACGTGACTCTGCTTTTAAATTTGTCCCCCTTCTAAATCAGGATTCTCATTGGTCAGCTTTATATTAATGCGTGTGTATATACAAATAAATCAGCACTCATTACTCCAAACTGTGCCGTTTTTATTCCCTTTAAAGGTGCAGTGTGTAATGTTCACATGTTGATTTGTAATAACCCTGTGTAGACACGTTAAAAATGGTATTTATTGTGATTTTGCAGTAATGCAATGTATATTTTGCTCGATTTATTATGTTGGTGTTTTGTCAAAATTTTCTGGCCCAGAAACGAGCCCCGCTCCTTTAAGACAACTTGGACTGTTTGAGCGGAGCGTATAGGGTCGGACGAGAGGAAGTTCAACGCTTGCCTGTTATTGTAGTTGCAGTTCATGTCCCAGACAGCAGGGGGCTGGAAATATCACACACTGCTCCTTTAAGCTGTAAATTACGGTGTGTGTGTTGCGTTGCAGGAGTACCACGCTCCGGGTCTGTCGGCCGAGACGCTGTCTCATTGGACCCGTGTGGCGGCCATGTTTGAGCGAGCTGGAGCGCGGGTGCGTGAGGTGTCGCTCCCTCACACTCAGTACTCCATCGTGTGCTACCACGTGCTCTGCTGCTGCGAGGTGGCGTCCAACATGGCGCGCTTCGACGGCCTGCAGTACGGTGAGATCACAAACGAGTAATGCGGCAGAGAGAGAAACTGATTACAGGCGTGTGATGAATTCTGTCCAATCCTGTGTGTGTGTGTGTGTGTGTGTGTGTGTGTGTGTGTGGTGTTCCAGGTCACCGCAGTGCAGTGGAGAGCTCGACCGAAGCGCTGTACGCCACCACACGGCACGAGGGCTTCAACGACGTCGTACGGCGTAGGGTCCTCTCGGGAAACTACTTCCTGTTGAAACAGTGAGGGACTTCCTGTTCTCTTCCCTCTGCCCTATACCTTAACAGTGTAGAACTCCAGACTGTTCCATGTAGAGCGCCAGTCATTTGAGTGCCTGGTATGTTTAGGAACTACGAGCGCTACTTCGTGAAGGCCCAGCAGATCAGACGTCTGATCACGGAGGATTTCCGGCGCGTGTTCTCCTCGGGCGTGGACGTCCTCCTCACGCCCACCACGCTGAGCGACGCGGCGACCTACTCCGACTTCGTCCAGGAAGACAATCGCACACGCAGCGCTCAGGACGACATCTTCACCCAGCCGGTCAACTTAGCAGGTGGGATGTCACGTGACCATGTCTGCCAATCATACGCTAGAGAATTCTCAGTTGCTGTTCATGTGAATACATATAATATGTGTTCTGGATCCTGATCGGTCAGAAGGTGTTGATATTAACGCGCTCGTTCTAATACGTTAACGTTTCTATGGTAACAGGGACTGGGAATGAGAATCATGTTTTGACCAGATTTTTTTTTCTACCAATAATCTAAACGTAATGAATAAACACTGAACCATGGGAGTGTTTATTGTGCAGGTAATTTCCCAAATCTTTATCTAAAGACGCCTTTTAGTTTACAATCCAACGTCTCTGTTGTAGTTGTAATAACTGATGAAATGATTATATATACAGGCCTCCCCGCCGTCACCGTCCCGGCGTCCCTCTCCAGCCGAGGACTTCCTGTCGGCCTGCAGCTGATTGGCCGGCGCCTCCAGGACAGGAAGTTGCTAGCGGTAGCTCACTGGCTGGAGCAGCAGCTCGATTTCCCCCTCATCAGATTTCACGACGAAGACGACGCTCAGGAGACGAAATCGGAGCGGAACAGAACGCGAGAACGCACGTCAGGGTCGTGAACGATGACGTCATCTCGCACGGCTTTGTTTTTGTTCGTTTGTTTGTTTGGTTCTCTTTCGACGTCCAGGGGTTCCCGATTGCGAGAATCTAAAGATATTTAACACACTCTGAGAACTTAAAGCCACTTTGTCGTAAATGATCCCCAAGCAAGCGGTGTTGTATTCTGGATTCTGATTGGTCAGACGGAGTTGACTGCTCGTTCACAAGGACCTGTATGCCTGGACTCTCCACGTATAAGGCTAATAAGAACAAATAAAAATGTGTTTAACAACAAAAACACAACATTAAAGGCAACTTTAAACGGATCGTGTGTCATTCTTTATTCAGTTTTCTTTTAAATTGTCAGCTGTGCTGTAAGAGAAACACATACAGCGTGCTGGATAATCATCAACTTCCTGGTAGTAACCGATAGCAACTGCGTGTGGTTTGAGATGAGTGCGATCGGACACAGATAAGAAGCAGGGCAGTTTACAGAAATGGAAGCGTTTCTTTCTGGCTTCATACATGCTCTATATTATAAATAAATAAATTAATAAATAACGCCGCAGTAATGTATACTGTATCTTATAATAAGGTTATCATGAAGTAATTATTTCTACACCGTAAGTCTAGATCTTAGGCTTGCTACTGGCACATGATTTAGCTTCCTTCTAGAAATATGCACTTAAGTGTGACAACCTAAAATACCATCTATTCTATATAGCCTGTGATCCTGCGTTGCATCAGACCGACCTAAATTCCCCAAACTAGGCTGTTCCTGTGGTGTATTAGACTTTGAAGTAAGAAACACTGGGTGCCAATATTTTTGTTTAAACGGTGCTTTGTTGAAAGACTCGCAAGGTTTACTTTAGAAACACACTGAGGCGCTCAGAAAGGAGGTGAAAGTACACAGATCGCTTGTGGACTGCGCTTAATAAGGTGTCATGACAGTCCTTGCTAATGCTACCACTAGTTGAACCGTTGAACAGCCTGTACAGGATTTCACTGAGGGTTAGGGTTTAGGGTTAGGGGGTGGGTTTAGTGTTAGGGTTTAGATTTAGGGTTTAGAGTTAGGAGGTGAGTTTAGGGTTATGGTTTAGGGTTAGGGGGTGGGTTTAGGGTTATGGTTTAGATTTAGGGTTTGGGTTATCAAGTTATCAATGTTTGATTTTGCGGAAACAAATCCTGGAGGGAACGAGTGTAGGTTCTGTGGGCGGAGCTTGGACGGGAATGATGTGGCATTCTGAAAAAAGATCATTCAAATGAAATCACCAAATCAAATCTTATTCAGTTCCACCTTCCTAACCAATACAGACCTCATTTTAGAGACCAGCAGAGGCCTTCCCATTGGTTTACACAAGTCTACATGACATGACCTTTCAAATCACACGCTGATTTTAGTCCCAGGTGGCACATTAAGCTTCTTTACCGACGAATCCACAAATGATAGAAACAATAACTTCAGAACGAGCGCGTTAATACAAACATGGAAATAATGGGAGTCTGTGCCCAGAGATTCCTCTTCTCGGCTGATAGGAGTGTAACCTAATGTGATGTTGTTCCT
Source organism: Ameiurus melas (assembly GCA_012411365.1). Lineage (NCBI taxonomy): Eukaryota > Metazoa > Chordata > Actinopteri > Siluriformes > Ictaluridae > Ameiurus > Ameiurus melas. The sequence goes on from CM022761.1 coordinate 30,385,955, forward strand.
TGAGGTTCCGTTTGAAATAATCTCAGTCACAGGGCTGATATCGGATGATTTCTAACTCTAAACGAGATGAAGTTTAGATTATAATCCCCTCTGAATCTATTGGAACAGCAAGGCCAAGTCATTCGTTTTTGTTGGGTTTGAGATCAAAAGGTTTCGAGTTTCAGCTTTTATATCCTGGTATTTAAATGTGGACGCAGAGAACATGCCGTATTTTGTGAAGGGGGAAGGTTTTAGACTGGACAAGTCCATCACCAGACCTTCACCCAACTGAGCAGCATCTCACCTCCTGAAGAGGAGACTGAAGAGAGAAACACCGCGAAACAAACCACTTCTGAAAGAAGCTCACTCAGGACCTATCTGTTCCAATACTTTTGCTCACCTAAAAATCTGCTCTGATACAAAAGCTCACAAACATCTTGATGTAAACACCAGGAAATAAAAGCTGAACTGGTTGCGCTGTTCTGAATATAACACAGAGCCGCGTCTGTGGAATCTCATCTCATACGAGATGGAAAAAAAAAACACAAGCTTTAATTACAAATGTTAAAAGGTGTAAAGGCTACTGTTTACACAGAGAGTAATATCTCCATCAGGAAGCAGAAATGAATGTGTGTGTGTGTGTGTGTGTGTGTGTGTGTGTGTGTGTGTGTGTGTGTAGCAGGTACATTAATGATTAATGAAGCTGTATATTTATCCAAAACATCACACAGAAATGCAAATGTCATGTTACTTATTTACATTTACATTACATTTATTCACCTGGCAGACTTACAAATAAGCAAAGCAAAATGTATTTATTTACAGAGTACCTATATGACCTGTTTGTGTTATTAGTGAAATGGTTTGGAGTCCATTAATATTGGCACCCTTGGTAAACATGAGCAAATAACGCTTGGAAAAATTGTCTTTATTGTTTAACCTTTCGATCTTTTGTTTAAAAAAATTCTCAAAAATACTCCGTCTCTCATGGATGTCAAACAATCGCAAGCGCAACACAGGTTTATCCGGGGTGGAAAAAAAGCTTTGTTAAATATAAGTGTGCAACAATTATTGGCACCCTTTTAGTTGTGCTACATCCCTTTGCCAAGATAACAGCTCTTGGAGAATACACGGCGAGGGATCCGAGACCGTTCCTCCATACAGAACCTCTCCAGATCCTTCACATTTCCAGGTCCAAGCTGGTGGACTCTCCTCTTCAGTTCCTCCAGGTCAGGGGACTGGCATGGTCATCGCAGGACCTTGATTTTGTGGTCAGTAAACCGTTTTTATGTTGATTTTGATGTTTGTTTTGGATCATTGTCCTGTTGGAAGATCCAACCACAGTCCATTTTAAAAGAGTATAACATGTTCAGTGATAAATGAAAAAAAAAAATCAAATCCTCTGTAAATATGTCTAATTACAGTCCTGGACGAAATTATTGGCACCCCTGGAACTTTTCCAGAAAATGCACCATTTCTCCCAGAAAAGTGTTGCAATGACAAATGTTTTGGTATACACATGTTTATTACCTTTAAATGCATTGGAACAGCACAAAAAAGCAGAAGAAAAAAGGCAAATTTGGCATCACTTTACACAAAACTCAAAAATTAGGTCGGACAAAATTGTTGGCACCCTCAACTTAATATTTGGTTGCACACCCTTTGGAGAAAATAACTTCAACCAATCGCTTTCTATAACCATCAACAAGCTTCCTACACCTCTCAACTGGAATTTTGGACCACTCTTCTTTTGAAAACTGCTCCAGGTCTCTCAGATTTGAAGGGTGCCTTCTCGCAACAGCAATTTTGAGATCTCTCCATAGGTGTTCTATGGGATTTAGGTCCGGACTCATTGATGGCCACTTCAGAATTCTCCAGCGCTTTGTCTCCAACCATCTCTGGGTGCTTTTTGAGGTATGTTTCGGGTCATTGTCCTGATGAAACACATTTCAAAGGAAACTTACAGGGATATCAGTTTGTTTATCGTATCAGCAATATAAATATATATATATATATATATATTACTCAGTGATGCCACACACACACACTTACACACTCAAACAGAAACTCACACAGATGACCTATTGTGAAATCGCTCTAAACAAAGCAGTCCTGAGAGAAGGAATTGTCTATTTACAGTGAAGCTTCAATTCAAATTCAGCAGATAACGAGATCATGTTCCAGTTCAGGGTTTTTGCATGTGTGATATGATCTGATTATTTCCTCTACACTTTACTGTCATGCTACACAAACATAAACAAATTCGGTGGATATGCATGAAAATGACCCAAAACACACGGCCAAGGCAACAAAGGAGTGGCTCAAGAACAAGCACATTAAGGTCCTGGAGTGGCCTAGCCAGTCTCCAGACCTTAATCGCATAGAAAATCTGTGGAGGGAGCTGAAGGTTCGAGTTGCCAAACGTCAGCCTCAAAACCTTAATGACTTGGAGAAGATCTGCAAAGAGGAGTGGGACAAAATCCCTCCTGAGATGTGTGCAAACCTGGTGGCCAACTACAAGAAACATCTGACCTCTGTGATTGCCAACAAGGGTTTTGCCACCAAGTACAAGTCATGTTTTGCAGAGGGGTCAAATACTTATTTCCCTCATTAAAATGCAAGTCAATTTATAACATTTTTGACATGTGTTTTTCTGGATGTTTTTGTTGTTATTCTGTCTCTCACTGTTCAAATAAATCTACCATTAAAATTATAGACTGATCATTTCTTTGTTAGTGGGCAAACGTACAAAATCAGCAGGGGATCAAATACTTTTTTCCCTCACTGTATATATATATATTAGAATCTCACAATAGTGAGTAGACCCTCACATTTGTGTAAATATTTGATGATATCTTTCAATGTGACAACACTGAAGAAATGACACTTTGCTACAATGTAAAGTAGTGAGTGTACAGCTTGTGAAAACAGTGTAAATTTGCTGTCCCCTCAAAATAACTCAACACACAGCCATTAATGTCTAAACTGACGGAAACAAAAGTGAGTAAACCCAAAGTGAAAATGTCCAAATTGGGCCCAAAGTGTCAATATTTTGTGTGTCCACCATTATTTTCCAGCACTGCCTTAACCCTCTTGGGCATGGAGTTCACCAGAGCTTCACAGGTTGCTACTGGAGTCCTCTTCCACTCCTCCATGATGACATCACGGAGCTGGTGGATGTTAGAGACCTTGTGCTCCTTAACCTTCCACTTGAGGATGCCCCACAGATGCACAATAGAGTGCAGGTCTGGAGACATGTTTGGCTAGTCCATCACCTTCACCCTCAGCTTCTTTAGCAAGGCAGTGGTCGTCTTGGAGGTGTGTTTGGGGTCGTTATCATGCTTGAATACTGCATAATGATCATGCTCTCAGTGTCGTTTGTTTTCTTCAGGTCCTTCTGGTTAGCTTCGAGGGCAGCAATAACCCTGGAAAACTTCTTATTCTTATTCCATATCCACCGCATTTTTTTATGTTAGTGTCAGCATGACAATAAGGTGTAGAGGAGATAATTGTCACGCCACGGCCGCTAGAGGCCGCTGGGGCGCAGTTGAGTCGGGCGCGCGCAGGCGTGGCTAGTCTGCGCGTGAACGCGATCTCACGGCAGGTGTTATTGTTTAGTTTGATTACCTGCCTTATTTAGGTACCTGTGTTTCCCGAGCGCGTCGCTTGTGATTGTGTTTATATATATATATATATATATATATATATATATATACATACATACATACATACATACATACATATGTATGGATATGTATATGTATATACCTGTGTCTATGTTGTAGTTAAGTATGGAGAGACTTTAAGTTGACGTTATGCTTTGCGTCCTTTATTTTGAATGAATCAAGCGGTGGCAGCAAAGGAAAGGTTGGAATTGAACTGTCTGAGCGTGAAGCACAACTCATCCTCAATAAAGAAGCTAAAGTCAAAACACATGGACAGCTAAAACAGGCCCAGACTCAGTTAGAGGACCAGTTGCGGGAGATGGAAGAGCTCCGAGTGCCAACGGAAGCGGCATTGAGCGGAGCCGAGGAGAAAGAACGCACGGTCAAGAGTCTGGCAGCCGAAAAGGAGCAGCTATGGAGGGTGCTGTCTGCAGCTGATCGCAGTCTGAAGCAGGTACTGCAAGACAGGGATACACTACATGAGGAAGTGACCAGCTGTCACTCCTTGATAACTACTTTGAAAGAAGAGAAACTAAAGTGTGAAGCCGATATGTCACAGCTGGAGGAGGAACTGAAGGAAAGGCTGGTCTATAGTGAACTGGTTAATGATCGAATGAAGGAGGCAAATGCATGGGTGGACATGCTGCGCACCGAGCTAGCCGGTGAGCGCCACAAGGCTCAGAAGAGTGAGACTGCACGACAGCAGCTGGAAAGACTGACTAAGAAGCTGACTGCCAAAATACAAGAATTAGGGAACTCGGTCAGATCGAAATCTCAAGTCCACGACATCCACATTCAGACCCAAGCTCAGTTCCACGATGCCCAAATACAGACCCAGTATCAGTTCTGCGACGTCCAAGTTCAGACCCAGCCTCCCGCTCTCGACGTGCACCCGCAATTTCCTGAGTTGAGAGCCCTGTCTGAATCTCCAGAGTTGAGAGCCCCTGAGTGTCCCGCCTGCTCAGCTGAGGAAGCGGTCCCTGAGATTTTTTTGGGGGGGGGCTGGGACGACAGCGGAGCTCCAGCCTGAGGCCTATGGGGAGGCCTCTGCGGAGGACGCTGTGCCTACGCCTACCTGCGCCGCTGAGAACGTTCCTCCATGTTCTAGAGCCGCCGGGGCGGCATTCCTCATTCCAGAGCCGCCGGGGGCGGCGTTCCTCATTCCAGAGCCGCCGAGGGCGGCGTTCCTCATTCCAGAGCCGCCGAGGGCGGCGTTCCTCATTCCAGAGCCGCCGAGAACGGCGTCTCGATTTTCGACCCCGGTGGAGAGTCTGACCTACACAGTCACTGACCAACAAAGGACTGTCTTTTCAGGGGCCCAGGACCTCCACTTGTAGGTCCCGATCTGTGCAGTCGCTGTCCTGCTTGGACAGCCTCTCTTCCCGAACTGGCATAGGACTGTCTTTTCAGGGGCCCAGGACCCCCGTTAGGAGGGGGGTTTGTGGGCACTCCGGGAGGAGCACCCCTTGGAGGGGGGTAATGTCACGCCACGGCCGCTAGAGGCTGCCGTGGCGCAGTTGTCACGCCACGGCCGCTAGAGGCCGCTGGGGCGCAGTTGAGTCGGGCACGTGCAGGCGTGGTTAGTCTGCGCGTGAACGCGATCTCACGGCAGGTGTTGGTGTTTAGTTTGATTACCTGCCTTATTTAGGTACCTGTGTTTCCCGAGCGCGTCGCTCGTGATTGTGTTTATATATATATATGGATATATATATATATATGGATATGTATATACCTGTGTCTATGTTGTAGTTAAGTATGGAGAGACTTTAAGTTGACGTTATGCTTTGCGTCCTTTATTTTGAATGAAGAGTGTATCTACGTTTGCAAGTATTTTTAATAAAGCACTGATCTGCGCCTACGCCCGTATTGAGTCTGCCTCCATCTACATCACGGTCACGTACCGTGACAATAATCAGATCATATCACACATGCAAAAACCCTGAACTGGAACACGGATCTCGTTATCTGCTGAATTTGAATCTCTAAGCTTTAATGTAAATAGACACATTCTTTCTTTTTGTTTAGAGCGACTTCACTCTAAAAAACTCTCGAAGCACACTGGCCAAGACCATACAGCAGTTTAACGGGACAGGTTCCACTCAGAACAGGTTCCACTCAGAACAGGCCTCGCCATGGTCGACCAAAGAAGTTGAGTGCACGTTCTCAGCGTCATATCCAGAGGTTGTCTTTGGGAAATAGACGTATGAGTGCTGCCAGCATTGCTGCAGAGGTTGAAGGGGTGGGAGGTCAGCCTGTCAGTGCTCAGACCATACGTGGCACACTGCATCAAATTGGTCTGCATTGCTGTCGTCCAGGAAGGAAGCCTCCTATAAAGATGGTACACAAGAAAGCCCGCAAACAGTTTGCTGAAGACAAGCAGACTAAGGACATGGATTACTGGAACCATGTCCTGTGGTCTGATGAGACCAAGATAAACTTGTTTGGTTCAGATGGTGTCAGGCATGTGTGACGGCAAACAGGTGAGGAGTACAAAGACAAGTGTGTCTTGCCTACAGTCAAGCATGGTGGTGGGAGTGTCATGGTCTGGGGCTGCATGAGTGCTGCCGGCACTGTGGAGCTACAGTTCATTGAGGGAACCATGAATGTCAACATGTACTTTGACATTCTGAAGCAGCAAACCATTAAAACCACTATCATTACCAGTCCTTAAATGGTATCCACTAGACATAACATACCACCAATAGAAATCAACAAATGACCAGTACAGACTGACAGGGACCATTACAGTTTCCATTAACACCAATACCATTCCCAGTATAACCATTAAAACTTTTCATCACAGGTTTCTATTGTTTTCTATGGTTTATACTAATAATTCATACTACTCTGCACCGTGGTTAAGATGAAGTGCTAGTGTGTGTGTGTGTGTGTGTGTGTGTATGTGTGTGTTTGTGTGTTTGTGTGTGTGCGGGTGTAGAGCAGATGGAATTAGATGTCCGTCTCGAATTTAGCATTTTTGGGACCAAGCTCCTTGTCAGGTCACCATGACGACTCCAGAGGTTGCCGTGAGCAACAGAGCATCCGGCAAGATGAGAGCACCCGAAGCACACGAGCCATCTCTCTAAACGCTGTGTGAGCATATTCTTACTAACACGTCACCTGTTTACTTTTAGAAACATGATGAAATATGTGTGAAATTTTTCATGTGAAATGCTGGTGGTGTGGAAAGGTTCAGCTTCCTGTGAGAAACATTATGCAACAGCTGACACTCAGCTTGATTAAAAGCATAGTCTCACCTTACGATTTAACCGAGCGTTGGGATGAGGAACAGCGAGGGGGGGCGGGGGGTCGGGACAAAACAAAAAGGGGCCTTCGCATTCTTTTCCTCTTTCCAATTTACGTTCTTTTCCCTTCCTCGTTTCACATCCCCTGTTAGTTTTAACGAGCGGTGCAGAAAGAGCTCAAACCCCACAGACTGATGTGCGAGCAGATAAGTCATCTGTGGTGGGAAACTATCTGAGTAATTACATTACAAATGACTTTCTTATTTAGCTATTTACCAATCAGATTTCAGCTTTTATTTCCTGGTGTTTACATCATGATGTGTGTGTGATGTTAAACAAGATAAAGCATAGAAGCTTTTGTGTCAGACCACTATATTTTTAGCCAAGCAAAAGTATTGGAAAAGATAGGTCCTGAGATAAATGAAAATAAATAACACTCAATATTCGGTTGTGTTTCCTTTACTCGCAGTAAGTTGCATCACTCCTGCAACTCACTGACATCAAATTGCTGGTTTCTTCTTCTGTGAAGCTTCTCCAGCATTTTTCTTGCAGATTCTTTCAGAAGTGGTTTGTTTCTCTGTGTTTCTCTCTTCAGTCTCCTCTTCAGGAGCTGAGATGCTGTTCAGTTGGGTGAAGGTCTGGTGATGGACTTGTCCAGTCTAAAACCTTCCACTTTTCCCCCCTGATGAAGTCCTGTGTTGAAGTGGAAGTGTGTTTTGGATCGTTGTCTTGCTGCGTGATGAAGTTCCTGCTGATTCATTCGGATGCTTTTCTCTGTAAATCTTCAGACAGAATGTTCCTGTAAACGTCTGAATTCATTCTGCTGCTACCATCATGAGTTCATCATCAATAAAGATTAGTGAGAATGTTCCAGAAGCAGCCGTGCGAGCCCAACCCATGACACTACCTCCACCATGTTTCACAAATGATCTTGCATGTTCTGGATTATGAGCAGACCCTTTCTTTCTCTACACTTTGGGTTTTTCAATATCTTCTTATAGTCTTCTTCTAACGGTGGATTGTGAGACCTTCACCCTGCGCTGTGGAGGTTGTTGGTGATGTCACTGTCTGTTGTTGTTGGGTTTTTCTTCACAGCTCTCACAATGTTTCTGTCATCAACTGCTGTGGTTTTCCTCGGCCAACCCGTTCGGTGTCTGATCCTCAGTACACCGGCGGTTTCTTTCTTTTTCAGGACATTCCAAATCGTCGTATTTTCTATACGCAATGTTTATGATTGATTTTCCCTCGACATTTTCTCTCAGCTTCAGAACGACTCGCTTTTCTCCCACAGACAGCTCTCTGATCTTCGTATTGGTTTATCCTTTTAAACTACAAATGCAGTCTTCCCAGGTGAAATTGAATTCTAATCCCAAGAGTAGATGTTCAGAGCGGTTTAATGTTTAAATAATCGATCTAACAAGACATGCCTGGGTAGCCAGAAACACCCGTCAGTCACATCTTCCTTTATTTATTTGCTTGCCGACAAATCGGGTGATCTGATACAACATACGGCGTGTTCTCTGCCGTTGAACACGTCTACATTTAAATACCAGGATATAAAAGCTGAAACTCGAAACCTTTTGATCTCAAACTCAACAAAAACAAACGACTTGGCCTTGCTGTTCCAATAGATTCGGAGGGGACTGTATAATCACAAAGGAACTTCAGAGATGGTCAGACATGCTCATCTGTTTTCACTGTCTCAGATGTTGCTCCTACATATTCTGCACCTGTGTAAAGGCTTTATTTTTATTGGCTCTGGAAATGAAATAATTTCAAATTTGTGCATCTTATCATCGGTACATCGGTACAATAAGTACAGGTACCTCTCCGGTTAAACTCATTAGTATATATATACAGTGGTGTGAAAAAGTGTTTGCCCCCTTCCTCATTTCCTGTTCCTTTGCATGTTTGTCACACTTAAGTGTTTCGGAACATCAAACCAATTTAAACAATAGTCAAGGACAACACAAGTAAACACGAAATGCAATTTGTAAATGAAGGTGTTTATTATTAAAGGTGAAAAAATACCAAACCATCAGGGCCCTGTGAAAAAAAGTGATTGCCCCTAAACCTAATAACTGGTTGGGCCACCCTTAGCAGCAACAACTGCAACCAAGCATTTGCGACAAACGTGCAATGAGGCTTTTACAGCGTCCTGGAGGAATTTTGGCCCACTCATCTTTGCAGAATTGCCCTAATTCAGTTACATTAGAGGGTTTTCGAGCATGAACGGCCTTTTTAAAGTCATACCACAACATCTCAATAGGATTCAGGTCAGGACTTTGGCTAGGCCACTCCAAAGTCTTCATTTTGTTTTTCTTCAGCCATTCGGTGGTGGACTTGCTGGTGTGTTTAGGATCATTGTCCTGCTGCAGAACCCAAGTTCGTTTCAGCTTGAGTACACGAACAGATGGTTGGACATTCTCCTTCAGGATCTCTTGGTAGACAGCAGAATTCAAATTCCTTTTATCACGGCAAGTCTTCCAGGTCCTGAAGCAGCAAAACAGCCCCAGACCATCACACTACCACCACCATATTTTACTGTTGGTATAATGTTCTTTTTATGAAATGCAGTGTTCCTTCTACGCCAGATATACTTGGACACACACCTTCCAAAGAGTTCCACTTTTGTCTCATCGGTCCACAGAATGTTGTCCCAAAAGTCTTGGGGATCATCAAGATGTGTTGTGGAGAAATTGAGACGAGCTTTGATGTTCTTTTTGCTCAGCAGTGGTTTTCTCCTTGGAACTCTGCCATGCAGGCCATTTTTGCCCAGTCTTTTCCTGATGGTGAAGGCATGAACGCTGACCTTAACTGAGGCAAGTGAGGCCTGCAGTTCTTTGGACGTTGTTGTGGGGTCTTTGTGACCTCTTGGATGAGCGTCGCGCGCTCTTGGGGTAATTTGGGGGCGGGCGCCACTCCTGGGAAGGTTCACCACTGTTCCATGTCTTCGCCATTTGTGGATAATGGCTCTCACTGTGGTTCGCTGGATTCCCAAAGCTTTGGAAATGGCTTTATAACCCTTTCCAGACTGATAGATCTCAATTACTTTCTTTCTCAATTGTTCCTGAATTTCTTTGGGTCTCGGCATGATGTGTAGCTTTAGGGATCTTCTGGTGGACCTTACTGTGTCAAGCAGCTCCTATTTAAGTGATGCCTTGATTGTGAACAAGTGTGGCAATAATCAGGCCTGGGTGTGGCTAGAGAAATTGAACTCAGGTGTGGACAACCACAGTTATAGTATGTTTTAACAAGGGGGGGCAATCACTTTTTCACACAGAGCCATGATGGTTTGGATTTTTTCACCTTTAATAATAAACACCTTCATTTACAAATTGCATTTTGTGTTTACTTGTGTTGTCCTTGACTATTGTTTAAATTGGTTTGATGTTCGAAACACTTAAGTGTGACAAACATGCAAAGGAACAGGAAATGAGGAAGGGGCAAACACTTTTTCACAATACCACAGTATATATATATATATATATATATATATATATATATATATATATATATATATATATATATATATATATATATATCAAACTCTGTAACTGTGATCAAAAGTAACGTAGCACAGTTGTAGCAAACAACAAACACTGAAGTATAAAAGTAATGTGATTTAATTATACTAAAGAAAGTCGTTAAATCTCTTACGTTACGTTCCACCTTTTGTTCTTTGAGAATTGAGAGTGTTTATAAGCCACAGATAATATCATACACCAGAGGAAGTAACACTTCTCATTTAGAAACGGCCAGAAACAGAAAATCTTTCTGATATACAGTGAGAGATAAAAGTATTTGATCCCCTGCTTATTTTGTACGTTTGCCCACTAACAAAGAAATGATCAGTCTATCATTTTAATGGTAGCTTTATTTGAACAGTGAGAGACAGAATAACAACAAAAAAATCCAGAAAAACGCATGTCAAAAATGTTATACATTGATTTACATTTTAATGAGGGAAATAAGTATTTGACCCCTCTGCAAAACATGACTTAGTACTTGGTAATGACTTAGTAATTACTTTTAATTTTCAATGCCCTGGCTGAGGGAAGGAGGTTCTCACCCAAGATTTGACGGTACATGGCCCCGTCCATCGTCCCTTTGATGCGGTGAAGTTGTCCTGTCCCCTTAGCAGAAAAACACCCCCAAAGCATAATGTTTCCACCTCCATGTTTGACGGTGGGGATGGTGTTCGAGTTGAGTTGATGCCAAAGAGCTCCATTTTGGTCTCATCTGACCACAACACTTTCACCCAGTTGTCCTCTGGTGGTAGTACTAGTCACGTACTAAGTCATGTTTTGCAGAGGGGTCAAATACTTATGTCCCTTATCAAAATGCAAATCAATTTATAAAATTTTTGACATGTGTTTTTCTGGATTTTTTTGTTGTTATTCTGTCTCTCACTGTTCAAATAAATCTACCATTAAAATTATAGACTGATCATTTCTTTGTCAGTCGGCAAACGTACAAAATCAGCAGGGGATCAAATACTTTTTTCCCTCACTGTATACTATGAGGTCAACTATTTCCCTATGTTTAGAACTTTTACGGCAGGCGGCATGACACTAAATGACATTTTAAAGGCAATTTTACAAAGGCGTGTAAATTCTCGCTGCGTCTACATTTCATTGGTTGTCACACATATCAAGTAAAACCAAGTCGAGCCAAGTGTCCAGCCATGACACTAATCACACGAATTATTGGACTATACGCTGGACAGAAATGCAGATGCATTCGATGCATCTCTCTCTCTCTCTCTCTCTTTCTCTCTCTCTCTAGCCATTCCTTTTGAAAACACTCTAATCTCTTTCCCAAATATTCCAAGACAGAGCTAGTGGGATCCTTATTCAGTTAATCAGCGTCCTGGAGGTATGCAGAGAGAGGAGAGAGAATACAGGGGTCTATTGTTCTAAACCATTTCAGCACGCTGATGTTAATGGAGATTCCTGATAAGAGCGTGTGAGTGATAAGAAACGAATACTGAGCCTCCGAACGTGGACAAGAAAAGAAAAGAATGGACATCGTGTTCAAATATTCAGTAATAATCCAAGCACAAACGGTGCAGCAGTAGTTTTTGTTGATATCTATACTGATACTGAAACAACCTACTTAATATTAAGCACTCAGGGAAAATCAGCACCAGTGGCTACACAAATACACTTTCAATTAAACAAACTCAATTTCACGTGTGCTTTCTAAATCACTGCTGATGATCAAGATTTCCCAACATTTACTGAATTTCGAAAGCATTGGTTTCTGAAGGCTGACTGCGATTTTGATGGATATAAAACACTGAGCACCAGTGGTGGAACTGCACGCTTCGAAACGGAGCCATAATAACATGCTAAACACCACCATAATCCTCTCGTATCTCATTTTAACACACTAAACACCACCGTAATCCTCTCGTATCTCATTTTAACACACTAAACACCACCGTAATCTTCTCGTATCTCATTTTAACACACTAAACACCACCGTAATCCTCTCGTATCTCATTTTAACACACTAAACACCACCTTAATCCTCTCGTATCTCATTTTAACACACTAAACACCACCGTAATCTTCTCGTATCTCATTTTAACACACTAAACACCACCATAATCCTCTCGTATCTCATTTTAACACACTAAACCCCATCGTAATCCTCTCGTATCTCATTTTAACACACTAAACAGCACCGTAATCCTCTCGTATCTCATTTTAACACACTAAACACCACCGTAATCCTCTCGTATCTCATTTTAACACACTAAACACCATCGTAATCCTCTCGTATCTCATTTTAACACACTAAACACCACCGTAATCCTCTCGTATCTCATTTTAACACACTAAACACCATCATAATCCTCTCGTATCTCATTTTAACACACTAAACACCACCATAATCCTCTCGTATCTCATTTTAACACACTAAACACCATCGTAATCCTCTCGTATCTCATTTTAACACACTAAACACCATCGTAATCCTCTCGTATCTCATTTTAACACACTAAACACCATCGTAATCCTCTCGTATCTCATTTTAACACACTAAACACCATCGTAATCCTCTCGTATCTCATTTTAACACAGTAAACACCATCGTAATCCTCTCGTATCTCATTTTAACACACTAAATACCACCGTAATCCTCTCGTATCTCATTTTAACACACTAAACACCACCGTAATCCTCTCGTATCTCATTTTAACACTCTAAACACCTTGCATGGCAGCTCTGCCAACTTTTTTTTGGTTTTATAACGCATGCAAATTTACACATTTTTTATTAGATGACGCCTTAATACAACAACGTTTGTAAGAATATAAGCGATTAACCGGCAAAGATTTATTACTTTAAAACAAAGAAATCTCCCTGTTCACCTGGAGAGTCTTGCTTTAAGTCTCGTGTTTAGGTTTCAGTGCGAGCGGAGAGCAATTAGATTTGGATCAGTGACCAGGGAGAATTCAGCAGGTATCAAAACCCTCAGCTGTGTTCAGGAAGAGAGGGAAAAGGTGCTGAGCTCGGCTTTAGTCGTGACACTAAAGATCATAACTATACATATAAATACATATATATAATAAATATATACATATACATATATATATATACATATATATACATATATACATATATATATCGGATCGCTTCAGGAAGGGTAGATGAAAGAGGAAACATGCTGGTTAAAGAGAAGCGTGAAGAAAGATGGGAACTAAGCGATACGGATGAGGAGACAGAGATTCCTTGGATGATGGAGAGAAAACAATGGGAGACAGGAATGAAAAAGAGAACGACGGATGAGTGAAATGTGGCCTGGCTGAAACTTCTGGCTCTCGGTGAACAATGGGGGCTTTTGTCATGCGATCAGGGGATTGTTGAGGTTCCCATAGGAGTGAGTGTGTGTGTGTTGTCCATAGGGTCAGAGCCCTACCATTTCTATCAGTCATTCAACAAATGTTAATGGTCATAATGTCCTCGTACATTTTAACTGCGGCATTTTAATTTCTGTCAGAATACTAGTGATCTCTTTTCAGTGACCAATGATTAATTCGTTCTGTTCATTTCTTCGTCTTTCTGGATGTTGCGTGCTCTCTGCGACATTTAGCGCCATAGAGTTATTATTGCACCTAGTGGTCAAAAATGGGAACTGCAACAAGCGCTAATAGAGGTCCATTGGGGTGGGAATCATGCTGCCCCCATTGAACCGGTTTAAAAATACTCTGTGGCCACCGAGCTGTTGTTTTATAGCAAAGACTTGGAAGTAAATCTGAAACAAACAAAAAGCGACGTGTAAATTCAGACAGAATTATTTCTATTGTGAGATATATTACAAAGAATCAGAGAGGAACTACGTGTGCACTACAGTAGTCTTGGTTCTCTACACAAAGGTGTCTGTTTTTCACAGTTACTCGTTCTTTTGAGATCATTTCAGGCACTTTGTGTGGTTTTTGAGATGCAGTTGGGCTTGAAATTTTGCCGAAATTCGTAAATGATAAACAAATGTACGTCTAAAACGGCTTGAAACGAGCGGTATGCTGGATATCGACATGTTGTCTACCTCGCTATTCGAGGGCTCCTCTAAAAATTCTTTCTAGCAGCTTATAGCGTACATCAAGTGGTTTAACCTCTCAGCTTCATTTCGTTTATGGCTGTGTTGTTATTAATGCCAGTCTCCAGTTTCAGGGGGAAAACTACATTTAAAGCTTTCCGGAATCTTCAGGACAGAGGAGTTTACGCTGTTTTGCGGTTTCTCTGTTACGTGACAAGCTGCGTTTTTTGACGTGTCGACATAATTTCCACTGAAACAGGAAGTCAGGGCGGGACATATCGAGTTCAACTTGTTCAATGTTTTGCGTATTGTAGACTCATGAACAGAGATGTTGGCCAGTTCCAATGATGCCTTCAGATCTTTGGCTGTCATTCGGGGTTGTTTCTTTACCTCACTGATGAGCCTTTGTTGTGCTCTTGGTGTCATTTTGACTGGTAGAGTAGCAACAGTCCCAAAGAGTCTCCATTTGTAGAATGTTTGCCTAACTGAAGACTGGTGAATTTCTAAAGTCTTTGAAATCACTTTGTGACCCTTGCCAGCTTTATGTAAATCAACAATTCTTGATCGTAGATCCTCTGAAAGCTCTTTTTGCCGAGGCATGGCTCACATAAGCGTGTGCTACTTGTGCAGAGCAACCTCCAAAAGTTTTTGGGGTTTTTATCAGCCAAAGTAGCTGTAGTCCACACCTCCACACTCATTTTGTTAACCAAAAAAAAAAAGTTTTTTTGAGGTCATTAAGTCAAGGGTTCACATACTTTTTCCACAAGCACTATGAGGTTTTTTTGGTTGTTCTCAATAAAGACATGAAAGATCAGAATTTGTTTTTTTGTGTTATTCTTTTAGGCACGTTATATTTGTCAATACCCCTGACTTAGATGAAGATCAGATCACATTTTATGACATATATATATATATATATATATATATATATATATATATATATATATATATATATATATATATATATATATTCTCGAATTGTTGATAAATTGCTGTGGTATAAGAGAAATAAAACACCAGGACATGCTGTTTCCTATGACAGATTTGAAACACATGGTGTGCTAAAGCAGGCAGGTGCTTCCTGTTGCATTTTTTTCCTCAGGATGCATGGTTTTGTGCATGCCTGTTGCCCCATATACAACACTCTACAGTGCAGCATCTAGTATAGTAGATTGCTGACCTGCTGTCGAACTCAGTCAGTGCTAACAGTTATGGATTATGTGTGGTTTTCACACTTCACTTCTAGAGGACACCGTCAATGGTTTCACAAGCATTAAGGTGAAACGCAGCGTGAATACTGCAGCAGCACAGAGACTGCAGACTGCAGACGTGTCTGTCGGAAAACAGGAATTCACAGAAGTACAAAGTGTTTAGTGTCCAAAGAACAAACACCCCACTTTCTCTCAGTCAGACCTAGCCGCCTAGCTAACACGAAACATCATAGCAGGATAGGTTACGTGTTCATCTAATGACTCGTGTCAGTATCTGTACACGATTAATATGCATTCAAAAATGATTTAAACAAGACAATCACATTCGAAGCTAGACAAGTTCATTGTTCGCTGTAAGCTCTGTCTGTCGTAAAAACATGACACGGTCGCTCACTTGCTCAAGACTTTTCTCGTCAGCCTGTGAGGTGAACGTAGCCGTAATTCAGATCAGAACATGCTAGTGTGTAGTTCTGCTCTAGCTACTGCTATACAATTTCATTTAATCTGCTAGCTGTCAAATTAGCCAGAGTTTCGAGCGCATAAATGAACATACTTCTCAGCAGGTCGACATTTCTGCGTTATAAATTCTTTATTCTAATCATCGAGATTAAAACAAACAAAAAAAGGCTTGAAATATTTCAGTTTTTGTGTAATGAATCTAGAATATATGAAAGTTCCACTCATTGAGTTAAATTTCAGGGACAAAATGAACTTTTCCACGATATAAATTTTTTTTTTTTAGATGCACCTATACACACACACACACACACACACAAAATGTAAAAAAAATATTTCTTTTTAAAGTCAGTGGGTGCGGCTTATATTCCGGAGCGCTCAAAAGTCCGAAAATTATGCTACTTTACATTGTAGCAAAGTGTCATTTCTTCAGTGTTGTCATATGAAAAGATATGATCAAATATTTACATAAATGTGAGGGGTGTACTCACTTTTGTAAGATACTGTAGTAGATCAGCGTAATATATGCCTGATGTTTTCTTACAGGTTAATCCAAAGTTTAATCTAATTACATTTAGTGTGTTTGGGAACATCCCTGGCTTAAACCGCACCTGTCCACTTTAAAGAAGCTAGGTTTAGCGTGCTAATCAGCTCAGTGTTTTAATCCCATTACCTGCGGGTTAATCTCAGGTTTGAACGCTCCTGCGAGTCAGCAAGGCCGAGTTTAGTTCAAGGTTGACGAACACAGACCTCTCAGGACGACGATCAGTCTGTGCCGTATCATATACATGAAAATGATAATCGCTCGATATTTTAATCTTTAAAACTCCTGACAGAATTTATTTGACTTTAGATTCGACTTATTTGACTGTAACTGACATTTTCGCTGTTATACGTACTGCCGTTGATGTGAGCCTGAGCCTAGTACTACTAGTACTACTTGAAGCACTCAGGAGTATCTGAAGAGGATTTACTCCGATTTGTCAGTGTTATGCCATCTTGTATTCATTATCCGTTTTTTCACTTACACCAAAGACATCGCGTGAATCTAGATTGGATTTGTTCGTTTTGTCTACAACGGGAATCAAATACAACTCAGCAGCTCAGTCCAATCAAGGTTCCTCTGAAACACGGAAGCGAGTCGGTCTATTCCATGTCATTTCTGTCTGCTGGCTGAGAAGAAGTTGAGAAGAATGACAAAAACCACGTGGCAGAAACCATGGATCATATCAGATCTGAAAGGAGGAACTGGATGAAGTGCATAACAGAATACGCAAATAAAAGACCAGTGAAGTAGCCACCTTATTTTAACGTTTTATTTATTTCTTGATGACAGTTACAATTATAATAACATTAAAGATTCATACAAAAACCATCTGGTTATTTAAACCAATTTAATGACTGTTTTTTTTTTTAGGATTTAAATTCTCTAATGTAAAAAGGTATTTAATGATTCATTACAAAGTCCTAAAGGTGTCATTAGGACAAAAAAAAAGAGAAAAGAAAACTTTCAAGGGAGAAATGTAGAGTGAACGGGTCAATTCTTCATTTGCCTCAATCAGTACAGTGTAGCATGATTTCCTGGGCATCAGAAGAACCGACAAAACAAACTTCAAGGATGAGAAATTTCCAAAGAGCTTCATTTTGTAGTCGCTGAAGAGACTTTTTGTTTTCTGCAAGCAAGAGAAATTAGGACTCGTTTAATCCATCGAAGGGAGATCTCAGGTTCCACCGCCATTCAAGAATTTAGAAAGCGTCACTCTTTGGGTGTGGCTCCGTCCATCTTTACTCGAGATCCCCCAGCGTGAGGGGTTCAGCAGTGGAGGTTGTGGAGCAGAGACATGAGCAGGCCGCTGGGGAGGATGAGGCTGAGCACGCTGGGAAGCACCATGAATCCTTCACCTGTAGTAGAATTTGAGGTACTATTTGCCTCAACCTGTGGAAGGGGAAAAGGTCAAGATCAATAACATTAAAAAATCTGGTTCAGCAAATCCACAGATTTTTCTGTTTGATTTGGTCTCCATTTTGAAATGAAGAGGTGACCATGATGTTATGAGATCACAATATTCCAGCATCAACGCATTTAAACATGATCCTTTTCAAAAACACACTTCCTGTTAACCAAACCCGCGCTTTTCCTCATCACTGGGGCGGTGCCCTCAATCAGACATCAGACTTTTGTATCTTCAGGGTCCCTCCTGGAAAAGTGCATGTAGACTACACTAAAGCTTTACTCTAAAAGCTCATTAGAAAGCACACGAGTGGTCCTTAACATCCAGGTACGATTCCTTCAATTCTTTTTAAAGTGGGTTGTGTTTTTTGGGGTTTTTTTTGCCCTGAGGGAGTACGGTCATTTGTCACAACTGTACCCGAGAGTAAAAATCATCAAATAAAAATAGTACAGTGGATTTATTTCAACAGTCTGGGTGGAGGACACTGTAAACACTCAACAAACCCGAGGAAACCGATGACCTCAAAATGTTGACGCTGATAAATCCATTTCTTTAAGCCAAATGCACTTAAATATAACACGTCTGAGTTCCAGTTTTGTTACACTTAAGTGTATTTCCCTTTAAAGAAATTCATTAATCAACTTCAACATTTTGAGGTAATTAGTTTCCTCAGGTTTTTTCGAGTTAAATGAACTTATCCGGTTTTACAGTGCAGGATAAACCTATAAATAAATAAATAAAATAAACAAGTTTACATATAAAGAACACAAAAACAGGCAGATGTACTCATGTGCTAGCAGGAATTATAAAGGCACTCTAAAGATCGTCCCACACACACACACACACACACACACACTCTCTCTCTCTCTCTCACACACACACACACACACATACACACACACAAACTCACACACACACACACACACACAATATCTTCCAACTAAACAATGAAATCAAATACAAAATGTTTTCATTATTTAACACGTGTTATACTTAAATAATTAACATTAAATGTGTGTTTCTGAGTTACTGGTTTATATTTATATATATGTATATATATATATATATATAGTAAACAAACGACTTCGGGATGATGAAGAGTCGAGATAGCGAATGTTTTTTTTTAAATAAACAAACTAACAAATAAATAAATAAAAGATCAAAGTCAAGCTCGCGCGTGCATGCATCAGTACTTCCATGCTCCATGAAATGTTTTATATAGAGAATTAACAAAAAGAAATTATCAAAAAAAGTCATATCATTAACTTTAACATTAACCTAGTCTACATGTATATATATATATATATATATATATATATATATATATATATATATATATATATATATATATATATATATGTGTGTGTGTGTGTGTGTGTGTGTGTGTGTGTGTGTGTGTGTGTGTAGTGAGTGTTACACACCTGAGTTGAGAGATGCATGGCCAGCACCAGCACCACGATACACACCGTTAGAACTTTAATCATGATGAAGTTTCCTCTGAACCTGGACACACACACACCTGGAGATCTGCACCGAGCTGAGGTTATTGCACAGCAGAGAGAAGAGAGAGGCAGCAAGAGGGTTTTATAGAGCAAGCGCCTGATGACGTCATGTGGACGCCCCGTCCTCTCTCGATCTCTCCTTTAACGGATCAGGGGATAAATTTTACACTTTTAAAGCCCTGAGCAAATAAATATCTGACAGATATAACACTGGAATTGAAACAGTAAATAAATTGTTATTCTTTTTTATTTTTGTTTTTATTCATACGAATAATTGAATTCATATATGTATTGAGACCTCTCCTCTGTAGGTACAGTACATTTCCATGGCGTTCATTCATATTGTTAAGCTGTACCACCTCTAGGCACGTTACCTTGGTAACAGCGCCATCTTGTGTTTGGTATGTTGTTAAGAAAATGGCGGAAATGGGGTTTGGAGAAGTGAGAATTCGGCTCAGTTGTGTTGCGCTGAGTTTAATTGCTGAAACGAAACACCATCCATCATAGATACTCTGAAAGCTCTTTTTGCTGAGGCATGGCTCACATAAGCGTGTGCTTCTTGTGCAGAGCAAACTCCAAAAGTTTGTGGGGTTTTTATCAGTCAAAGTAGCTGTAGTCCACACCTCCACACTCATTTTCTTAACCAGATTCCAGGTGTGCAAAAAAAATAAGTTTTTTGAGGTCATTAAGTCAAGGGTTCACATACTTTTTCCACAAGCACTATGGGTTTCTTTGGTTTTTCTCAATAAAGACATGAAAGATCAGAATTTTTTTGTGTTATTATTTTAGACACATATTTGTCAATACCCCTGACTTAGATTTATGCCGAAAGCCATGACATTCCAAAAGGTTCACATACTTTTTCTTGCCACTGTGTATATGTGTATATATATATATATATATATATATATATATATATATATATATATATATATATATATATATATATATATATATATATATATATATATATATATATATATATATATATATATATATATATATATATATAGTCACGTATCATGACGGAGGGAAATAGGACGGATGCAAGCGCAGTAAAGAACAACAGTATTATTTAAGAGAGATAGGCAGACAAATCCTAAAACGTAATCCAAAACATGCAAGAGGTCCAGCGAAGGGGAAAACCGGCATACACAGGGCACGGGAATACAGGGTCGAGATACCAAACATGGAACAAATCAATAGCGAGGGACTGGTAGCGGAGAAACCAGTAAAAATAAACTAATAAACCTAAACATGAAACATGACCTAAACTAGAACTATGACTATGAAACGTGACATGAACAAGACTATAGAAACTATCATCTAAATCTAACTAAGTCTAAAGTACTCTACGTTAATATTCCGCATTGAGTGTGGGGAGACATGCAGTATATATGCCAGCATGAATCAGCCTCGTAATCGTAAACAGCTGAGGGCAATACAAAAACACATGACAGCACAACCAATGACAGGATGGTGAGGAGACATGACATAAACATAAACAAATACATGTGTTCATGCACGTGCCGAAATGTCACTGCTGTCCACAACGGAAAAGCAGGTGCTCACATAGAGCACACTGCTTCAAGGCGAAATCGACAGAATAGACCTCAGCTGAGCAGAGAGGTAGAGAGATGACCTCAGCCGAGCAGGGAGGCTGAGCGATGACCTCAGCTGAACAGGGAGGCTGAGCGACCTCCACAGCTGAGCAGGAAGGTTGCAGCTCTGGAGTGGAGCTCTCCTCGTAGGTCTCAGGCTGGGGCTCTGAGGTCACCAGGTGAACCTTGGGCATGGGCGGATCTTGGGCGGATCTTGGGCGGCCGTGTCGGTAGACTCAGGCGTGAGCAGAACTTGGCTGTGCATATTAGCAGACTTGGGCGTGAGCAGAGCTTGGCTGTGCGTGTCAGCAGACTCGGGCGTGAGCAGAACTTGGGCGGCTGTGTCAGTAGTCTTGGGCTGAACTTGGTTGGCCGTGTCGGTAGTCTTGGGCATGAGCATGACTTGGTTAGTAGGAACATAAAGTGGATCACTGGTGACTGCCCTGTCTATCTCCTCATAATAGCTCCCCAATCCCGAGGGACTGGTAGCGGAGAAGCCAGTAAAAACTAAACTAATGAACCTAAACATGAAACATGACCTAAACTAGAACTATGACTATGAAACATGACATGAACAAGACTATGGGAACTATCATCTAAATCTAACTAAGTCTAAACTACTCTACATTGAGTGTGGGGAGACATGCGGTATATATGCTGGCATGAATCAGCCTCATAATCGTAAACATCTGAAGGCAATACAGAAACACGTTACAGCACAACCAATGACAGGATGGTGAGGAGACATGACATAAACATAAACAAATACACGTGTTGATGCACGTGTCGAAATATCACTGCTGTCCACAATGGAAAAGCAGGTGCTCGCGCAATTCACGCTTAGAGCACACTGCTTCAAGGGGAAATTGTGACATATATATAATGACAAATACCTTAATTGTCACTATACACCTGTACAATGAAATTAAGAGCCACTCCTTATTTTTGTGCCAACATATACATAAAATAAATAACATAAAAAAACAAACAAAAAATGTATAGATATATACAATATATATATATATATATATATATATATATATATATATATATATATATATATATACACATACACAAAAACACATATACATATACATATATACATAAAATATATATACAAAAATTAAATTAAATAAAATAGATATATACAACAACACAAAATAAATAATAGTACTGTGAAACCAGTGTGTATTTGTGTAAGTGTGTATTTACATGTGCGTTTTTATAATGTTTATAGCTTTTGGGAAAAAACTATTCTTGAGTCTATTTGTCCTTGTTCTGATGCACCTGTAACGTCTCACTGAGGGCAACAGATTAAACAGGTCAGAGCCAGGGTGAGAGCTGTCCTTGCTGATGGTTTTTCCTCTGCTGAGGCAACAGGAGGTGTAAATGTCCATCAGGGAGGGGAGAGGGCAGCCAATGATCTTCTGTGCTGTTCTTATTACTCTCTGAAGCCCCTCCCTGTCTGCCGCGGTGCAGCTGCCGTACCATACCGTGATACAGTATGTCAGCAGGCTCTCGACGGACGAGCGGTAGAAGGTCAGCAGCAGCATGGGGTCCAGATTGTACTTCCTGAGAACCCTCAGGAAGTGTAGCTACTTTTGAGCCTTCTTAATAACCACTGTGACGTTGTCTGTCCAGGAGATGTCAGCAGAGATAAGGACGCCAAGAAACCAGAAGGTGTGGACCCTCTCCATACACTCACCATATATGAAAAGGGGGGCTAGCTCAGTGTTGTGTTTCCTGAAGTCTACGATGATCTCCTTGGTTTTCTTAGTGTTCAGAACCAAATTGTTCTCTGAACACCAGGCTACCAAGTTCAGGACCTCCTCTCTGTAGGCTGCCTCATCTCCCTTTGAGATGAGTCTGACCCCCGTGGTGTCGTCAGCAAACTTGAAGATAAGGTTGTTATTGTGGACTGGACTACAATTGTAGGTGTAGAGACAGTACAGGAGGGGGCTTAGCACACAACCCTGTGGTGAACCAGTTCTCAATGTGCAAGTGGAGGAGAGGTGGTGCCCGAGTCTCACTGTCTGGGACCGGTCAGTGAGAAAGTTCTTTATCCAGGCACATGTGAGGGAGAGGGGAGGGCAAGAGTGACCAATTTGGTGATGAGAATATCCGGAATGATTGTATTAAAAGCCAAAATATAATCCATAAAAAGCATCCGGACGTAGCTCTGTCGGTGCTCTAGATGTCTCAACATGGAGTGGAGAGCTTCAGCGATAGCATACTCTGTGGATCTGTTCGCATGATACGCAAACTGAAAGGGATCGAAGTCTGGGGGGAGGTAGTCCTTGATGTGCTGAAGGACCAATCTCTCAAAGCACTTCATGATAACTGGGGTGAGGGCCACAGGACGATAATCATTTAGGCTAGTGGTGGGAGACTCCTTCGGCACAGGAATGATTGTGGCTGATTTTAGGCAGTGCGGGATAATTGCTTGGGCCAGGGAGAGATTGAATATTCTGGTAAAGATAGATAGATAGATAGATAGATAGATAGATAGATAGATAGATAGATAGATAGATAGATAGATGATAGATGGATGGACGGACGGACGGACGGACGGACGGACGGACGGACGGACGGACGGACGGACAGACAGACAGACAGACAGATAGATAGATAGATAGATAGATAGATAGATAGATAGATAGATAGATAGATAGATAGATAGATAGTTTATTGAACCCCAAGGGGAAATTCAAGATCATAGTAGCTCAGAACATCCCAAACAATACAACATACAATAAAATAAAATATAAGCAGGATGCTAAAAAAAATAGTAGGGTCTTCCCTTGTAGGGTCCCCGCCCGGTGTTGGACCTGAAAACAGAAGTCGTGCAGGGCAAGAAACCAATGAGTTACCCTGGCGTTAGTGTCCTTGGCCTTGGCCATCCATTGGAGGGGGGCGTGGTCCGTCACCAGGATGAAGGGTCGGCCCGCCAGGTAGTACCTCAGCTCCTCAATGGCCCACTTTCTTGCCAGGGCCTCTCTTTCCACCGCTTCCGGCTGATGTAGAGTACCGGGTGCTCTTCTCCCTCGAAGGTTTGGGAGAGAACCGCGCCCAGCCCGGTTTCGGATGCGTCGGTGTGCACTGAGAAGGGGAGGGTAAAGTCCGGGTTGCGCAGCTCTGGCTCGCTGGTGAGGGCCTCCTTCAGAGTCCGGAAGGCCCGCTCGGCGTCGGCTGTCCACCTCACCTGGTACGGCTGGCCCTTTTTTGTCAGGTCTGAAAGAGGGGAGGCTATCGCAGAGAAATTAGGGACAAACCTCCGATAATACCCCGCCAACCCCAAGAAGGCACACACCTGTTTTTTAGACGTGGGCCGAGGGTAGCCTTTCACCGCTTCAACTTTCTCTGCCTGGGGCTTCAGCATCCCGCGCCCAATGCGGTATCCCAGGTACTGCGCCTTGGTTAGCCCAAGGTGACATTTCTTGGGGTTTGCAGTCAAGCCAGCGTCCCGGAGTCCCTTTAGGACCTCCCCAGGCGCTTCACAAGGTCATCCACTTGGGGGAGGGGGTAGCTATCAAAATCTGAGACCTGGTTGAGTCTGCGAAAGTCGTTGCAGAGCCGAATGCTCCCGTCGGGTTTTGGCACTACAACGATGGGGCTGGACCAGGGGCTGTTGGACTCTTCGATAACTCTGTCTCGTAGCACTCGCTCCACCTCTTCCTCGATGGCCTTATGCCAGGCCTCTGGGACACGGTAGGGCCTCTGTCTCACCACTACCTCTGGAGGTATCTTTATGTGGTGGCGCACCACTTGGGTCCTTCCTGGGGAGGAGGAGAACACGTCCGAGAATTGGTCCACGAACTCGAGGAGCTCCTGTCTCTGGGCGGGGTTGAGGTCCTCCCCGAGGTCGAGCAAAGCCCGCTTGTTCTGATCTGTGTCCAGGGCGGCGTATGCTGAAAGCACCGGAGCCGGTTCTACCCACTTCTTCAACAAGTTAATGTTGTATAGTTTCCCGTCCGTTCTCCTACCGGGCTGTTGCAGGCGGTAGTTGACGGCGCCCTGACGCTCTAGAATGGTGTAGGGCCCCTGCCAGCGGGCCAGGCACTTGCAGGCGCTACTGGGTACCAGAAGAAGTACCTGGTCCCCTGGGTGGAACTCCCGAGGCTGCGCCGGGCGGTTGTACACCCGCTGCTGTTCCTCCTGGGCGGCGCGCAAGTGCTGTTGGACTATCGGCGCCACTCGGTCGATCCTGTCTTGCATTTTCCGTACATATTCCACGACCGAGCGGTACGGGGATGGCTGTTCCTCCCAGGCTTCGCGGGCGATGTCCAGTAGTCCTCGAGGGTGCCGGCCAAACAGAAGCTCGAAGGGGGTGAAGCCGGTGGATGCCTGGGGACACTCCCGGATGGCAAAGAGTACGTAAGGGAGGAGGAGGTCCCAGTTCCTCCCTTCTTCTTCTACCACCCGCCGCAGCATCCATATGAGCGTCTGGTTAAAGCGCTCGACCAGCCCATCAGGGCGGACGGTCGAGCGAGGGTCACTGTTCTCCCGGTGTCCAGCAGCGTGGTGATCGGCCTCCCTTCAATCCACACCTTCTTGGTGGGCCCCTCCGGCAACTGTTGCGCATGGAGGGCGCAGCCGGCCAGCCAAGGTTTCTGGGTCGGTCCGGGAGGCCCCAGTTCCGGCTCCGTGGGCATGGGCTCGTCGGTGGAAGTTACCTGGGCGGGCAACCTCCGGCGGGTTCGCCAAGTGCCGGCTGGGCGTGGCCAGTCAGACCGGACCCCTGAGGCCCCTAGGGGTAGGTCCAAGGGCTGTGGGTCACGCGGGTCGAGCTTGAGGGCAGCGGTGGCACGCTCAAGAGCTCCTGAGGCGTTCGCGGTTCTTGGACCCCCACGGCCTGTCCGGGGTAACGCCCTCAGGAACCGGTCCATAGCCACCTCTTCCACCACCTCGAGGGCCGTATGCTGGTCTGGCCGGAGCCACCTTTTGGTGAATCGGATGAGGGCGTTTAGCTGTCTGTGGGGCCGCGCCCCCAGCTGATAGACCCAGCGATGAAACTTTGGCCGCACCATGCCAGGACGCCCTCCTTCATGGTGATGTAGTCTGCCGCGTCCTCCGGCTGTAATAGGCCTCACGGGCCTCTCCTGTGAGCAGGGGACCTACGGCGCGGAGCCAGTCGTCCTTATCCCACCCCTCGTGGCGGGCGATGGTTTCGAAGGTTTCAAGGTACGCCACAAAGTCGTCAACAGGAGCCAAGGGGGGGAGTAGGCGGTGGAGCTCACGTCCTGGGTGGAGGCCGCGCGGGACTGTAGCGCCACCAGAGTCTCTGTCGCCGCCTGGAGGCTTTCCGTGAGTTGTTGGCTGATGGCCTGTTGCTGTATACTGGTCTGCAACAGCTGCTGTAACGTCTGATCCATTTTCTCTCTCCTTGTCAAAAAAAAACCTTTTTTTTTTTTTTTGTGTGGCGGTTCTGTGCTCAAGCACGCATTCTCCACCAGTGTAGCGGGAAAGAGCAATGCACAGAGACACGGAGGTATGATTAGAGCAAAAGCTGAGGCTTTATTCTCGTTTTGGTAGAGTGTAGGTTCGTGGGGGCATGTGTGTAGGTCTGCGGGGCCGGGTTGACGCCGTGACGCTCGCGGGAGCGTGTTGGGGGAATCCCGGAAGAAGCCTTGGGGTTCTTGAGCCGTCCCTCAGCGCTGCGTGTGGTCTCGGCTGGCACCGTCCTCGTCCGTGTCGGTGCCGTTTCGGTGAGTCGTTACTCAACTTTCCCGGGGCGGAAGGGAGTCCTTTTATTTCCGCCATATGGCATCAGCGAGTCCTCCCCGGCATGGCGTCCTTTCCGGTTAATGCGGGGTCCAGCGCGGGGCTGCCAGCTTCGGTACGGCAGTCGGAGAAGGCGCGATTTCCTTTCCTCTAGCGCCGAGTGTCAGTCCGTCGCGACAATATATAGTAATTGTTGGTAAATTGTTGTGGTATAAGAGAAATAAAACACCAGGACATGCTGTTTCCTATGACAGATTTGAATCACACGGTGTACTAAAGCAGGCAGGTGCTTCCTGTTGCATTTTTTTCCTCAGGATGCATGGTTTTGTGCATGCCTGTTGCCCCATATACAACACTCTACAGTGCAGCATCTAGTTTAGTAGATTGCTGACCTGGTGTCGAACTCAGTCAGTGCTAACAGTTATGGATTATGTGTGGTTTTCACACTTCACTTCTAGAGGACACCGTCAATGGTTTCACAAGCGTTAAGGTGAAACGCAACGTGAATACTGCAGCAGCACAGAGACTGCAGACGTGTCTGTCGGGTGGAAAACAGGAATTCACAGAAGTACAAAGTGTTTAGTGACGATGAATGCCAACATGTACTGTGACATACTGAAGCAGAGCATGATCATTATGCAGTATTCCAGCATGATAATGACCCCAAACACACCTCCAAGACGACCACTGCCTTGCTAAAGAAGCTGAGGGTGAAGGAGTGTACTCACTTTTGTTGCCCGCAGTTTCGACATTATTGGCTGTGTGTTGAGTTATTTTGAGGGGACAGCAAATTTACACTGTTAGACAAGCTGTACACTCACTACCGTATTTTCCGGACTATAAGCCGCTACTTTTTTCACACGCTTTGAAAGCTGCAGCTTAAACAGTGACGCGGCTAATTTATGGATTTTTACGGGCTAACAATCTTGATGCCGCCAAAACATTTAGCCTCGTCACATTGGACCAATGAAATTACCGAACAGGTCACAGTGGACCAATGAAACTGTTCGAATTACATGAAACGCATTCACACTAAATTCTTCAGTTATTGTGCGCTTCATGCACACCCCCTCATGAGGGAAAACACACAAAGAAATGCATATGATGCAGCTGTCGAAGAAGGAAATAGAGCTGCTGCACGTAAGCTTTTTAAATCTTTAAAACTCCTGATAGGGTTCGAATTCGGCGTTCGATAGAGTAAGACGTGAAGTTTGAGTCTCCTGCTGACTTTGATTAAAAATTGTAATTAATTAGCACTTTTTTTGGTAATATAATATATTTTGACTTATTCTATTTCCTACTTTTAACTCGGTGGTTCATTAAGATGTCGGGGAAAAACTTGAAAATCGGTGGTAGCATTCAGACAAAACTGAGATCTAGTGTGCGTACCGCGAGCGCGTCTCCTTCTCGCCATGAATCCGCACCCGCGCCTCCTTCTCTTCATGAATCCGTAGCCACGCTCCTTTCTCTCCGTGAACCGACTGCATCCGCATCCCCGAGCGGTGGCCCTGACCTCGCCACACTCAGGTTTGAGTTGCTGGCTTTACTGAGGATGGACATCGCCGATATTTTTAAAAAGTTCCAAGAGCCTCAGAAGCACCAGGAGAAGCAACAGGAAAATCTTCAGAAGACTCTCAGGGATGCGCTGTCTACTATCCAGCTTGACCTGCAGGTCATGAAAACACAGCAGGCTGGCGATAAAGTCGCTACCGAGGCCACCATATCAACACTGAAAGGTACCGTTGGGGAGATGGAGCACGCGCTCTCCGGTTACACCGTTCACATGAAGACTACTATCGAGTCTCTCACTGCGACCGTGACTCAATTAGAGAATAAATGTGAGGATCTGGAGTCGAGGTCACGGCGCAATAACGTTCCAGAGGGCCCTGACACCTGTACAACCGCTGCTGTTAAACTCTTAAAACCGGGTGAACTACATAATCTACATAGTGTAGTGTTTGTTTGTTTATCTATTTATTTATTTTATTTATTAATATTATTTTTTTTGTTCTTTTCTTTCTTTCGTTATTTATTTTTTCTTTTATTCTTTATTCTTTTTTTTTGTACTCGGCCTTCCAGCTCTACAGAATTCGAATTCTTATATTGTCGGTGCAATATTACGTCGTTATTCTCTTCTTGTATTTTATTTTAATATGCTACACTGTGTAATAATATTAGTTATAAGTCTTTAAAAGGTATTTACATTATATTTGTTGAAGTGCGTAGACTATTTATTAGATTTGAAGTCAGCAGGGGACTTTTTTCTTACTGGATTTTTTTTTTTTTTAGTAATTTATTTTTTAGCTTAATCTAGGTCCACTTTGTGGACAACCCTAGGGGTGATACACTGCTGTCTCCTTTGTTTTATGGAGACTTTGGGTGTGTGTCCCTCTTCAGCTCCAATTGGCTATTTATAGGGGGGGGTTATTTTATTTATTTATTTTTTAAATTATTATTATTATTATTATTATTATTATCAATGTAATATTTGGGAAAGAGAAGGGAGGGGAGAAAAGGTAAATGAATCACATGAAATGAATGACATGTAAAGGAATCACATGCATGAATATGAATCACATGAAAATGTAAATGAATCGCATGAATATGAATCACATGTAAATGAATCATATGAAAATTAATAAATAAAGGCAAAAAAACTCCTGACAGAATTTATTTGACTTTAGATTTGAATATTTGACTGTAACTGACATTTTCGCTGTTATACGTACTGCCGTTGATGTGAGCCTGAGCCTAGTATCATTTCTTGCAAATTTAGAACAAGAACCCCCACAAGTATAGTGTTAGTAAAAGTTCTTCTCTAGCAATGAAGCCTTTCACCTTTTTGGACTTGTTTCCACGCTTGGATTCTGTCCCCGCTGTAATTCATTATTCGACGGCGTCAGCTTGATCCCCCTCACCCCCGAGGTACTTGAAGCACTCAGGAGAATTTACTCTGATTTGTCAGTGTTATGCCATCTTGTATTCATTATCCGTTTTTTCACTTACACCAAAGACATCGTGTGAATCTAGATTGGATTTGTTCATTTTTCTACAACGGGAATCAAATACAACTCAGCAGCTCAGTCCAATCAAGGTTCCTCTGAAACACGGAAGCGAGTCGGTCTATTCGATGTCATTTCTGTCTGCTGGCTGAGAAGAAGTTGAGAAGAATGACAAAAACCACGTGGCAGAAACCATGGATCATATCAGATCTGAAAGGAGGAACTGGATGAAGTGCATAACAGAATACGCAAATAAAAGACCAGTGAAGTAGCCACCTTATTTTAACGTTTTATTTATTTCTTGATGACAGTTACAATTATAATAACATTAAAGATTCATACAAAAACCATCTGGTAATTTAATCCAATTTAATGCCTTTTTTTTAGGATTTAAATTCTCTAATGTAAAATGGTATTTAATGATTCATTACAAAGTCCTAAAGGTGTCATTAGGACAAAAAAAGAGAAAAGAAAACTTTCAAGGGAGAAATGTAGAGTGAACGGGTCAATTCTTCATTTGCCTCAATCAGTACAGTGTAGCATGATTTCCTGGGCATCAGAAGAACCGACAAAACAAACTTCAGGGATGAGAAATTTTCAAAGAGCTTCATTTTGTAGTCGCTGAAGAGACTTTTTGTTTTCACCAAGCAAGAGAAATTAGGACTCGTTTAATCCATCGAAGGGAGATCTCAGGTTCCACCGCCATTCAAGAATTTAGAAAGCGTCGCTCTTTGGGTGTGGCTCCGTCCATCTTTACTCGAGGGGTTCAGCAGTGGAGGTTGTGGAGCAGAGACATGAGCAGGCCGCTGGGGAGGATGAGGCTGAGCACGCTGGGAAGCACCATGAATCCTTCACTTTTTGGAGTCGTGATGGGTTTTGTAGTAGAAATTGTGGTTGTATTTGCCTCACCCTGTGGAAAGGGAAAAGGTCAAGATCAATAACATTAAAAAATCTGGTTCAGCAAATCCACAGATTTTTCTGTTTGATTTGGTCTCCATTTTGAAATGAAGAGGTGACCATGATGTTATGAGATTACAATATTCCAGCATCAACGCATTTAAACACGATCCTTTTCGAAAATACACTTCCTGTTAACCAAACCTGCGCTTTTCCTCGTCACTGGGGTGGTGCCCTCAATCAGACATCAGACTTTTGTATCTTCAGGGTCCCTCCTGGAAAAGTGCATGTAGACTACACTAAAGCTTTACTCTAAAAGCTCATTAGAAAGCACACGAGTGGTCCTTAACATCCAGGTACGATTCCTTCAATTCTTTTTAAAGTGGGTTGTGTTTTTTGGGGGTTTTTTTGCCCTGAGGGAGTACGGTCATTTGTCACAACTGTACCCGAGAGTAAAAATCATCAAATAAAAATAGTACAGTGGATTTATTTCAACAGTCTGGGTGGAGGACACTGTAAACACTCAACAAACCAGAGGAAACCGATGACCTCAAAATGTTGACGCTGATAAATCCATTTCTTTAAGCCAAATGCACTTAAATATAACACGTCTGAGTTCCAGTTTTGTTACACTTAAGTGTATTTCCCTTTAAAGAAATTCATTAATCAACTTCAACATTTTGAGGTAAATAGTTTCCTCAGGTTTTTTCGAGTTAAATGAACTTATCCGGTTTTACAGTGCAGGATAAACCTATAAATAAATAAATAACTAAAATAAACAAGTTTACATATAAAGAACACAAAAACAGGCAGATGTACTCATGTGATAGCAGGAATTATAAAGGCACTCTAAAGATCGTCCAACACACACACACACACACACACACACACAAAATATCTTCCAGCTAAATAATGAAATCAAATACACAAATGTTTTCATTATTTAACACGTGTTATACTTAAATAATTAACATTAAACGTGTGTTTCTGAGTTACTGGTTTATATTTATATATATGTATATATATAGTAAATGAACGCGATTAGATTAATTAATTAATTGATTAATGATTTTTTTTTTTCAGCAAGACTGAAAAGCAGTGATCCAATGAGAAGAAGAATGAGAAATAAATCCAGTGAACAGAGTCCGGACTTGATGAAGAGTCGAGATAGCTAATGTTTTTTTTTAAATAAACAAACTAATAAATAAATAAATAAATAAAAAGTCAAATAAAAGTCAAGCTCGCGCGTGCATGCATCAGTACTTCCATGCTCCATGAAATGTTTTCTATAGAGAATTAACAAAAAGAAATTATCCAAAAAAAAAGCACATCATTAACATTAATAGTCTACATGTATATATATATATATCTGTGTGTGTGTGTGTGTGTGTGTGTGTGTGTGTGTGTGTGTGTGTGTGTGAGTGAGTGAGTGTTACACACCTGTGCTGAGACATGCATGGCCAGCACCAGCACCACGATACACACCGTTAGAACTTTAATCATGATGAAGTTTCCTCTGAACCTGGACACACACACACCTGGAGATCTGCACCGAGCTGAGGTTATTGCACAGCAGAGAGAAGAGAGAGGCAGCAAGAGGGTTTTATAGAGCAAGCGCCCGATGACGTCATGTGGACGCCCCGTCCTCTCTCGATCTCTCCTTTAACGGATCAGGGGATAAATTTTACACTTTTAAAGCCCTGAGCAAATAAATATCTGACAGATATAACACTGGAATTGAAATAGTAAATGAATAAATTGTTATTCTTTTTTATTCTATTTTTATTCATATGAATAATTTATTATATTCTATTTATTCTAAATATTTATTCTATTCTATTTATTATTCATTTCCATAGCGTTCATTCATATTCATCAACTAGGCACGTTACCTTGGTAACAGCGCCATCTTGTGTTTGGTATGTTGTTAAGAAAATGGCGGAAATGGGGTTTGGAGAAGTGAGAATTCGGCTCAGTTGTGTTGCGCTGAGTTTAATTGCTGAAACGAAACACCATCCATCGTAGATCCTCTGAAAGCTCTTTTTGCTGAGGCATGGCTCACTTAAGCGTGTGCTTCTTGTGCAGAGCAAACTCCAAAAGTTTGTGGGGTTTTTATCAGTCAAAGTAGCTGTAGTCCACACCTCCACACTCATTTTCTTAACCAGACTCCAGGTGTGCAAAAAAAAGAAGTTTTTTTGAGGTCATTAAGTCAAGGGTTCACATACTTTTTCCACAAGCACTATGGGTTTCTTTGGTTGTTCTCAATAAAGACATGAAAGTTAAAACATTTTTTGTGTCATTATTTTAGACACATTATATTTGTCAATACCCCTGACTTAGATGAAGATCAGATCACATTTTATGACAAATTTATGCCGAAAACCATAAAATTCCAAAAGGTTCACATACTTTTTCTTGCCACTGTATATATACAGTGCCTTGCGAAAGTATTCGGCCCCCTTGAACTTTTCAAACTTTTGCCACATTTCAGGCTTCAAACATAAGGATATAAAATTAAAATTTTTTGTGAAGAATCACCAACAAGTGGGACACAATTGTGAAGTGGAACGAAATCTATTGGATTTTTAAAAAAAACTTTTTTAGCAAATAAAAAACTGAAAAGTGGTGCGTGCAAAATTATTCGGCCCCCTTTACTTTCAGTGCAGCAAACTCACTCCAGAAGTTCAGCGAGGATCTCTGAATGATCCAATGTTGTCCTAAATGACTGATGGTGATAAATAGAATCCACCTGTGTGTAATCAAGTCTCTGTATAAATGCACTTGCTCTGTGATAGTCTCAGGGTTCTATTGAAAGCGCAGAGAGCATCATGAAGACCAAGGAACACACCAGGCAGGTCCGTAATACTGTTGTGGAGAAGTTTAAAGCCAGATTTGGATACAAAAAGATTTCCCAAGCTTTAAACATCCCAAGGAGCACTGTGCAAGCGATCATTTTGAAATGGAAGGAGTATCAGACCACTGCAAATCTACCAAGACCTGGCCATCCCTCTAAACTTTCAGCTCAGACAAGGAGAAAACTGATCAGAGATGCAGCCAAGAGGCCCATGATCACTCTGGATGAACTGCAGAGAACTACAGCTGAGGTGTGAGAGTCTGTCCATAGGACAACAATGAGTCATACACTGCACAAATCTGGCCTTTATGGAAGAGTGACAAGAAGAAAGCCATTCTCAAAGATATCCATAAAAAGTCTCGTCTAAAGTTTTCCACAAGCCACCTGGGAGACACACCAAACATGTGGAAGAAGGTGCTCTGGTCAGATGAAACCAAAATCGAACTTTTTGCCCACAATGAAAACGATATGTTTGGCGTAAAAGCAACACATCACAACTCATCACCCTCAACACACCATCCCCACTGTCAAACATGGTGGTGGCAGCATCATGGTTTGGGCCTGCTTTTCTTCAGCAGGGACAGCGAACATGGTTAAAATTGAGGGGAAGATGATGCAGCCAAATACAGGACCATTCTGGATGAAAACCTGTTGGAGTCTGCAAAAGACCTGAAACTGGGACGGAGATTTATCTTCCAACAAGACAATGATCCCAAACATACAGCCAGGTGTTAGAATGGCCAAGTCAAAGTCCAGACCTGAATCCAATCGAGAATCTGTGGAAAGAGCTGAAAACTGCTGTTCACAAACGCTCTCCATCAAACCTCACTGAGCTCGAGCTGTTTTGCAAGGAAGAATGGGCAAGAATTTCAGTCTCTCGATGTGCAAAACTGATAGAGACATACCCCAAGCGACTTGCAGCTGTAATCGCAGCAAAAGGTGGCTCTACAAAGTATTAACGCAAGAAGGCCGAATAATTTTGCACGCCCCACTTTTCATTTTTTTTATTAGTTAAAAAAGTTTCAAAAATCCAATAGATTTCGTTCCACTTGACAATTGTGTCCCACTTGTTGGTGATTCTTCACAAAAAATTTAAATTTTTATATCTTTATGTTTGAAGCCTGAAATGTGGCAAAAGGTTGAAAAGTTCAAGGGGGCCGAATACTTTTGCAAGGCACTATATATATATATATATATATATATATATATATATATATATATATATATATATATATATATATATATATATATATTATTAGTTAAAAAAGTTTCAAAAATCCAATAGATTTCGTTCCACTTCACAATTGTGTCCCACTTGTTGGTGATTCTTCACAAAAAATTTAAATGTTATATCTTTATGTTTGAAGCCTGAAATGTGGCAAAAGGTTGAAAAGTTCAAGGGGGCCGAATACTTTCGCAAGGCACTATATATATATATATAGGGCGCACGGTGGCTTAGTGGTTAGCACGTTCGCCTCACACCTCCAGGGTCCGGGGTTCCCGCCGGGGCCATGTGTGTACGGAGTTTGCATCTTCTCCCCGTGTTGCAGGGGTTTCCTCCGGGTACTCCGGTTTCCTCCCCCAGTCCAAAGACATGCATGGTAGGTTGATTGGCAGCTTGGTAAATTGTCCGTAGTGTATGAATGGGTGTGTGAGTGTGTATGTGATTGTGCCCTGCGATGGACTGGCACCCTGTCCAGGGTGTACCCCGCCTTGTGCCCGATGCTTCCTGGGATAGGCTCCAGGTTCCTGAAGCAGGAATAAGCGGTTGAAGATGGATGGATATATATATATATATTGTCACGTATCATGACAAAGGGAAATAGGACGGATGCAAGCGCAGTAAAGAACAACAGTATTATTTAAGAGAGATAGGCAGACAAATCCAAAAACGTAATCCAAAACATGCAAGAGGTCCAGCGATGGGCAAACGGGCATACAAAGGGCACGGGAATACAGGGTTGAGATACCAACCATGGAACAAAACAACAGCGAGGGACTGGTAGCGGAGAAACCAGAAAAACTAATGAACCTAAACATGAAACATGACCTAAACTAGAACTATGACTATGAAACGTGACATGAACAAGACTATAGAAACTATCATCTAAATCTAACTAAGTCTAAACTACTCTACGTTAATATTCTGCATTGAGTGTGGGGAGACATGCGGTATATATGCCGGCATGAATCAGCCTCGTAATCTTATTTTCAACATATACATATAGATATATACAATATATATATATATATATATAGATATATATATATATATATATATATATATATATATATATATATATATATATATATATATACACAAAAAATATATATACATACAGTGGTGTGAAAAAGTGTTTGCCCCCTTCCTCATATCCTGTTTCTTTGCATGTTTGTCACACTTAAGTGTTTCGGAACATCAAACCAATTTAAACAATAGTCAAGGACAACACAAGTAAACACAAAATGCAATTTGTAAATGAAGGTGTTTATTATTAAAGGTGAAAAAAAATCCAAACCATCATGGCCCTGTGTGAAAAAGTGATTGCCCCCTAAACCTAATAACTGGTTGGGCCACCCTTAGCAGCAACAACTGCAACCAAGCGTTTGCGATAACGTGCAATGAGGCTTTTACAGCGTCCTGGAGGAATTTTGGCCCACTCATCTTTGCAGAATTGTCCTAATTCAGTTACATTAGAGGGTTTTCGAGCATGAACGGCCTTTTTAAGGTCATACCACAACATCTCAATAGGATTCAGGTCAGGACTTTGGCTAGGCCACTCCAAAGTCTTCATTTCGTTTTTCTTCAGCCATTCGGTGGTGGACTTGCTGGTGTGTTTAGGATCATTGTCCTGCTGCAGAACCCAAGTTCGTTTCAGCTTGAGTACACGAACAGATGGTCGGACATTCTCCCTCAGGATCTCTTGGTAGACAGCAGAATTCATAGTTCCTTTTATCACGGCAAGTCTTCCAGGTCCTGAAGCAGCAAAACAGCCCCAGACCATCACACTACCACCACCATATTTTACTGTTGGTATAATGTTCTTTTTATGAAATGCAGTGTTCCTTCACGCCAGATATACTTGGACACACACCTTCCAAAGAGTTCCACTTTTGTCTCATCGGTCCACAGAATGTTGTCCCAAAAGTCTTGGGGATCATCAAGATGTGTTGTGGAGAAATTGAGACGAGCTTTGATGTTCTTTTTGCTCAGCAGTGGTTTTCTCCTTGGAACTCTGCCATGCAGGCCATTTTTGCCCAGTCTTTTCCTGATGGTGGAGGCATGAACGCTGACCTTAACTGAGGCAAGTGAGGCCTGCAGTTCTTTGGACGTTGTTGTGGGGTCTTTTGTGACCTCTTGGATGAGTCGTCGCTGCGCTCTTGGGGTAATTTTGGGCGGCCGGCCACTCCTGGAAAGGTTCACCACTGTTCCATGTCTTCGCCATTTGTGGATAATGGCTCTCACTGTGGTTTGCTGGATTCCCAAAGCTTTGGAAATGGCTGTATAACCCTTTCCAGACTGATAGATCTCAATTACTTTCTTTCTCAATTGTTCCTGAATTTCTTTGGGTCTCGGCATGATGTGTAGCTTTTAAGGATCTTCTGGTGGACCTTACTGTCAAGCAGCTCCTATTTAAGTGATGCCTTGATTGTGAACAGGTGTGGCAATAATCAGGCCTGGGTGTGGCTAGAGAAATTGAACTCAGGTGTAGATAACCACAGTTATAGTATGTTTTAACAAGGGGGGCAATCACTTTTTCACACAGGGCCATAATGGTTTGGATTTTTTTTCACCTTTAATAATAAACACCTTCATTTACAAATTGCATTTTGTGTTTACTTGTGTTTTCCTTGACTATTGTTTAAATTGGTTTGATGTTCCGAAACACTTAAGTGTGACAAACATGCAAAGGAACAGGAAATGAGGAAGGGGGCAAACACTTTTTCACACCACTGTATATACATAAAATATATATACAAAAATTAAATAAAATAAAATAGATATATACAACTACACAAAATAAATAGTAGTACTGTGAAACCAGTGTGTATTTGTATAAGTGTGTATTTACATGTGCGTATTTATAATGTTTATAGCTTTTGGGAAAAAACTATTCTTGAGTCTATTTGTCCTTGTTCTGATGCACCTGTAACGTCTCACTGAGGGCAACAGATTAAACAGGTCAGAGCCAGGGTGAGAGCTGTCCTTGCTGATGGTTTTTCCTCTGCTGAGGCAACAGGAGGTGTAAATGTCCATCAGGGAGGGGAGAGGGCAGCCAATGATCTTCTGTGCTGTTCTTATTACTCTCTGAAGCCCCTCCCTGTCTGCCGCGGTGCAGCTGCCGTTACCATACCGTGATACAGTATGTCAGCAGGCTCTCGACGGACGAGCGGTAGAAGGTCAGCAGCAGCATGGGGTCCAGATTGTACTTCCTGAGAACCCTCAGGAAGTGTAGCCGCTTTTGAGCCTTCTTAATAACCGCCGTGACGTTGTCTGTCCAGGAGATGTCAGCGGAGATAAGGACGCCAAGAAACCGGAAGGTGTGGACCCTCTCCACACACTCACCATCTATGAAAAGGGGGGCTAGCTCAGTGTTGTGTTTCCTGAAGTCTACGATGATCGCCTTGGTTTTCTTAGTGTTCAGAGCCAAATTGTTCTCTGAACACCAGGCTACCAAGTTCAGGACCTCCTCTCTGTAGGCTGCCTCATCTCCCTTTGAGATGAGTCTGACCCCCGTGGTGTCGTCAGCAAACTTGACGATAAGGTTGTTATTGTGGACTGGACTACAATTGTAGGTGTAGAGACAGTACAGGAGGGGCTTAGCACACAGCCCTGTGGTGAACTGGTGCTCAATGTGCGAGTGGAGGAGAGGTGGTGCCCGAGTCTCACTGTCTGGGACAGGTCAGTGAGAAAGTGTTTTGTCCAGGCACATTTGACGGGGAGTCACCAATTTGGTGATGAGAATATCTGGAATGATTGTATTAAAAGCCGAACTATAATCCATAAAAAGCATCCGGACGTAGCTCTGTTGGTGCTCTAGATGTCTCAACATGGAGTGGAGAGCTATGGCGATAGCATACTCTGTGGATCTGTTCGAACGATACGCAAACTGAAAGGGATCGAAGTCTGGGGGGAGGTAGTCCTTGATGTGCTGAAGGACCAATCTCTCAAAGCACTTCATGATAACTGGGGTGAGGGCCACAGGACGATAATCATTTAGGCTAGCGGTGGGAGACTCCTTCGGCACAGGAATGATTGTGGCTGATTCTAGGCAGTGTGGGATAATTGCTTGGGCCAGGGAGAGATTGCATATTCTGGTAAAGATGTAGGTAGGTAGGTAGGTCGGTAGGTCGGTCGGTAGGTCGGTCGGTCGGTCGGTCGGTCGGTCGGTCGGTAGACAGACAGACAGACAGACAGACAGATAGATAGATAGATAGATAGATAGATAGATAGATAGATAGATAGATACTTTATTGATCCCCAAGGGGAAATTCAAGATCCCAGTAGCTCAGAACATCTCACACAATACAACATACAATAAAATAAAATATAAGCAGAATCCCAAAAAAATAGTAAAACAGTAAAATATACCAATCACGAATTCTCAGACTGAGAATTAAAGGTAGGGGTTATACATGTGGGCTAATATAGTTCATAAACAGTATAAACAGTAGAACAATCACACATTGAGTCAGTACACAACATTGTTGTAGGGGAGGGAGGGGTTTTTTTTATATTTTTTGATTTTTTAAGAAAGAGGAAAGAGGCACACAAATTTTTTGGGATTGTTTTTTTTACCTCTTCCTTTCAGTGAGGCATTGAATAGTTGTATAGCCCTATGGACAAAAGACTTCCTCAGCCTGTCAGTTGTGCATGGCAGTGAGCGTAGCCTCCAGCTAATTGGGCTCTTTCGGTTTATGATAGTGTTATGTAATGGATGACAGTCATTGTCCAGAATATTCATCAATTTGCTAAGGGTCCTTTTGTCTGACACTGAAGTGATACACTCCAGTTCCACTCCCACAATAGAGCCAGCTTTCCTTACCAGCCTGTCCAGTCGTCCAGCATCCTTCTTCTTAGTGCTTCCTCCCCAGCATACCACAGCATAGAAGAGGACGCTGGCAACAACAGACTGGTAAAACATCCAGAGGAGCTTGCTGCAGACATTGAAGGACCACAGCCTCCTCAGGAAGTACAGCCTGCTCTGCCCTTTCTTGTACAGTGCCTCAGTGTTGACTGACCAGTCCAGTTTATTGTCCAAATATATTCCCAGATACTTGTAAGTGTTTACCACCTCTACCTTAACCCCCTCAATGGTGACTGGCAGCAGAGCGGGCTTAGACTTCGGAAAATCTACCACCATCTCCTTGGTCTTAGCAGTGTTGAGTTGTAGGTGGTTGAGTTTACACCATTGCACAAAGTCCTCCACCAGGCTCCTGTATCGTCCGAAAACTTCTGCATGTGGCATGACTCTGTGTTATAGCAAAAGTCACACGTGCACAGTGTGAACAGGACTGGAGAGAGCACTGTTCCCTGTGGAGCTCTGGTGCTACTAATCATAGTGTCCGAGAGGCAGTTCTTCAGTCTTACATATTGTGGCTGCTCTGTCAGATAGTTTGCAATCCACGATACTAGGTGAGCATCCACACCCATCTGCAGGAGCTTGTCACCCAGTCTGAGGGGTTGAATGGTATTAAAAGCACTGGAGAAATCAAAGAACATGATTCTCACAGCACTTTTCTCCTTGTCCAGGTAAGCATGCATCCTGTGCAGGAGATATGTGATGGCATCATCCACGCCCACTCTCTCCCAGTATGCAAACTGTAGCGGATCTAGTGTAAGACGTACCTGGGGTCTAAGTATCCCCAAAACCATGTGATGATAGAGCAACTGGTCTGTAATCATTGGGCTCACTTGGATGTGACTTCTTTGGGACAGGGATAAGACATGATGTCTTCCACAATGTTGGAACTCTTCCGAGATGAAGACTCAGGTTGAAGATGTGCTTCAGTGGCTCCCCTAGTTCAGAAGCACAGACCCTGAGCAGCCTTGGACACAGTTTGTCAGGCCCGGCTGCTTTCCTAGGGCAGAGTTTCCTCAGCTGTCCTCTAACTTGATCTGCCGTGATTTTATGGGAGGAGAGCAGAGGGAGAGGGAAGGGGGGAGGGGATGGGTGCGCCTGCAGGGGGTGTCTGGTGTCTGAAGACCGGTGACTAGTGACCAACGTCAGTGTAGTCACATTCATTGTCACCTTGTGAGGGTGGAATACATCAGCCCTTAATGGTGGGGGTACGTAGTCCACCGAAAGTGAGAGGGGAGCTGTGAGTTGAACAGGCAGACAAGCACGAGCAGTGTCTAAATCAGCAGAGGGTAGTGGACAGTCCACTGCCATTGGAGCTGGAACAGGGCAGTCGAACCTATTTTAAAAGTGGGAACAACTATGTCCATACAGAAATTCAGGTAGTCAGTTGTACAGTGTGTGACCCCCTCCAAATCCTCTCCATTTTGTAGCACGCTCCAGTCAGTGGACGCAAAACAATCTCTCAAAGCCTCATCCACTCCTGTTGTCCACTTCCTGAAGGTGCAAGTGGCAACCAGTAGCCTTTGTACTTTTGGTTTGTACAGTGGTTGAAGATAAATGAGGCTGTGGTCTGACTTTCCCAGTGGGGGAAGGGGGTTGGCACTGTATGCATCCCTCACGTTTGCATACATAAGGTCTATTGTCCTGTTCTCCCTGGTTGGGCAATCAACAAACTGGTAGACATTAGTGAGGGTAGAATCCAGTGTTATGTGGTTGAAGTTGCCAGAGATCGCAAAAAAAGCATCTGTGTGTTGAGTTTGGAGCCTTGCGATTGTAGAGTGAATGACATCACATGCCGTGTCCGGTAGGGCTCATGGCGGAACGTAAACACAGACAACAATGGCATGCGAAAACTCCCTCGGCATGTAGTACGGTCAAAGACTAACAGCCATTAACTCCACATCCTTACAACACACAGTCTCTTTAACTGTAACATGGTCGGGATTGCACCATCTGTTGTTTATGTACATCACCAATCCACCTCCCTTCTTTTTTCCGGAAAGTTTAGTGTCTCTGTCCAGACGAGCCACACTAAAGCCAGGCAGCTCAACGTTAGCATTGGGGATGCAGCTAGTTAGTAAGTCTCTTACGTCTCCGTAAGGCATATCAGGCTACATTCCCTATACAACTTCAGATTTCTTACCAGGGCCGCCAGCTCGTCAGTCTTGTTTGTAAGTGAATTCACATTCCCCATCACCATCGATGGAACTGCAGGCTTGAATTTCCACTTGAATAACTGCTCTCGCTCCAGTCGTTTAGTCCTCACTTTATGTCCCGCTCTACAGCCCCGAAAGCAGCATAATTCCCCGGGAATGCTAACATGCACACCAGCACTCCTCCGTAGAGCGAGCAGCTGATTCCTTGTATACACAAGTTTGCTGCCGCTAGAGCGTTTTAATAACAGAACCATATCCATAAGATAGAATAAAAAACACTCCTGAAAGTGTGTAATCTTAAAACTCCTAAGCGTACTAAGTAAAGAAAAACGTAAACAAAAACACAAAAACAAAAACGGAGCTACATGGATTGCTGCCACTCTCGGCGGCGCATGTGCAATGATGTGGGCAAGATGTGGGCAAGCTGGTGGGCACACGATCTAAGCACCTTGCCTGGTACTCCGACTGGGCCAGCAGACTTCCTGGGGTTCGCTGCCAGAAACATCCGTCTAACTTCTTGTTCACTCACAATAAGTAGAGTGGTGCAGAAACCAGGAGGGGATGGCGGCAGGGCTGGGCTGAGCAGGAGCCAGATGATGGAGGAGGCAAAGCTGGAGCAGATAAGTGCTGTTGTTGAGATGTTTCAAAGCGAGCAAAGAAGCAATTTAGCTCTTCTGCCAGCATTGCACTGCATCAAGGCTTCTGTAGTTTGTGATGTCTTGTATGCCTTGCCACATCTCCCGTTTATTTTTACTGGACAGGTGGGACTCTATGCTCCTCTTATGGTCCGCCTTAGCTTCTTTAACACCACCTTTCAGGTTGGCACGAGCAGCTCTATAAAGAGCTTTATTACCAGACCTGAAGGCAGCGTCGCGGGCTCTGAGGAGTGTGCGGACCTGGTTGGTCATCCAAGGTTTCTGGTTTGGGAAAACGCAAATGTTTTTGACCACAGTCACATTTCCGATACAGAACTTGATATAGTCCAGTACCGTTCCTGTAAATGTTTCCAGTTCCTGGTGTTCAAATAAGTCCCAGTCTGTCTGTTCAAAGCAGTCCTGTAATTTGGAGAATGCATCGTCAGGCCAGGTGGTAACAGTTTTTCTAGTGGGTGTGACTCTGCGTCTGAGGGGGGTGTGGGCAGGAGAGAGCAGGAGGGAGAGATGGTCTGATTGGCCCGAGGTGGGG
Source organism: Ameiurus melas (assembly GCA_012411365.1). Taxonomy (NCBI): domain Eukaryota; kingdom Metazoa; phylum Chordata; class Actinopteri; order Siluriformes; family Ictaluridae; genus Ameiurus; species Ameiurus melas. The sequence goes on from CM022761.1 coordinate 30,429,012, forward strand.
GAGAGGTATGGCTCTGTACGCAACTCTTGATGTTGGAGTAAACATGATCCAGAGTGTTCTTCCCTCTAGTAAAACACTTAACATGTTGATAAAATTTCGGGAGTACAGTCTTTAGGTTCGCCTTATTAAAGTCTCCTGCAATAATGTGAACACCTTCGGGGTAAACCCGCTGCTGTTCGTTTATGGTGTTCAACAGGAGAGAGAGCGCCGTGTTCACATTGGCGTCGGGTGGAATATATACAGCCGTGATAATCACTACTGTTAGCTCTCTCGGTTGAAAAAAGGGCCGACATCTTACAGACATGTACTCGAGATCAGGGGAACAATGTTTATCTGTCATTGTTCCGTTATTACGCCAGTTCTCCTGCACATACATACAGAGCCCTCCCCCTCTGCTCTTACCAGAGTCCTCAGTCCTGTCCCAGCGGAGCAGAGCATGGCGTGCTAGCTGCATGCTAACATCGGGTATCCTCGGATGAAGCCAGGTTTCAGCAATAATCAAAACACAACAATCATGAAAGTTATTTCCAGCTAGTTGTAATTCCAGGTCGTCGATTTTATGGACTAGAGATCTGGCATTGGAGAGATACAGACTTGGTAAAGGTGGCTCGTGTGGTTGTTTTCTTAGCCTTAGCATAACACTGGACCTGCATCCTCGCTTCTGCTTCCTCTCCCTCCTCCGTCTGCAGCGCCTCTTGGTCCCGACAACAATCCACGGAGAGCCCGGTAATCTCGCTATGTCGTAAAAAAAAAACGATAATACACAGACAAGTAATAAGAACAAAAACAGAAAAAAAAAAGCACTGAAAAGGTGAGCTGTGAGCTGCCGCGTCTGTGCGCGCCACCATCTTGAATCTTGAATCTAAATATATATATTGTAGCGGGAAAGGGCGATGCACAGAGACACGGAGGTGTGAGTAGAGCAAAAGCTGAGGCTTTATTCTCGTTTTGGTAGAGTGTAGGTTCGTGGAGGCGTGTGTGTAGGTCTGCAGGGCCGACCTGACGCCATGACGCTCGCGGGGGCGTGTCGGGGGAATCCCGGAAGAAGCCTCAGGGTTCTTGAGCCGTCCTTAAGCGCTGCGTGTCGTTTCGGCCGGCGCCGTCCTCGTCCGTGTCGGTGCCGTTTCGGTGAGTTGGTACTCAATTTTCCCGGGGCGGAAGGGAGTCCTTTTATTTCCGCCATCCAGTTAGAGAGTGGTGGAATTCTTCCATCTGATTCTCCAATCTCCGGACGGTACGGCATCGGCGGGTCCTCCCCGGCATGGCGTCCTTTCCGGTTAATGCGGGGTCCAGTGCGGGGCTGTCTGCTTCGTGCCGGTACGGCAGAAGGAGCGATTTCCTTTCCTCTCGCGCCAAGTGTCAGTCTGTCGCGACAGTATCCCCCCCCCCCCCAGCTCCAAGCCAATTGCCGCTGGGTGGTGGGCCCATAGCGCGTCCCTCCGTGAGAGCCCATCTGCGTTCCTGTGTAGGGTCCCCGCCCGGTGTTGGACCTGAAAACAGAAGTCGTGCAGGGCGAGAAGCCCACGAGTTACCCTGGCGTTAGTGTCCTTGGCCTTGGCCATCCATTCGAGGGGGCGTGGTCCGTCACCAGGATGAAGGGTCAGCCCGCCAGGTAGTACCTCAGCTCCTCAATGCCCACTCCTTCAGGTACTTTCTCCCTCCGGGGGGGGGGGGGGGGGGGGGTTGGTCCCCTCCCCTCTCTGGGGGGGGGGGCCCCTTTTTGTGTGGGTGTGCACCGAGAAGGGGTGGGATACGTTTTGCGCAGCTCGGCTCGCTGGTGAGGGCCTCCTTCAGAGTCCGGAAGGCCCGCTCGGCGTCGGCTGTCCACCTCACCTGGTCCGGCTGGCCCTTTTTTGTCAGGTCTGAAAGAGGGGAGGCTATCGCAGAGAAGTTAGGGACAAACCTCCGATAATACCACGCCAACCCCAAGAAGGCACACACCTGTTTTTTAGACGTGGGCCGAGGGTAGCCTTTCACCGCTTCAACTTTCTCTGCCTGGGGCTTCAGCATCCCACGCCCAATGTGGTATCCCAGGTACTGTGCCTCGGTTAGCCCAAGGTGACATTTCTTGGGGCTGGCAGTCAAGCCAGCATCCCGGAGTCCCTTTAGGACCTCCCCCAGATGGAACAGGTGGTCCGAACAGGTGGAGGAATGGATGACTACATCATCCAAGTAGGACGCTGCAAAGCTACGATGGGGCCGTAGGACGATGTCCATCAGTCGTTGGAAGGTGGCCGGTGCCCCATGTAGTCCAAAGGGGAGGACCCGGTACTGCCAGTGGCCCGTGGAGGTGCTAAAGGTCTTGTGTCGAGCATCGGCCGCTAGGGCCACTTGCCAGTACCCTTTGGTGAGGTCCAGGGTGGAAATGAATCGGGCCCTCCTCAGGCGCTCCACAAGGTCATCCACTCGGGGGAGGGGGTAGCTATCATAATCTGAGACCTGGTTGAGTCTGCGAAAGTCATTGCAGAGCCGAATGCTCCCGTCGGGTTTTGGAACTACAACGATGGGCCTGGACCAGGGGCTGTTGGACACTTCGATAACTCTCGTAGCATTCGCTCCTCCTCTTCCTTGATGGCCTTACGCCAGGCCTCTGGGACACGGTAGGGCCTCTGTCTCACCACTACCCCTGGAGGTGTCTTTATGTGGTGGCGCACCACTTGGGTCCTTCCCGGGGAGGAGGAGAACACGTCCGAGAATTGGTCCACGAATTCGAGGAGCTCCTGTCTCTGGGCGGGGTTGAGGTCCTCCCCGAAGTCGACCAAAGCCCGCTTGTTCTGATCTGTGTCCAGGGCGGCGTACGCTGAAAGAACCGGAGCCGGTTCTACCCACTTCTTCAACAAGTTAATGTGGTATAGTTTCCGGTCCGTTCTTCTACCGGGCTGTTGCAGGCAGTAGTTGACGGCGCCCTGACGCTCTAGAACGGTGTAGGGCTCCTGCCAGTGGGCCAGGCACTTGCAGGCGAAGAAGTACCTGGTCCCCTGGGTTGCAGAAGAAGTACCTGGTCCCCTGGGTGGAACTCCCGAGGCTGCGTCGGGCGGTTGTACACCCGCTGCTGTTCCTCCTGGGCATGTGCTGTTGGACTATCGGCGCCACTCGGTCGATCCTGTCTTGCATTTCTCGTACATGTTCCACGACCGAGCGGTACGGGGACGGCTGTTACTCCCAGGCTTCGCGGGCGACGTCCAGTAGTCCTCGAGGGCGCCGGCCAAACAGCAGCTCGAAGGGGGTGAAGCCAGTGGATGCCTGGGGACACTCCCGGATGGCAAAGAGTACGTAAGGAGGAGGAGGTCCCAGTTCCTCCCTTCTTCTACCACCCGCCGCAGCATCCGTTTGAGCGTCTGGTTGAAGCGCTCGACCAGCCCATCAGTCTGGGGGTGGTAGACCAACGTCTTTATGTGTTTCACCTGCAACAGCCGACACAGATCAGACATTAACTTGGAGACAAAGGGCGTACCTTGGTCGGTTAGTATGTCCTTGGGGATTCCCACCCGGCTGAAAAAGAGTACCAGTTCCCTGGCGATGTTGGGGGAGGTGGCTTTGCACAGTGGTACCGCCTCCGGGTACCGGGTGGCGTAGTCTACAACCACCAGGATGTACTCGTGGCCCCGGGCCAGCTTGGGGAGGGGCCCCATGAGGTCCATGCCGATCCGCTCAAAGAGAATGCCGATAATGGGTAGAGGGATGAGGGGTGCCGGCGGGGGCCTCCGGGGAGCGGTGTGTTGGCACTGGGGACACCGCTAGCAGAACCTCTGGACCTCGGCACTCATCCCGGGCCACACGAATCGGTCCCTCAGTTTTTCCAATGTGTCCCGCGGTCCCAGTTGACCGCCAAGCGGGTGGGCATGGGCGAGGTGCATGACGAGTGGTGTTTTCGTCCGTGGTACCACCAGGAGATCTACCTGCTCCCTGCGGCGGCAGGCCCGTTGGTAGAGGAGGGCACCCCGGACGAGGAAGTACGAAGTGGGAAGTCTCAGGTCGGGGTTTTGGTCGACCCCCTCTACAACCCGTACTTGGGCCCAGCAGTGCTTGAGGCGGTCGTCCTCCTTCTGCTCCCGACCAAAGCTCCCCTCTCGGTTCACCTGGTGGACGACAACAGACATAAGGTTAATCGATATAGAGAAATCACCTTCGGGAGTGGTGTCCCCGTTGTCCTGGGCCAGGTAAGCGGTCCGGGATCCAGTCCTCTGCTTCCAACGTCGCAGCTTCCCTGTCTCGGTTTCCCAGACCAGCAGGCATCCTGGCCAGTCCCTCCCCAGGAGTAACGGTACGGGGAGGTCAGGGATCATGCCCACGTGGAGAGACCAGATCCCAGTCGCGCTCTTGATCGGCATTTCTGCTGTCGGGACTTCCCAGGTGTCCCCATGAACGCAGGTCACAGTGAGGCTTCCCCCTGGCCGGAGTCCACTGGGGAAAGCGGACGGTCGGGCGAGGGTCACTGTTCTCCCAGTGTCCAGCAGCGCGGTGATCGGCCTCCCTTCAATCCAGACCTTCTGGGTGGGCCCCTCCGGCAACTGTCGCGCATGGAGGGCGCAGCCAGCCAGCCAAGGTTTCTGGGTCGGTCCGGGAGGCCCCAGTTCCGGCTCCGTGGGCATGGGCTCGTCGGTGGGAGTTACCTGGGCGGGCGACCTCCGGCGGGTTCACCAAGTGCCGGCTGGGCGTGGCCGGTCAGAACGGACCCCCGAGGCCCCTAGGGGTAGGTCCAAGGGCTGTGGGTCACGCGGGTCGAGCTTGAGGGCGGCGGTGGCATGCTCAAGAGCTCCTGGGGCATTCGCGGTTCTTGGACCCCCACGGCCTGTCCGGGGTAACGCCCTCAGGAACCGGTCCATAGCCACCTCTTCCACCACCTCGTTTGCGTTATTTATTTATTTTATTTATTAATATTTTTTTTGTTCTTTTCTTTCTTTCGTTATTTATTTTTTCTTTTATTCTTTATTCTTTATTCTTTTTTTTTGTACTCGGCCTTCCAGCGCTACAGAATTCGAATTCTTATATTGTCGGTGCAATATTACTTCGTTATTCTCTTCTTGTATTTTATTTTAATATGCTACACTGTGTAATAATATTAGTTATAAGTCTTTAAAAGGTATGGACATTATATTTGTTGAAGTGCGCAGACTATTTATTAGATTTGAAGTCAGCAGGGGACTTTTTCCTTACTGGATTTTTTTTTTAGTAATTTTTTTTAGCTTACTCTAGGTCCACTTTGTGGACAACCCTAGGGGTGATACACTGCTGTCTCCTTTGTTTTATGGAGACTTTGGGTGTGTGTCCCTCTTCAGATCCAATTGGCTATTTATAGGGGGGGGGTATTTTATTTATTTATTTTTTAAATTATTATTATTATTATTATTATTATTATTATTATTATTATTCTCAATGTAATATTTGGAAAAGGGACGGGAGGGGAGAAAAGGTAAATGAATCACATGAAATGAATGACATGTAAAGGAATCACATGCATGAATATGAATCACATGAAAATGAATTACATGTAAATGAATTACATGCACAAATATGAGTCACATGAAAATGTAAATGAGTAACATGAATATGAATCACATGGAAATGAATCATATGAAAATTAATAAATAAACAAAGGCAAAAAAACTCCTGACAGAATTTCTTTGACTTTAGATTTGAATTATTTGACTGTAACTGACATTTTCGCTGTTATCCGTACTGCCGTTGATGTGAGCCTGAGCCTAGTATCATTTCTTACAAATTTAGAACAACAACAAGAACCCCCACAAGTATAGTGTTAGTAAAGGTTCTTCTCTAGCAATGAAGCCTTTAACCTTTTTGTACTTGTTTCCACGCTTGGATTCTGTCCCCGCTGTAATTCATTATTCGACGGCGTCAGCTTGATCCCCCTCACCCCCGAGGTACTTGAAGCACTCAGGAGAATTTACTCTGATTTGTCAGTGTTATGCCATCTTGTATTCATTATCTGTTTTTTCACTTACACCAAAAGACATCGCGTGAATCTAGATTGGATTTGTTCGTTTACCTACAACGGGAATCAAATACAACTCAGCAGCTCAGTCCAATCAAGGTTCCTCTGAAACACGGAAGCGAGTCGGTCTATTCGATGTCATTTCTGTCTGCTGGCTGAGAAGAAGTTGAGAAGAATGACAAAAACCATGTGGCAGAAACCATGGATCATATCAGATCTGAAAGGAGGAACTGGATGAAGTGCACAACAGAATGCGCAAAGAAAAGACCAGTGAAGTAGCCACCTTATTTTAAAGTTTTATTTATTTATTGATGACAGTTACAATTATAATAACATTAAAGATTCAAAAACCATCTGGTAATTTAATCCAATTTAATGCCTTTTTTTTAGGATTTAAATTCTCTAATGTAAATGGTATTTAATGATTCATTACAAAGTCCTAAAGGTGTCATTAGGACAAAAAAAAGAGAAAAGAAAACTTTCAAGGGAGAAATGTAGAGTGAACGGGTCAATTCTTCATTTGCCTCAATCAGTACAGTGTAGCATGATTTCCTGGGCATCAGAAGAACCGACAAAACAAACTTCAGGGATGAGAAATTTTCAAAGAGCTTCATTTTGTAGTCGCTGAAGAGACTTTTTGTTTTCTGCAAGCAAGAGAAATTAGAACTCGTTTAATCCATCGAAGGGAGATCTCAGGTTCCACCGCCATTCAAGAATTTAGAAAGCGTCGCTCTTTGGGTGTGGCTCCGTCCATCTTTACTCGAGATCCCCCAGTGTGAGGGGTTCAGCAGTGGAGGTTGTGGAGCAGAGACATGAGCAGGCCGCTGGGGAGGATGAGGCTGAGCACGCTGGGAAGCACCATGAATCCTTCACTTTTTGGAGTCGTGATGGGTTTTGTAGTAGAAATTGTGGTTGTATTTGCCTCACCCTGTGGAGGGGGAAAAGGTCAAGATCAATAACATTAAAAAATCTGTTCAGCAAATCCACGGATTTTTCTGTTTGATTTGGTCTCCATTTTGAAATGAAGAGGTGACCATGATGTTATGAGATTACAATATTCCAGCATCAACGCATTTAAACACGATCCTTTTCGAAAATACACTTCCTGTTAACCAAACCTGCGCTTTTCCTCGTCACTGGGGTGGTGCCCTCAATCAGACATCAGACTTTTGTATCTTCAGGGTCCCTCCTGGAAAAGTGCATGTAGACTACACTAAAGCTTTACTCTAAAAGCTCATTAGAAAGCACACGAGTGGTCCTTAACATCCAGGTACGATTCCTTCAATTCTTATTAAAGTGGGTTGTGTTTTTTTTTTTTAATTATAAATAAATAAATAAAATAAACAAGTTTACAAATAAAGAACACAAAAAAGGCAGATGTACTCATGTGCTAGCAGGAATTATAAAGGCACTCTAAAGATCGTCCAACACACTCTCTCTCTCTCTCTCTCTCTCTCTCTCTCTCACACTCACACACACACACACACACACACACACAAATATCTTCCAGCTAAACAATGAAATCAAATACACAAATGTTTTCATTATTTAACAAGTGTTATACTTAAATAATTAACATTAAACGTGTGTTTCTGAGTTACTGGTTTATATTTATATATATGTATATATATAGTAAATGAACGCGATTAGATTAATTAATTAATTGATTAATGATTTTTTTTTTCAGCAAGACTGAAAAGCAGTGATCCAATGAAAAGAAGAATGAGAAATAAATCCAGTGAACAGAGTCCGGACTTCGGGATGATGAAGAGTCGAGATAGTTAATGTTTTAAAAAAATAAACAAACTAATAAATAAATAAAAGATCAAAGTCAAGCTCGCGCGTGCATGCATCAGTACTTCCATGCTCCATGTAATTTTTTATATAGAGAATTAACAAAAAGAAATTATCAAAAAAAAGCACATCATTAACTTTAACATTAACCTAGTCTACATGTGTATATATATATATATATGTGTGTGTGTGTGTGTGTGTGTGTGTGTGTGTGTGTGTGTGTGTGTGTGTGTGTGTGTGAGTGAGTGTTACACACCTGAGTTGAGAGATGCATGGCCAGCACCAGCACCACGATACACACCGTTAGAACTTTAATCATGATGAAGTTTCCTCTGAACCTGGACACACACACACCTGGAGATCTGCACCGAGCTGAGGTTATTGCACAGCAGAGAGAAGAGAGAGGCAGCAAGAGGGTTTTATAGAGCAAGCGCCCGATGACGTCATGTGGACGCCCCGTCCTCTCTCGATCTCTCCTTTAACGGATCAGGGGATAAACTTTACACTTTTAAAGCCCTGAGCAAATAAATATCTGACAGATATAACACTGGAATTGAAACAGTAAATGAATAAATTGTTATTCTTTTTCATTTTATTTTTATTCACATGAATAATGTATTATATTCTATTTGTTCTAAATCTATTCTATTTGTTCTAACTATTTATTCTATTCTATTTATTATTCATTTCCATAGCGTTCGTTCATATTGTTAAGCTGTACCAACTCTAGGCACGTTACCTTGGTAACAGCGCCATCTTGTGTTTGGTAGGTTGTTAAGAAAATGGCGGAAATTGGGTTTGGAGAAGTGAGAATTCGGCTCAGTTGTGTTGTGCCGAGTCTAATTGCTGAAACGAAACACCATCCATCAGGTGCATGCACTTTTAGTTTGATTACCTGTGTTATTTAAGTGCCTGAGTTTTCGAGCACTTTGCTCGTGATTGTTTATAGGACCGCTGTAGGTCCTAAGTTACGTAGACACGTCCGTAACGGTCGAGTTGTTTATTTTAATGACTAGTGAGTATATGTACCACTGTCAGTGACCACTACCACTAACCGTGAAGACTGCATCGGTATTATAATTGAGTTTGAATAAAGTCTGTGACCTGCGCCTGCATCCGCCTCGTCTACGATTCATAACACAGAGTGTCTCCATGTGTAGAATGTCTGCCTGACTGTAGACTGGTGAATTTCTAAAGTCTTTGAAATCACTTTGTGACCCTTGCCAGCTTTATGTAAATCAACAATTCTTGATCGTAGATCCTCTGAAAGCTCTTTTTGCTGAGGCATGGCTCATAAGCGTGTGCTGCTTGTGCAGAGCAAACTCCAAAAGTTTGTGGGGTTTTTATCAGCCAAAGTAGCTGTAGTCCACACCTCCACACTCATTTTCTTAACAAAAAAAAAACAACGTTTTTTGAGGTCATTACGTCAAGGGTTCCCATACTTTTTCCACAAGCACTATGGGTTTCTTTGGTTGTTCTCAATAAAGACATGAAAGATCAGAATTTGTTTTGTGTTATTATTTTAGACACATTATATTTGTCAATACCTCTGACTTAGATTTATGCTGAAAACCATGACATTCCAAAAGGTTCACATACTTTTTCTTGCCACTGTGTATATATATATATATATATTGTCACGTATCATGATGGAGGGAAATAGGACGGATGAAAGCGCAGTAAAGAACAAGAGTATTATTTAAGAGAGACAGGCAGACAAATCCAAAAACGTAATCCAAAACATGCAAGAGGTCCAGCGATGGGCAAACAGGCATACACAGGGCACGGGAATACAGGGTCGAGATACCAACCATGGAACAAAACAACAGCGAGGGACTGGTATTTATATATACGCACAAAAACATATATACATATATACATAAAATATATATACAAAAATAAAATAAAATAGATATATACAACAACACAAAACAAATAATAGTACTGTGAAACCTGTGTGTATTTGTGTAAGTGTGTATTTACATGTGCGTATTTATAATGTTTATAGCTTTTGGGAAAAAACTATTCTTGAGTCTATTTGTCCGTGTTCTGATGCACCTCTAACGTGTCCCTGAGGGCAACAGATTAAACAGGTCAGAGCCAGGGTGAGAGCTGTCCTTGCTGATGGTTTTTCCTCTGCTGAGGCAACGGGAGGTGTAAATGTTCATCCGGGAGGGGAGAGGGCAGCCAATGATCTTCTGTGCTGTTCTTATTACTCTCTGAAGCCCCTCCCTGTCTGCCGCGGTGCAGCTGCCGTACCATACCGTGATACAGTATGTCAGCAGGCTCTCGACGGACGAGCGGTAGAAGGTCAGCAGCAGCATGGAGAACCCTCAGAAATTGTAGCCACTTTTGAGCCTTCTTAATAACCGCTGTGACGTTGTCTGTCCAGGAGATGTCAGCAGAGATAAGGACACCAAGAAACCGGAAAGTGTGGACCCTCTCCACACACTCACCATCTATGAAAAGGGGGGCTAGCTCAGTGTTGTGTTTCCTGAAGTCTACGATGATCTCCTTGGTATTCTTAGAGTTCAGAGCCAAATTGTTCTCTGAACACCAGGCTACCAAGTTCAGGATCTCTCTGTAGGCTGCCTCATGTCCCTTTGAGATGAGTCTGACCCCCTGGGAGGTCAGATGAGTCTGGGACTGGTCAGTGAGAAAGTTCTTTATCCAGGCACATGTGAGGGAGAGGGGAGGGCAAGAGTGACCAATTTGGTGATAAGAATATCCGGTTATGATTGTATTAAAAGCCGAACTATAATCCACAAAAAGGGTTCGAATTCGGTGTTCAATGGAGTAAGACGTGAAGTTTGAGTCTCCTGCTGATTTCGATCAAAAATTTAAATTAATTACCACTTTCTTTTATAATATAATATTTTTATATATAATTTATATATAAAATATTATATACATAGTATATTTTGACTTATTCTACTTCGTTTCCTTATTTGTACTTTTAACTCGGTGGTTCGTTAAAGATGTCGGGGAAAAACTCGAAAACCGGTGGTAGCATTCAGACAAAATTGAGGTCTATTGCGCACCGCGAGCGCGTCTCCTTCTCGTGAATCCGCAACTGCGCCTCCCTCTCACCATGCACCTGCGCCCGCGCCTCCTTCTCCTCAGGAATCCGTAGCCGCGCTCCCTTCACCCAGTGAACCCGCGGACGCATCCGCGTCCCCGAGTGGTGTCTCTGACTTTGCCGCATTCAGGCTTGAGTTGCTGGCTTTACTGAGGAAGGACATCGCTGATTTTAGGAATGAGTTCCGGGAGCATCAGAAGCACCAGGAGAATCTTCAGAAGACTCTCAATGATGCGCTGTCTACAATCCAGCATGACCTGCAGGCCATGAAAACACAGCAGGCTAGTGATAAAGTCGCTACCGATGCCACCATATCAACACTGAAAGGTACTGTTGGGGAAATGGGGCACACTCTCTCCGGTTGCACCGATGATATAGTTCATATGAAGACTACTATCGAGTCTCTCACTGCGACCGTGACTCAATTAGAGAATAAATGTGAGGATTTGGAGTCGAGGTCACGGCGCAATAATGTTAGGATAGTCGGAGTTCCAGAGGGCGCTGACACCTGTACAACCGCTGCAGTAGCGGCCTTGTTAAAGGAGGCGTTTGGTCTGGAGAAGGAGCCGGTTCTGGACCGGTCCAACCGGACCCTTCAGCCGAAGCCGAAGTCTGGTGAACGACCACGAGCTATTGTGTGCAGATTCCATTACTACAGGGACTGTAGTAATTGATATTTTACGCCGTGCGAGAGAGCTCCAGCAGATTAAAGTGAGGGATCTGACCATCTCCGTTTTCCCTGACTACACAGTCCAGACAGCCTGGGCCCGGGCCGCGTTTAACGAGGTTCGGCGTCAACTTCGTGATATTGAGAGAGCTCGCTATGGAATACGTCATCCAGCTCGGCTTCGCGTTACATATAACGGTGTCCAGAAAGACTTTATTTCAGCGGAGGAAGCAGCAGAATACGTTAAACTCTTAAAACCGGGTGAACCGCATCACCTACACAGTGTAGTGTTATTTATTTATTTATTTGTATTTATTATTATTTTTTTTAATTATTATTATTATTTTTAATTTTTATTTATTTATTTATTTATTTTCTTTGATAATATTCTTTATTCTAATTTGCACTCGGCCATCCAGCTCTATAGAATTCGAATTCTTATTGTGGATATTGTGCATGACTTTGTTTAGAATTAGTTTATTTATTTATTTACTTATTTATATTTATTTTTTATCATCTTGTTTGTCTGTTTATCTATTTATTTATTTTAGTTATTATTATTATTATTTTGGTATTTTATTTTAATGTGCTACACTGGGCGGCTGTGGCACAGTTGGTAGAGTGGATCGTCCACTAATCGTAGGGTTGGCGGTTCAATTCCCGGCCCGGGGGACTCCACATGCCGAAGTGTCCTTGGGCAAGACACCGAACCCCAAGTTGCTCCCAATGGCAAGCTAGCACCTTGCATGGCAGCTCTGCTACAGTTGGTGTGTGAGTGTGTGTGTGAATGGGTGAATGAGACACAGTGTAAAACGCTTTGGATAAAAGCGCTATATAAGTGCACATTTACTGTGTAATATTATTAGGTATAAGTCTTTAAAAGGTATGGACATTATATTTGTTGAAGTGCGCAGACTATTTATTAGATTTGAAGTCAGCAGGGGACTTTTTTCTTACTGGAATTTTTTTTTTTTTAGTAATTTTTTTTTGTCTCCTTTGTTTTATGGAGACTTTGGGTGTGTGTCCCTCTTCAGCTCCAATTGGCTATTTATATTCTTATTTTTACTTCAGTTCTTGGGTTTTATAATTTTTATATAACCAGCGACAGCTATTGAGTAGCCATGATGAGCCGGGGGGGCGGGGGGATTTATTTTATTTATTTATTTTTAATTTTTTTATTAATTAATTGAGTATTATTATTATTATTATATATTTTTTTATTTATTATTTTTTTTCTCAATGAAATATTTGGGGAAGGGAGGGGAGAAAAGGTAAATGAATCACATGAATATGAATCACATGAAAATGAATTACATGTAAATGAATCACATGCATGAATATGAATCACGTGAAAATGTATCATATGCAAATGAATCACATGTAATTGAATCGTATGAAAATGAATAAATAAATGCAAAAGTGAAAAATAAATAAATAAATAAATAAATAAATATAATCCACAAAAAGCATCCGGACGTAGCTCTGTTGGTGCTCTAGATGTCTCAACACGGAGTGGAGAGCTACGGCGATAACATTCTCTGTGGATCTGTTCGCACAATATGCAAATTGAAAGGGATCGAAGTCTGGGGGGAGGTAGTCCTTGATGTGCTGAAGGACCAATCTCTCAAAGAAGTGCTGTTGTTGAGATGTTTCAAAGCGAGCAAAGAAGCAATTTAGCTCTTCTGCCAGCATCGCACTCAGGTCTCCTGTTGTTGCATCAAGGCCTCTGTAGTTTGTGATGTCTTGTATGCCTTGCCACATCTCCCGTTTATTTTTACTGGACAGGTGGGACTCTATGCTCCTCTTATGGTCCGCCTTAGCTTCTTTAACACCACCTTTCAGGTTGGCACGAGCAGCTCTATAAAGAGCTTTATTACCAGACCTGAAGGCAGCGTAGGGGGCTCTGAGGAGTGTGCGGACCTGGTTGGTCATCCAAGGTTTCTGGTTTGGGAAAACCACAGTCACATTTCCGATACAGAACTTGATATAGTCCAGTACCGTTCCTGTAAATGTTTCCAGTTCCTGGTCTTCAAATAAGTCCCAGTCTGTCTGTTCGAAGCAGTCCTGTAATTTGAAGAATGCATCGTCAGGCCAGGTGGTAACAGTTTTTTTAGTGGGCCTGACTCTGTGTCTGAGGGGGGTGTGGGCAGGTGAGAGCAGGAGGGAGAGATGGTCTGATTGGCCGTGGTGGGGGAGAGGTATGACTCTGTACGCAACTCTTGATGTTGGAGTAAACATGATCCAGAGTGTTCTTCCCTCTAGTAAAACACTTAACATGTTGATAAAATTTCGGGAGTACAGTCTTTAAGTTCGCCTTATTAAAGTCTCCTGCAATAATGTGAACACCTTCGGGGTAAACCCGCTGCTGTTCGTTTATGGTGTTCAGCAGGAGAGAGAGCGCCATGTTCACATTGGCGTCGGGTGGAATATACACAGCCGTGATAATCACTACTGTTAGCTCTCTCAGTAGAAAAAAGGGCCGACATCTTACAGACATGTACTTGAGATCAGGGGAACAATGTTTATCTGTCATTGTTCCATTATTACGCCAGTTCTCCTGCACATACATACAGAGCCCTCCCCCTCTGCTCTTACCAGAGTCCTCAGTCCTGTCCCAGCGGAGCAGAGCATGGCCTGCTAGCTGCATGCTAGCATCGGGTATCCTCGGATGAAGCCAGGTTTCAGCGATAATCAAAACACAACAATCATGAAAGTAGTGATTTCCAGCTAGTTGTAATTCCAGGTCGTCGATTTTATGCACTGGAGATCTGGCATTGGAGAGATACAGTCTCGGTGGCTTGTGTGGTTGTTTTCTTAGCCTTAGCATAACACTGGACCTGCATCCTCGCTTCTGCTTCCTCTCCCTCCTCCGTCTGCGCCGCCTCTTGGACCTGACAACAATCCACGGAGAGCCCGGTAATCTCGCTATGTCGTATGGGATGTTCTGCGTGTGATGAAAGAGTCTCGTGATAGGTATCTGGTGCTGGTTCCCAATATCCATGAGGTTCTGGCTTGTGTAGCGAATGCTCGCAAAACCGATAATACACAGACAAGTAATAAGAAAATAATACAAAAACAGCAAAAAAAAAAAAAAGCACTGAAAAGGAGAGCTGTGAGCTGCCGCGTCTGTGAGCGCCACCATCTTGAATCTTGAATCTGAATATATATATATAGTAATTGCTGGTAAATTGCTGTGGTATAAGAGAAATAAAACACCAGGACATGCTGTTTCCTATGACAGATTTGAAACACATGGTGTGCTAAAGCAGGCAGGTGCTTCCTGTTGCATTTTTTTCCTCAGGATGCATGGTTTTGTGCATGCCTGTTGCCCCATATACAACACTCTACAGTGCAGGATCTAGTTTAGTAGATTGCTGACCTGGTGTCGAACTCAGTCAGTGCTAACAATTATGTATTATGTGTGGTTTTCACACTTCACTTCTAGAGGACACCGTCATTGGTTTCACAAGCGCTATGGTGAAGCTCAGCGTGAACACTGCAGCAGCACAGAGACTGCAGACTGCAGACTTGTCTGTCGGGTGGAAAACAGGAATTCACAGAAGTACAAAGTGTTTAGTGTCCAAAGAACAAACACCACACTTTCTCTCAGTCAGACCTAGCCACCTAGCTAACACAAAACATCATAGCAGGATCGGTTACGTGTTCATCTAATGACTCGTGTCAGTATCTGTACACGATTAATATGCATTCAAAAACGATTTAAACAAGACAATCACTTTTGAAGCTAGACAAGTTCATGCGCGTTAGCTGTAAGCTCTGTCTGTCGTAAAAACATGACACGGTCGCTCACTTGCTCAAGACTTTTCTCGTCAGCCTGTGAGGTGAACGTAGCCGTAATTCAGATCAGAACATGCTAGCGTGTAGTTCTGCTCTAGCTACTGCTATACAATTTCATTTAATCTGCTAGCTATCAAATTAGCCAGAGTTTCGAGCGCATAAATGAACATACTTCTCAGCAGGTCGACATTTCTGCGTTATAAATTCTTTATTCTAATCATCGAGATTAAAACAAACAAAAAAGGCTTGAAATATTTCAGTTTTTGTGTAATGAATCTAGAATATATGAAAGTTCCACTCATTGAGTTAAATTTCAGGGACAAAATGCACCTATACACAGACACACACACACACTGTATACAGTATCTCACAAAAGTGAGCACCTCTCACATTTTTGTAAATATTTGATTATATCTTTTCCCGCTGGCAACAAAAGTGAGTACACCCCTAAGAGAAAATGTCCAAATTGGGCCCAATTAGCCATTTTCCTTCCCCGGTGTCATGTGACTTGTAGGTGTTACAAGGTCTCAGGTGTGAATGGGGAGCTAGTGTGTTAAATTTGGTGTCATCACTGTCACACTCCCTCATACTGGTCAGTGGAAGTTCAACATGGCACCTCATGGCAAAGAACTCTCTGAGGATCTGAAAAAACTGACACTGAGCTGGAGCACGGTGGCCAAGACCATACAACGGTTTAACAGGACAGGTTCCACTCAGAACAGGCCTCGCCATGATTGACTCAATAAGTTGAGTGCACGTGCTCAGCGTCATATCCAGAGGTTGTCTTTGGGAAATAGACGTTTGATTGCTGCCAGCATTGCTGCTGAGGTTGAAGGGGTGGGGGGTCAGCCTGTCAGTGCTCAGACCACATGCCTCACACTGCAACAAATTGGTCTGCATGCCTGTCGTCCCAGAAGGAAGCCTCTTGTAAAGATGATGCACAAGAAAGCCCGCAAACAGTTTGCTGAAGACAAGCAGACTAAGGACATGGATTACTGGAACCATGTCCTGTGGTCTGATGAGACTAAGATAAACTTATTTGGTTCAGATGGTGTTAAGCGTGTGTGGCGGCAACCAGATGAGGAGTACAAAGACAAGTGTGTCTTGCCTATAGTTAAGCATGGTGGTGGGAGTGTCATGGTCTGGGGCTGCATGAGTGCTGGCACTGGAGAGCTACAGTTCATTGAGGGAACGATTGATGCCGTTGATGTGAGCCTGAGCCTAGTGTCATTTATTGCAAATTTAGAACAAAAAAAACCGCCACAAGTATAGTGTTTAGTAATGGTTCTTCTCTAGCAATGAAGCCTTTAACCTTTTTGTACTTGTTTCCACGCTTGGATTCTGTCCCCGCTGTGATTCATTATTCGACTCCGTCAGCTTGATTCACCCCCCCCCCCAGAATGATCAAAGAAAAGACCAGTGAAGTAGCCACCTTATTTTAACGTTTTATTTATTTCTTGATGACAGTTACAATTATAATAACATTGAAGATTCATACAAAAACCATCTGGTAATTTAATCCAATTTAATGACTGTTTTTTTTTAGGATTTAAATTCTCTAATGTAAAAAGGTATTTAATGATTCATTACAAAGTCCTAAAGGTGTCATTAGGACATAAAAAGAGAAAAGAAAACTTTCAAGGGAGAAATGTAGAGTGAACGGGTCAATTCTTCATTTGCCTCAATCAGTACAGCATAGCATGATTTCCTGGGCATCAGAAGAACCGACAAAACAAACTTCAGGGATGAGAAATTTCCAAAGAGCTTCATTTTGTAGTCGCTGAAGAGACTTTTTGTTTTCTGCAAGCAAGAGAAATTAGGACTCGTTTAATCCATCGAAGGGAGATCTCAGGTTCCACCGCCATTCAAGAATTTAGAAAGCGTCGCTCTTTGGGTGTGGCTCCGTCCATCTTTACTCGAGATCCCCCAGTGTGAGGGGTTCAGCAGTGGAGGTTGTGGAGCAGAGACATGAGCAGGCCGCTGGGGAGGATGAGGCTGAGGACGCTGGGAAGCACCATGAATCCTTCATTTTCAGTAGAATTTGTGGGATTATTTGCCTCAACCTGTGGAGGGGGAAAAGGTCAAGATCAATAACATTAAAAGATCTGGTTCAGCAAATCCACAGATTTTTCTGCTTGATTTGGTCTCCATTTTGAAATGAAGAGGTGACCATGATGTTATGAGATCACAATATTCCAGCATCAACGCATTTAAACACGATCCTTTTCGAAAACACACTTCCTGTTAACCAAACCCGCGCTTTTCCTCATCACTGGGGCGGTGCCCTCAATCAGACATCAGACTTTTGTATCTTCAGGGTCCCTCCTGGAAAAGTGCATGTAGACTACACTAAAGCTTTACTCTAAAAGCTCATTAGAAAGCACACGAGTGGTCCTTAACATCGAGGTACGATTCCTTCAATTCTTTTTAAAGTGGGTTGTGTTTTTTGGGGTTTTTTTTGCCCTGAGGGAGTACGGTCATTTGTCACAACTGTACCTGAGAGTAAAAATCATCAAATAAAAATAGTACAGTGGATTTATTTCAACAGTCTGGGTGGAGGACACTGTAAACACTCAACAAACCAGAGGAAACCGATGACCTCAAAATGTTGACGCTGATAAATCCATTTCTTTAAGCCAAATGCACTTAAATATAACACGTCTGAGTTCCAGTTTTGTTACATTTAAGTGTATTTCCCTTTAAAGAAATTCATTAATCAACTTCAACATTTTGAGGTAATTAGTTTCCTCAGGTTTTTTCGAGTTAAATGAACTTATCCGGTTTTACAGTGCAGGATAAACCTATAAATAAATAAATAAAATAAACAAGTTTACATATAAAGAACACAAAAACAGGCAGATGTACTCATGTGCTAGCAGGAATTATAAAGGCACTCTAAAGATTGTCCAACACACACACACACACACACACACACACTCTCTCTCTCTCTCTCTCACACACACACACACACACTCACACAATATCTTCCAGCTAAACAATGAAATCAAATACACAAATGTTTTCATTATTTAACACGTGTTATACTTAAATAATTAACATTAAACGTGTGTTTCTGAGTTACTGGTTTATATATATATATATATATATATAGTAAACAAACGCGATTAGATTCATTAATTAATTGATTAATGATTTTATTTTTTCAGCAAGACTGAAAAGCAGTGATCCAATGAGAAGAAGAATGAGAAATAAATCCAGTGAACAGAGTCCGGACTTCGGGATGATGAAGAGTTGAGATAGCGAATGTTTTTTTTTAAATAAACAAACTAATAAATAAATAAATAAATAAATAAATAAAGATCAAAGTCAAGCTCGCGCGTGCATGCATCAGTACTTCCATGCTCCATGAAATGTTTTATATAGAGAATTAACAAAAAGAAATTATCCAAAAAAAAGTCATATCATTAACTTTAACATTAACCTAGTCTACATGTATATATATATGTGTGTGTGTGTGTGTGTGTGTGTGTGTGTGTGTGTGTGTGTGTGTAGTGTTACACACCTGAGTTGAGAGATGCATGGCCAGCACCAGCACCACGATACACACCGTTAGAACTTTAATCATGATGAAGTTTCCTCTGAACCTGGACACACATACAACTGGAGATCTGCACCGAGCTGAGGTTATTGCACAGCAGAGAGAAGAGAGAGGCAGCAAGAGGGTTTTATAGAGCAAGCGCCTGATGACGTCATGTGGACGCCCCGTCCTCTCTCGTCTCTCCTTTAACGGATCAGGGGATAAACTTTACACTTTTAAAGCCCTGAGCAAATAAATATCTGACAGATATAACACTGGAATTGAAACAGTAAATGAATAAATTGTTATTCTTTTTCATTTTATTTTTATTCATACGAATAATTGAATTCATATATGTATTGAGACCTCTCCTCTGTAGGTACAGTACATTTCCATAGCGTTCATTCATATTGTTAACGTTACCTTGGTAACTGCGCCATCTTGTGTTTGGTAGGTTGTTTAGAAAATGGCGGAAATGGAGAGTGGAGAGGTGAGACTTCGGCTCAGTTGTGTTGCCATCCATCCATCTTCTACCGCTTACTCCTTCTTCAGGGTCGCGGGGAACCTGCAGCCTATCCCAGGAAGCATCGGGCACAAGGCGGGGTACACCCTGGACAGGACACAATCACATACACACTCACACACCCGTTCATACACTACGGACACTTTAGACACGCCACTCAGCCTACCATGCATGTCTTTGGACTGGGGGAGGAAACCGGAGTACCCGGAGGAAACCCCGCAGCACGGGGAGAACACACAAACATGCAGGGCCACGGTGGGAATCGAACCCCGACCCCGGTGCTAACGTGCTAACCACTAAGCCACGTCAAAACTGCTACGTCAAAAAGAAGCTCATCTTGGAATGCTAAGGCGTCCCCTGTAGGCCAGGCCGGATGTCGACATGTTGTCTGCCTCTCTATTAGAGGGTTCCTAAAAATTCCCTCTATCAGCTTATAGCGTACATCAAGTGTTTTAACCTCTCAGCTTCATTTCGTTCATGGCTGTGTTGTTATTAATGCCAGTCTCCGGTATCAGAGACTACTACGTTTAAAGTTTTCTGGAATCTTCAGGACAGAGGAGTTTACGCCACTTTGCGGTTTCTCTGCTACGTGACAAGCTGCGTTTTTCAACGTGTCGACGTAATTTCCACATTACAGTTAGTACCATGGATTTTTATCACCTCGGAGGTGGGACACTTCAGATTCTACAGAGCATCCGATTGGACAGAAAATCTGATGAGGAGCCGAAGTGCAGAAGGATGTCATCGAAATCGTTGATCCGTATCGGTGAGAGAAAGAGAAAGCGTGTACATTTTGAATACGTATATCTGTTAAATACGATCGAATTTTGTCATTGTTTTGGCGCAACACTAGCTTATAGATCGACGCATTCGTAATAAAAGCCATAAAACGTCCATTTTGATTTGATTGGGATTTTAAATGTGCATTAAATCTAACTAAATGTGTTAAAGTTAATTAATTAATTAGAAGTAATTGTTGATAAATTGCTGTGGTATAAGAGAAATAAAACACCAGGACATGCTGTTTCCTATGACAGATTTGAAACACACGGTGTGCTAAAGCATGCAGGTGCTTCCTGTTGCATTTTTTTCCTCAGGATGCATGGTTTTGTGCATGCCTGTTGCCCCATATACAACACTCTACAGTGCAGGATCTAGTTTAGTAGATTGCTGACCTGCTGTCGAACTCAGTCAGTGCTGACAGTGCTAACAGTTACAGATGAGGGTGTTTTTCACACTTCACAAGTGTTTTTCACACTTGTAGAGTTCCCATGCTGAAAAAACCACCAGCTAAAACCAGCCTAAACTGGTTGGCTGGTCTTAGCTGGTCTCACAGCCTGGTAATAGCTGGTAGATCAGGCTGGTTTTAGCTGGTTAGTGTTTGTCAGGCTGGTCTTAGCTGGTCAGGGATGGTCAGGCTGGTCTAAGCTTCTCAATGTTGGTGGTCAGGCTAGTCTGACCTGGTCAGTGTTGGTCTCAGCTGGTCATAGCTAACCAGACTTAACTGCTGATGTTGGCTGGTTAACATGTAGACGAGTTCATTGTATTAAAAAATAATGCTAAAGAATCACTGATTGATCTGATTGACAGGGTGTTCTCTCATCAGGTGTTCTCTCATCAGGTATTTCCGGCTCCATTGTCTTTAAGAAAACATGGACCCGCAACCAAACAGACGACAATGATCACACACACACACACATATATATATATATATATATATATATATATATATATATATATATATATATATATATATATATATATATATATATATATATATACAGTGGGGAAATAACATTTTCTCAGTAAACATATTTTCATTGAGGCTGTTCCCATGAAATTTCTCAGGAAATCAACACATATAAAGAAATCCAAACATTAAAGTCCATAAATGAAGTTAAAAAGATGAATGTCATAGGAAAAGTATTGAACATGCTAACTGAAATGTACAGTGCCTTGCGAAAGTATTCGGCCCTATTGAACTTTTCAACCTTTTGCCACATTTCAGGCTTCAAACATAAAGATATAAAATTTTTATTTTTTGTGAAGAATCACCAACAAGTGGGACACAATTTCTCAATGTTTGGTGTGACGTTTGGTGTGTCACCCAGGTGGCTTGTGGCAAACTTTAGATGAGAATTTTTATGGATATCTTTGAGAAATGGCTTTCTTCTTGCCACTCTTCCATAAAGGCCAGATTTGTGCAGTGTACAACTGATTGTTGTCCTATGGACAGACTCTCACACCTCAGCTGTAGTTCTCTGCAGTTCATCCAGAGTGATCATGGGCCTCTTGGCTGCATCTCTGATCGGTCTTCTCCTTGTCTGAGCTGAAAGTTTAGAGTGACGGTCAGGTCTTGGTAGATTTGCAGTGGTCTGATACTCCTTCCATTTCAAAATGATCGCTTGCACAGTGCTCCTTGGGATGTTTAAAGTTTGGGAAATCTTTTTGTATCCAAATCCGGCTTTAAACTTCTCCACAACAGTATTACGGACCTGCCTGGTGTGTTCCTTGGTCTTCATGATGCTCTCTGCGCTTTCAACAGAACCCTGAGACTATCACAGAGCAGGTGCATTTATACAGAGACTTGATTACACACAGGTGGATTCTATTTATCACCATCAGTCATTTAGGACAACATTGGATCATTCAGAGATCCTCGCTGAACTTCTGGAGTGAGTTTGCTGCACTGAAAGTAAAGGGGCCGAATAATTTTGCACGCACCACTTTTCAGTTTTTTATTAGTTAAAAATTTTTTAAATATCCAATAGATTTCGTTCCACTTCACAATTGTGTCCCACTTGTTGGTGATTCTTCACAAAAAAATAAAAATTTTATATCTTTATGTTTGAAGCCTGAAATGTGGCAAAAGTTTGAAAAGTTCAAGGGGGCCGAATACTTTCGCAAGGCACTGTATCTATTTAATCAACATGGTATCTATCTATCTATCTATCTATCTATCTATCTATCTATCTACTGTATTTAATACTCAATGGAGAAGCCTTTGTTTGTAATGACAGCTTCAAGACACTTCCTGTATGAAGAAATTCATGTTCGCAGTGCTCAGGTGTGATTTTGACCCGTTCTTCTAAACATATCGTCTTTAAATCTTGTTCGGTTGGATTAGAGTCAGGTGATTGACTGGGCCGTTCTAACGCCTTTTTAATTTTTTTCTCTGAAACCAATCGAGAGTTTCCTTTTTTGTACACTTTGGATCGTTGTCCTGCAGGAAGTCCACCAACGTCTCATCTTCATCATCCTGGTGGATGGCAGCAGATTCTTCTCATGAATCTCCCGGTAAAGGGCTCCATTCATCGTTCCTTCAGTTATATGAAGTCTGACAGTACCATGTGATGAAAAACAGCCCCACACCATGATGCTTCACCTCCAAACTTCACTGTTGGTGTAGTGTTATTAGAGTGATGTGCAGTGCCAGTTCTTCTCCAAACATGGTGTGTAGTATCACAGCAAAAAGTCCAGTTTTGCTCTCGTCTGACCAGACTACACTCTCCCAGTATTTCATAGCCTTGTCCAAATGAGTTGTAGGGAACTTTACACGAGCTTCGACATGCCTTTTTGTCATTCCGCTTTATTACACATAACTTTATTTATGGACTTTAATGTTGTGAATTCTTTATATTTCCAGATTTCTTGAGTTAACACTGACGTCTGGTGAAAAGTTCATGTGAATAACCTCATTGGAAATATATTTACTGAAAGAAATGTTGTGTCACGGTTCTCCCGGAGTAACAGTGCGAGCAGAGCGCTGTTGCCCACGCACAGGCTTCTTCCGGGTTGACGTCATGTTTTCGCCCCTCGCGTCATGTGTGACGTCTGCGGAAGGGCCCGCAACTGGAAGCTATTGCGGGCTAATGACTGTGGGGATATACACCATGACCTGTGCTTCACACGGCACGGTTGAATGCATTGAATACATGTGTTTAATACATGCGTTGAATATATGTATGTATGCCATGTATAGCTCGAGTGAGACTTCAGCGAGTCTTGGTTTCATGTCCTGTTTATGCCATAGCCTTAGCCTTAGCCTTAACCTTAGCATTAGCATTAGCGTTTGCGTTAGCACATCCTGAGACACATGCTATGGCATGTACAGGGTGCTCACATGTTGGTCCTAATATCACATTTATGCGTGTGAATTATGGGGAACCAATTATTTGAACCAATTCAAGATGTATGGGTTAAAGAATGTGGTTTCCTAGAAAAAAAGGTCGTTTTAGCCTCAGACAGTTAGAACAACAGAAATTTAATTTGGAGACAAAGGAGAGAGATATTCCTAAAATTGAAAAAAAGAAGCAGAGTTTTTGGCTAACTGGAAGGCATTTGTTGAATAGTAGAGTGAGGCACATAAAAGAGAGGAAATATGTCAGGCAGGGCCCTCATCTGTTTCTCAGTGTGCTAAATTGCAGAGAACCGATCCCGACCTGGACTCCGCCCCACCGCGATGCCCACAGCCAATAAGGAGGGAGGAACTTGCAGTTTCAGAACCACCTTCTCACGATGAAGTGGCCCAGCCTACGCCACTCTATCTGAACCTGTCAGAGCTGAGCCACCAACCCCCACCGAATCATGCTCCAGCCGTCCTATCTTCACAGAGATCCCAAGTGAAGGGACCAACAACATTGCTGCCTGAAGGCTTCAGACCAACAAAATCGGACATAGAAGGGACAGTGCATGCCTTGCTAAATTCCCCTAATGCTAGAGGTGGCCAGAGAAGGCCCTATGCTAGTTCACAGACCCTGGACATTGGAGGACATCAGGAGCAGCATGACGCATCTGCCGACGCTCTGCAAAGTAGGAGGACGAAAGTTTGGGGATGAACTTCAGATATTCTGCAGAGAATTCAGACCCACCACTCATGAACTACGACAACTGCTCATGGCGAAACTTGGCACGGACTGGGTCATGGTTTCACGTGAATTCACAGAGAACGATGCCTGCCTGATCAACCCACAGTGGGATAATGGAGTCAACGCAAGGTACAGAGCACAAATCACGGTGTTCCAGCAGAGGCTGACGAACACCTTTCCTGTGTGAATGAACATGACAAAAATAGCAAAGTGTAAACAGCAAGATTCCGAGACTGTCACTGTACCTGTCCAGGCTCACTGAGATCCATGAAGCAAACTCAGGCTTGGAGAAACCCAACGTTCTGGCATATGGGCAGGCGGCCGTCACAGCATGGGAGACACATCTCACAAGCAGCTTTATGAATGGCATGAAACCAGAAATTAGTCAAATGTCAATGTATCACCCGGGACACCGGAAACCACACACATGTGGATAGGTATGCAATCCATGCAGAGAAGCTCCTATGACAGGCAAAGGAAAGAAAGATGGAGAGGAAGACCAAAAGCACGCAGACAAGGAAGGCCAGATGGCAACCCCCATAGATACAACTTCACATTTTTTATCTGAGGAACAGTTGGACATTTTGCAAGAGACTATCCAGAGCAGAAGCGAACTGATGGGCGGAGCTAAGGGAAGGGTGAGGCACCTGGGAACAGAAGAGGTGACATCAGACACCCAAACTATCAGTTAGCTCACAAAGAACAGGAATATATGCACACACCCACATCCAACATTAGTCAGACTGACAATTCACAAATGTCTGAACCAGTCATGACCCTTAACCTTTTAAAGTATAATGCCTCTCCCTTTACACAGTTACCATGTATATCTCTTGTAGTTAATGGGCAAAGTGTCGCATTTTTGCGAATTGAAGGAATCCCCGAAAATGAGTTCACGGTCTCTGCACACCATGGGTGGAACAGGACATTCAGCATTGGAGCGTTTATCTGAACGTTAGTTTGTGAATGTGAAAATGGGAAAAGAGTAACCCACTAATTCCTAATTTTGTCTTCAGGTCCAGTCAATCTTCTGGGCAGGGACTTAATGTGTTTTACACTTAAATTTGATGTCCTCGCCTCAGGGAGTAACGATAACTGATGACTCAACTGAGCTCTGTGTTTATCAGTGGTCCATGCATAACGAGCCTAGAGCCTGTGCTTGTTTGTTGACGTTGGCACATGATGAGATGAAGGACAACCATGTTGATTTTATGCTGTCCTCTGTCCTCCATTGCACAGCACAAGTACATGAAGGAAGAGACTTTAATTTTGAGATGGAGTCGTTTATGGATATCCCAGAAAGTGAAGAGCTGTACCTAAAGGCACTATATTGGTGTGACAAATTATGTGCGTGTTCAGTCAAATTGAGTGACACTCAGTTGCGTGTATTTTTCGTCCCAGAATCAGCGACCTCACGTCTCATTAGCCGAAATAAAGAGCAAACAGTGGAAAGACGTGGGACTGTGGTTCAGATTTTGTGAGAGTGGGAAAATTACAGATTAGGAACAGAAACCCGCCTCAAACATGTGGTACATTCTGACGCTGGGAATTTTTTTTTTTTTTTTAATTCTTTCAGGAAATGTGCAATGTTAACCTGGATGTTATTTGTCATGACAAGGGAATGTTTCTGAACCTTGGGACAAGCCCCACACCCCTAGAGATACACCCCCAATTGAAGAAGGTGCCTCTTTGGGCTGTGGGCCCAAAGGGAAACATGACATAGGCCTGATTAAAAGTGCATAACCAGTCGTGATCACGCCCAAATCTGACTTTAGGCCCAGACAATCTCAATACCCTCTTACATCAGAAGCTACTGAGGGCATTAGATCAGTTTTGAATTCATTATTGAAGGCAGGGGTCATTGTTCCCTGTCCTGATTCGTCAGTGCGCACGCCAATATTTCCAGTGAGAGAAGCAAAAAAAACCCTACAACCTGATGAATGGAGATTTGTAGAAGATATGCAAGCAGTTAATACAGCAGTCAAACAGAACTCCAGACATGCCAAATCCTTACACTCTCTTACGCCAGGTTCCAGCAAATATCGTATCGTTTTCATTCGTGGATTTAGCTAATGCGTTTTTCAGCATATCTCTTGATAAAGACAGTGAGTTTTGGTCTGTATTCATATTTGACGGACGTCCTCACACTTTCACTCGCTTGTGTTACGGGTATTGAGAGTCACTAACGAAATGCTAAAGGACAGCTTAGCACCTCTACCAATTTCTCCAAGGCACAGTGTGAAACTGAAACACCATTAAATTGTTGCAGCATCACGCCTAAGAAAGCCACAAAGCCAGTCTCTCTAAAGTACATTATGTACAACAAGAAGTGAGAATCTTGGGTCATGACTTTCCTGCAAATGGAAAGAAACTCTCCGCAGAGTATCTGCAATCCTGAAATTTCCCAAGCCTCTGACGAGGAAACAGGTTCTCTCTATCCTAGGTATGTGTTCGTATAGACGAACTTTAACTTTTGCGTACAGATACTGAAAACGGATCATTAGATGAACACGTAACCGATCCTGCTATGATGTTTCGTGTTAGCTAGGCGGCTAGGTGTGCCTGAGAGAAATTGTGGCGTTTGTTCTTTGGACAGTTAACACTTTGTAATTCTGCGAATTCGTGTTTTCCACCCAACAGACACGTCTGCAGTCTGCAGTCTCTGTGCTGCTGCGGTACTCACACTGCATTTCTCACGCTAAATGCTTATGAAACCATTGACGGTGTCCTTACTGAAAGAAACAACAACAGATAAAACCACCCTAGGCTGCTTGGCTGGACTTTGCTGGTTTAAGCTGGATGTAGCTGGTTTAAGCTGGTCTCCCAGCCTGGCAAAGCTGGTGTTCAGATGGTTTTAAATGATGGGTCAGCTGATTTCCCCGTCAAGCTGGTGTTCATCTTACCTAGAATTTCAGTATTCAATAGACTTTTACACAAATTACAAGCAGATTTCCATTACAGAATCAGGCCTGTGTTTAATGCAGTGCCACCTGAGGGCCCGCGATATTGATTTTCATCCTCGAAAATCAGAGATTTCTCCAGATTCTCTGAATCTTTGATGATATTATGTCCTGTAGATGATGAGACATTCTTAGTCTTCATAATTTTACGTTAAAGAACATTATTGTTCCACAAATTGTGGACGCAGTTTTTTGCCGATTGGTGAACCTCTGCCCGTCTTTACTTCTGAAAGACTCTCTAAGATCCTCTTTTTATCCCCAGTCATGTTACTGACCTGTTCCCAATTCACCTCCAGCTGTTTCTTTTGAGTAGCACTTAATTTTCCAGCCGTTTGTTGCTCCCGTCCCAACTCTTTTGAGACGTGTTGTGGCCATCAAATTAAAAATGACCTTATTTTTTCTTAAAATGGTACATTTCCTCAGGTTAAACAATCGATATGTGTTCTATGTTCTACTGTGAACAACATTCGGGTTTATGAGATTTGCAAATCATTGCATCCTGTTTTTATTTACATTTTACACAGCATCCCAACTTTTTTGGGATGGGGTGGTGTGTGTGTGTGTGTGTGTGTGTGTATACACATACATGCTCACACTCTAAACTCTCTACAACAGTAAAGATGTGCTGAACTAGAAAAGGAAAAGGAGGATCTTGTTGCAGAGCTGGCTACATACAGAAGTCTCAACGTTACAGTGCCTTGCGAAAGTATTCGGCCCCCTTGAACTTTTCAACCTTTTGCCACATTTCAGGCTTCAAACATAAAGATATAAAATTTACATTTTTTTTTAGACGAGACTAAAGTTTCCCACAAGCCTTTTTATGGATATCTTTGAAAAATGGCTTTCTTCTTGCCACTCTTCCATAAAGGCCAGATTTGTGCAGTGTACGACTGATTGTTGTCCTATGGACAGACTCTCCCACCTCAGCTGTAGTTCTCTGCAGTTCATCCAGAGTGATCATGGGCCTCTTGGCTGCATCTCTGATCAGTCTTCTCCTTGTCTGAGCTGAAAGTTTAGAGGGACGGCCAGGTCTTGGTAGATTTGCAGTGGTCTGATACTCCTTCCATTTCAAAATGATCACTTGCACAGTGCTCCTTGGGATGTTTAAAGCTTGGGAAATCTTTTTGTATCCAAATCCGGCTTTAAACTTCTCCACAACAGTATTACGGACCTGCCTGATGTGTTCCTTGGTCTTCATGATGCTCTCTGCGCTTTCAACAGAACCCTGAGACTATCACAGAGCAGGTGCATTTATACAGAGACTTGATTACACACAGGTGGATTCTATTTATCACCATCAGTCATTTAGGACAACATTGGATCATTCAGAGATCCTCGCTGAACTTCTGGAGTGAGTTTGCTGCACTGAAAGTAAAGGGGCCGAATAATTTTGCACGCACCACTTTTCAGTTTTTTATTTGCTAAAAAAGTTTAAAATATCCAATAGATTTCGTTCCACTTCACAATTGTGTCCCACTTGTTGGTGATTCTTCACAAAAAATTGAAATGTTATATCTTTATGTTTGAAGCCTGAAATGTGGCAAAAGGTTGAAAAGTTCAAGGGGGCCGAATACTTTCGCAAGGCACTGTATCTATCTAATCAACATGGTATCTATCTTTCTATCTATCTATCTATCTATCTATCTATCTATCTATCTATCTATCTATCTATATCTATCTACCTATTTATCTAATCAACATGGTATCTATCTATCTATCTATCTATCTATCTATCTATCTATCTATCTATCTATCTATCTATCTATCTAATCAACATGGTATCTATCTATCTATCTATCTATCTATCTATCTATCTATCTATCTATCTATCTATCTATCTATCTATCTATCTATCTATCTATCTATCTATCTATCTATCTAATCAACATGGTATCTATCTATCTTTCTATCTTTCTATCTATCCTCTATCTATCTATCTATCTATCTATCTATCTATCTATCTATCTATCTACCAAGCCTCTGACGAGGAAACAGGTTCTCTCTATCCTAGGTATGTGTTCGTATAGACGAACTTTAACTTTTGCGTACAGATACTGAAAACGGATCATTAGATGAACACGTAACCGATCCTGCTATGATGTTTCGTGTTAGCTAGGCGGCTAGGTGTGCCTGAGAGAAATTGTGGCGTTGTTCTTTGGACAGTTAACACTTTGTACTTCTGCGAATTCGTGTTTTCCACCCAACAGACACGTCTGCAGTCTGCAGTCTCTGTGCGCTGCGGTACTCACACTGCATTTCTCGCTAAATGCTTATGAAACCATTGACGGTGTCCTTACTGAAAGAAACAACAACAGATAAAACCACCCTAGGCTGCTTGGCTGGACTTTGCTGGTTTAAGCTGGATGTAGCTGGTTTAAGCTGGTCTCCCAGCCTGGCAAAGGTGGTGTTCAGATGGTTTTAAATGATGGGTCAGCTGATTTCCCCGTCAAGCTGGTGTTCATCTTACCTAGAATTTCAGTATTCAATAGACTTTTACACAAATTACAAGCAGATTTCCATTACAGAATCAGGCCTGTGTTTAATGCAGTGCCACCTGAGGGCCCGCGATATTGATTTTCATCCTCGAAAATCAGAGATTTCTCCAGATTCTCTGAATCTTTGATGATATTATGTCCTGTAGATGATGAGACATTCTTAGTCTTCATAATTTTACGTTAAAGAACATTATTGTTCCACAAATTGTGGACGCAGTTTTTTGCAGATTGGTGAACCTCTGCCCGTCTTTACTTCTGAAAGACTCTCTAAGATCCTCTTTTTATCCCCAGTCATGTTACTGACCTGTTCCCAATTCACCTCCAGCTGTTTCTTTTGAGTAGCACTTAATTTTCCAGCCGTTTGTTGCTCCCGTCCCAACTTTTTTGAGACGTGTTGTGGCCATCAAATTAAAAATGACCTTATTTTTTCTTAAAATGGTACATTTCCTCAGGTTAAACAATCGATATGTTTTCTATGTTCTACTGTGAACAACATTCGGGTTTATGAGATTTGCAAATCATTGCATCCTGTTTTTATTTACATTTTACACAGCATCCCAACTTTTTTGGAATGGGGTGGTGTGTGTGTGTGTGTGTGTGTGTGTGTGTGTGTGCATACACACATACATGCTCACACTCACTGGGTTCAATCTCCTGGATCTTCTTGGTCTAAATTGGAATTATCTTCTTGTAGGGAATCCTCTTTACCTGCTCTACTTTACACCTCTTTACCTACAAAACTTTCCCTTTATACTGATAACCCTGTTGTCCTCAGCACACTTAGGACTTGGTATCAATTTAGACGACATTTTAAATTTGTAGGTGCATCCTCTTTGTGTCCTTTAGTGAACAACCATCTATTTCCCCCATCGTGTATGGACTCCTCATTTTCAGTGTGGTATGACAAGGGTATTAAACAAGTTAGGAAGTTGTATTCTGATGGTGTGTTTGATAGCTTTGCCAATTTGGCATCCACTTACGATCTCCCCTTGACACATTTCTTTCGGTACTTTCAAATACGGAATTTCGTTTCTAGATGTTTTCCTGGTTTCCCTTCTGCTCCTCTTGAACAGGCTTGGGAAGACCTGTTTTCAAATAACCCGCATCAGAGAGGAATGATTTTTAAGATTTATGATTTTATTTTGACGCAAGGTAGTGGGTTGAGTAATAAAATTAGGAATGCGTGGGAAATAGAATTAGGAGTACAGATAAATGAGGAGTGTTGGGAACATGCTATAGGGAGGGTACAGACTACCACTTCTTGTGCTCGTCTTGGACTTATACAGTTCAAAGTTTTAAATAGAGTCCATTTGTCCAAGTCGAGATTTTCTGTGATGTATCCGGATGTAGAGGACAAGTGTGATAAATGCCATGGCTCTCCCTGTCATCTTGGCCATATGTTTTTCTTCTTCCCTGAACTCCATGGTTTTTGGTCTGGCTTTTTTACCATCATGTCCACTATTCTCAGGGCAGATTTAAAGCCTTGTCCATTGATTGCGATATTTGGGATTCCTCAAGCTTCAATTCCTTTGAGCTCGATACAAAAGGATGTTATTGCTTTCACATCCCTTATAGCAAGACGTTCCCTACTGTTACATTGGAAGTTTGCTAAATACCCATCTCTCTCTCAGTGGATAAAGGACGTGATGTTTTTTCTGAAACTCGAGAAAATAAGATATACAATGAATGGATGTACAGATAAGTTTTTTCATGAATGGCATCCCTTTATTGCCTACTTTATGGAGTTACAGACACTACCCACTTAAAGGTTGGCGCCTGATGTTGAATTTTATAATATCTCTATAACCAGCGACAGTTAATGGGTAGCCATGATGAGCCGGAGGGGTGGGTTGTGGGTTCAATTTTGTTTTTCTTTGTATAAAAAGAAAAAAATCTGTGAATATTTACTGCTGTTGCTAATTTTGTATTTTTGTGAAATGGTGGGGAGGACAGAACAGAAAAGGCGATTTAGATAGGCTTAGCAGTTCAACAGAAATGTTCATCAGAAATGTTTAATAAAAAAGAAACGTTATGCAGAAATGTATAGCAGAAATGTTTAGCAGAACTGGTTTAGCAAAAATTGTAGAAATGTTCTGTAGAAATGTTCAATAAAAATGAAACATGAAAAAAAAAATACATGCTCACACTCTAAACTCTCTACAACAGTAAAGATGTGCTGAACTAGAAAAGGAAAAGGAGGATCTTGTTGCAGAGCTGGCTACATACAGAAGTCTCAACGTTACAGTGCCTTGCGAAAGTATTCGGCCCCCTTGAACTTTTCAACCTTTTGCCACATTTCAGGCTTCAAACATAAAGATATAAAATTTAAATTTTTTTTTAGACGAGACTAAAGTTTCCCACAAGCCTTTTTATGGATATCTTTGAGAAATGGCTTTCTTCTTGCCACTCTTCCATAAAGGCCAGATTTGTGCAGTGTACGACTGATTGTTGTCCTATGGACAGACTCTCCCACCTCAGCTGTAGTTCTCTGCAGTTCATCCAGAGTGATCATGGGCCACTTGGCTGCATCTCTGATCAGTCTTCTCCTTGTCTGAGCTGAAAGTTTAGAGGGACGGCCAGGTCTGGGTAGATTTGCAGTGGTCTGATACTCCTTCCATTTCAAAATGATCGCTTGCACAGTGCTCCTTGGGATGTTTAAAGCTTGGGAAATCTTTTTGTATCCAAATCCGGCTTTAAACTTCTCCACAACAGTATTACGGACCTGCCTGGTGTGTTCCTTGGTCTTCATGATGCTCTCTGCGCTTTCAACAGAACCCTGAGACTATCACAGAGCAGGTGCATTTATACAGAGACTTGATTACACACAGGTGGATTCTATTTATCACCATCAGTCATTTAGGACAACATTGGATCATTCAGAGATCCTCGCTGAACTTCTGGAGTGAGTTTGCTGCACTGAAAGTAAAGGGGCCGAATAATTTTGCACGCCCACACCACTTTTCAGTTTTTTTTTGCTAAAAAGTTTAAAATATCCAATAGATTTCGTTCCACTTCACAATTGTGTCCACTTGTTGGTGATTCTTCACAAAAATTTAAATTTTATATCTTTATGTTTGAAGCCTGAAATGTGGCAAAAGGTTGAAAAGTTCAAGGGGGCCGAATACTTTCGCAAGGCACTGTATCTATCTAATCAACATGGTATCTATCTATCTATCTATCTATCTATCTATCTATCTATCTATCTATCTATCTATCTATCTATCTATCTATCTAATCAACATGGTATCTATCTATCTATCTATCTATCTATCTATCTATCTATCTATCTATCTATCTATCTATCTATCTATCTATCTAATCAACATGGAATCTATCTATCTATCTATCTATCTATCTATCTATCTATCTATCTATCTATCTATCTATCTATCTATCTATCTATCTATCTATCTATCTATCCATCTATCTAATCAACATGGTATCTATCTATCTATCTATCTATCTATCTATCTATCTATCTATCTATCTATCTATCTATCTATCTATCTATCTATTTATCTAATCAACATGGAATCTATCTATCTATCTATCTATCTATCTATCTATCTATCTATCTATCTATCTATCTATCTATCTATCTATCTATCTATCTATCTATCTATCTATCTATCTATCTATCCATGTATCTATCTATCTATCTATCTATCTATCTATCTATCTATCTATCTATCTATCTATCTATCTATCTATCTATCTATCTATCTATCTATCTATCTATCTATCTATCTATCTATCTATCTATCTATCTATCTATCTATCTATCTATCTATCTATCTATCTATCTATCTATCTATCTATCTATCTATCTATCTATCTATCTATCTATCTAATCAACATG
>CM022761.1:30465045-30470045 GCA_012411365.1 Ameiurus melas
CTATCTATCTATCTATCTATCTAATCAACATGGTATCTATCTATCTATCTATCTATCTATCGATTGTCGAGTCGATCCAGAGTTGAATTGTTTTATCACTGTACTCGTGCTCGGACTGAAGTCGCCTCAGGCCTGAGTGGGGTCGCTGTTTTCTGAGGGAAAAGAAAACACCCGCCTGTTTTAGGTGAAAGATCCTAAAGCATAAAATATGCTTCACTTTTTTACGTGTTCGTTAGGAACAGTGTACGTTGTACGCGCGACGCCCGATTTGACTAACCGGGTTACACATGCCCATTTAATTCTTATGCACTATTTAGTTGTTCCACAAGGTGGCAGCAGTGACCCAGGGCCTCTGATTCTCAAGGTAGTGGGAAAAAACGGAATAAACAGAAACGAGTGCAGGTTAGAAAGGACCCACATTTCTATAATTCTAGCCTTGACGTGTTTTTAAGGATTCGTATACAGCTGCTAATCTGCTAATCGTGGCGAGAAATTGCCTAAGCATTCTTCTTCGTCGTCGTCCTTCACACCAAAAGACTTTTGCTTTACTGCTCTGTACTGACTCTTGTAGGCCAGGAGGGGTAGTGCAAGTTGTCGAAACGCCTCGACTGCCAGTGTACGTGTCAAATGGAGCATACTTTGAAAGGCTGTGCGCACACGCTAGCGTCCGTGTAAAAAACAAAATAAAAACAAAGAAAAAACACCCCCAAAGCATACCAGAGCCTTAAAACTTCAGTATTGTACATACTGCAGCTTTAAACGTATTTCTCTAGCAAAAGCGATTTTTTTTTTTATAACAGAGCGGTACATGAAGGTCCCTTCACAGGACCCGTATTTGTGCGTCGTTAGAAAGCTTCCGGGCGGAAACAGCTACCGAAAGAAAGGCTACACGCCGAAGAGGTCGTAGTAAACAAACACACCCGGATTGATGCACTGAATATAATTATAAAGTCCTTTAGAAGTGTAAGAAGAGGTTCTTCCTACATGCTGCTGTGCCGGGTTTCCGCTTTAGCGAGGCGGGGACTGGGTGCGCGGAGAGTCGCCGCGCTCCGGCCCGCTCTCTCCTTCAGTTCCGCGGGGGACGCAGCGGCCTCTCCCGGGGCCGGAGCTCAGACTCCCGGGGAGTACCGACACACCGTGCAGCTCCCCCGCACAGACTTCCCCATGAAGCTCAGCGGCCAGAAACTGCTGGATCTCGAGCTGAAGATACAACAGGTACACACCCTGGTGTTACCGTCGCACTTACTCTCATGTGCTTGGGGCCCAATTTACACACACACACCCCATGTAGTGTGTATGTATATGTGTGTGTGTGTGTGTGTATATATAATGTGTGTATATGTATGTGTGTGTGTGTGTGTATATGTGGTAGTGATCAGCATCTAAATGCAGAATAGGGTATATAATAATAACGTGATTAAAGGTAAACTCCACCCTGAAACACTCTGTACATATCGATCTTGAAGTATCTGTGGCGTTTAGTGATTCCGGTGCGAATCTGTCAGTCGTCGCTGCTTTTTCCTTATTTCCCGGTGGGTCGCGTCCCACTCTGACGTCACCATGCACAGTCACCGATGTTTTAACGAGAAACCCGGTGTAATCTGGCGTAGTGGTGATGTCGGAGCCGTCCCAGAAGGCAGCGCAGGTACGGGTTAGGGTTAGGACTCGAGGGAGCTGGGACTAAAGCGCCGCCGCATCGCTCTCTATCCTGAACGGAAAGTGTTCTCCGCTCGGGATATCTTTATTGATCGGATCCGGGACGGCGTCGAAGAATCGTGTCGGGATTTTAAAAAAAATATATATATAAATAAATAAATTGCAGGTTGTTCAGGTCCAGGATGGGTTTTACATTCATTTACATTTAGATGAATTCATTTAGCGGACGCTTTTCTCCAAAGCCACGTACGATCGAGGAATTACAAGCGAAATCTTTCGCGTCGGACGCCTTGTACGCGCTGTTGAGTTGGTGATTTGTCGTCCTGTTGCGCAGGAGTGTGGTTTCGACCAGCTGTACGCGTGGCAGCGACTGAGAAAAGCCAAGAAGGAGTTCTGCCTCCATGACGGACCGCCCTACGCCAACGGAGACGCCCACGTCGGCCACGCCCTCAACAAGGTAACCGAGGCGTGACTCGGAACGTAGGTGCGAGTCATCGACGCATCTCCCGACGGGAGAGCGTGAAAGTAAAGGGATGACATCGGGACGTGTTTGTTTCTCCGCAGATCCTGAAAGATATCCGCAACCGGTTCGAGGTGCTGCGAGGGAGGAGAGTGAGCTACGTACCCGGCTGGGACTGCCACGGTCTTCCCATCGAGCTCAAAGCCCTGGGAGAACTCAACACCACGCACCTGAGTCCTCTACAGATCCGACAGAAAGGTCAGGAGAGTTCTAGTTTCTCGACAGTGTAAAACCGACCGGTTTCCGCTTCCTGTCTCCGGCGTAACGTTCTCCCCGTGTCGCGCAGCTCGGGAGTTTGCGGAATCGGCGGTCGCGAGTCAGCGTGCGGCGTTCGAGCGCTGGGGCGTCATGGCCGACTGGGAGAACTGTTACTACACGTTTAACGGGCCGTACGAGGCGGCGCAGCTGCGCGTCTTCCAGGACATGCACGGCAAGGTGAAGGCCCGTTATCACATATCCCGAACCGTGTTTCAGTTTCTCGCGCTTTCTTTCATTTGAATCGAATCGGTTCTGACAAAGCCAGAGATCTGTAGATACTGCCGTAGCCTTGTAAGACAGGCCACGCCCACAATCCGCATCGGTAGCGGTTGCTACACGCCCACGAGAGAACCGAGCGACGTGCGCGACTGTGCTAGTGTGAACGTGTGGTTAGTGAGATGAAGTGGGCGGGGCCTGAATATTCATGAATAAACATGAGCACTTATCTGTCCTGTCGCTTTCAGGGTTTGATTTATCAGGACTATAAACCCGTCTTCTGGTCTCCGTCATCCAGGTGAGAGGAAATGGTGCAAACGTGTGTGTGTGTGTGTTTGATTTGTGTCTTTGACTAACGTGTTTTCTCTTTTGTGTGTGTGTGTGTGTGTGTGTGTGTATAGGACAGCGTTGGCAGAAGCAGAGCTGGAGTATAACTCCGAGCACGTGAGCACGGCAGTGTACGCAACGTTCCCTGTAAACACATTCCCGCCTAAACTAGCGACGAGCTTGGGTATGCTAACCCTCTGAATCTGTCTCACACACACACACACACACACACACCTAAGTGATCCTAATAGTATAGCTCCTAAATTAGATACATAGTGTGTATGTGTGTATTGCAGGGGAGTTGGGTAAAGTGTGTGTGCTTGTGTGGACAACACAACCGTGGACGATTCCAGCCAACCAGGCAGTGTGCTTCATGCCCAAGGCGCAGTGAGTCCACATACACACACACACACACCAATCACCTGACCTGTCACTATACATTACACAGATAAGCAATTCATTTTTGTTTTCACTCTCCCTCTCTCTCCTGTGTGTGTGTGTGTGTGTGTGTGTGTATACGTGCATGCTCTCTTGCTCTTACAGGTACTCTTTAGTGAAGAGAAGTGATAACGAGGAGCTCCTCCTGGTGGCCACTGAGCGCACTGCAAACCTCAGCACTGTACTGAGCACCGAACTACAAAACCTGGCCACATTCATAGGTACACAACGCACCCTTCAGCCTACACCCTAAACCCTACACCCTACCACGTGCACTACATGTCCTGTTAGGTGTCATTTAATGCATCAGATGATGTCTCCTAGTGCACTGTGTCCAGTAAGGAGCCATGTGACAGTCAATCTGTCTCTCTCTCTCTCTCTCTCTCTCTCTCTCTCTCTCTCCTCCTATAGGCTCTGATCTGGAGGGAGGAGTCTGCCAACATCCCACAATTCCCGGGAAGGAGGTGCCCCTCTTGCCAGCCAATCATGTGACCATGGCTAAAGGAACCGGATTGGTCCATACGGCTCCCGCTCACGGCATGGACGACTACAGCGTGGCCTCTCACTTTAACCTGCCCGTGGTGCGTCGATCTACCCAACAACAACCAATCAGAAATCAGAGGAAGCTCAGAGGCTCATTTCAGATCCAATAACTACCTCCCTAACCCTATCGTCGATCTGTCTGTAGGAGTGCATGGTGGATGAGGAGGGCAGGTTTACAGAGGCGGCCGGGGCTGACCTACAGGGGCAGAGTGTGCTGGAGGAGGGAACCTCGACAGGTTAGAACACACGCAGAGGAAGACAAAGAAAAACCAAAGCATAGCAGAACTCAACCATTCCGAAGTCCATATTTCATATATTAAATGACTTGAAACGGAGAGTCTGTAACCAAAAATAAAACGCAGAGGTGCCAATACTTTTACACACGCGCGCGTACAATTCCATATGCGTGTCAATATGCAAATGAATGATTGTACAGAAGACGAATGATGCTCACATCGCTGCAGTCAAGTATAAACCAGGCTTACGCCCACATGCCCCGCCCACTCCATCAGAAAAACCACCGTGAAATCTGATTTGTTGTTGTATTTTATGATGTAATAACACGTGCATGTCA
This sequence comes from Ameiurus melas, assembly GCA_012411365.1. Taxonomy (NCBI): domain Eukaryota; kingdom Metazoa; phylum Chordata; class Actinopteri; order Siluriformes; family Ictaluridae; genus Ameiurus; species Ameiurus melas. The sequence goes on from CM022761.1 coordinate 30,469,578, forward strand.
TGTCACGTTTAACACTGAGTCAGATTTCTTTCCCACTAAAACCATGAAAATAAAAATGGGTGGGGGGGTGTGTTAACATTAAGACTCGCATATCGAGCCTTGGCTTTAAGCCACGCCCCCTAAAACTTGGTTATGGATGTGCGGATGTGACTAATTTGTGTCTCGGTGTCATATTGTTACTTGAGTTGCACTGAGAAGAACCAGGAAATGATGCAGTATCGAGATTAAAGTGATGTGATGTAAAAGTGTGTGTGTGTGTGTGTGTGTGTTTCAGTGATCTCGATGCTGCGTGCCACTGGAGCGTTGCTGAAGGAGGAGTCGTGTGTACACAGTTACCCGTACGACTGGCGCAGTAAGCAGCCGGTGCTGATCCGAGCCAGCAAGCAGTGGTTCATCAACACGGCCAGCCTGAAAAACGCGGCTAAGGTGAGCGAGCATGTCGGCTAACGGTACTAGGACGGTGGTTTA
>CM022761.1:30472545-30485045 GCA_012411365.1 Ameiurus melas
TCTCACACACACACACACAAACACTCTCACACACACACACACACACACATGCTTCTGCACCTTTAATATTTTTTCACTCAGAACGTGTGTGTGTGTGTGTTTGTTTGTGTGTGTGTGAGTGTTTGTTTGTGTGTGTGAGTGTTTGTTTGTGTGTGTGTGTGTGTGTGTGTTTGTGAGAGTGTGCTTAAATCCTGCGACACACACACACACACACGTCTCTGTAACACTTGTGGCTTTGAGATGTCAATAATGGTGTGTGTTTCACTCGGACTGATCCGATTACGCTTGAATAGTGTGAGGGAATGTTTCGAATGCTCTGTTTGAACGTTTCAGACGCGGACCCGAGGGCGGACGTGTACGTCGAAGGGAAGGATCAGATCGGCGGCTGGTTCCAGTCGTCTCTACTAACTAGCGTGGCTGTGCGCAACAAAGCACCTTATAGGTGTGTGTGTGTGTGTGAGATATTTATACATACAATATAGGTAAAAGAAATCCTATAGAGAGACCCGTTGTGTGTGTGTGTGTGTGTGTTAGGGCGTTGGTGGTCCATGGATTTGTACTCAGTGAGAAAGGAGAGAAAATGTCCAAGTCCCTGGGGAACGTCGTCGACCCCAACGTCGTCATTAATGGAGGAACGGTGAGCTCTCGTTTATTCATCCGTCTCTCCTTCTGTCCATCTTTCTAACTGTACATTCAGTTCTACATCTACCTGTCGTGGAGGTTCCGTTCTGAACCCCTACACTTTTATCCATCTGTCCATTCCTTCAGTCCGTCACGCATCCATCCATTATTCAGTCGTCTGTTCATTCTATCCATCCATCTAATCGTCAGTCTGTCCGTCCATGCCTTTATCCATCAATCCATGCCACTACCCATCCACCCACCCACCCATCCATCCACCCACTAGTCCTTTGGTTTTTATCTATTCATCGGCCAAACCTTCAGTTTATATGTCCATCCATCCACTGACCAGTAATCAATCTCTCTCTCTCTCTCTCTCAGGATTCTGCCCTTTCTCCTCCATATGGTGCAGATGTGTTGAGGTGGTGGGTCGCAGAGTCCAACGTTTTCTCCGAGGTCCAGATCGGACCCAAAGCACTGAACGCAGCCAGGGAGAACATCAACAAGGTCTCTCTCTCTCTCTCTCTCTCTCACACACACACACACACACTTAGCATGATTAAAACGTTACTACGAGTGTAACACACACCTGTAATGACTTCTCTCTCTCCCTCTTTCCTGTAGCTGAGGAACACTCTGAGGTTCTTGCTGGGGAACCTGCAGGGGTTTGACCCTCGCAGTCACGCTGTGGACTCCAAAGACATGCACTACATCGACCAGTACTTACTGCACCTGCTCCGAGAGTACAGCATCAAGGTGTGTTAATAATAGATAACAGTCCTGTGACATTTCTGCAGTACAGCCGTGTTTAACGTACGCACCTGTGTGTGTGTGTGTGTGTGTGTGTGTGTGAGGTAACCGACGCATACAGCGAGTTTGACAGCGGTCGAGTGATTCGTCTGCTGCAGGCCTTCATCTCCCGAGACCTGAGCAGCTTCTACTTCAGCATCATCAAAGACAGGTGAGCAGATCCAGTGTGCTGCAGAGTTCTGCATTCTGATTGGCCAGGAGGTGCTGATTAGTTTTCTTTGAGGGTAGCATGTGACCGCGTTATATTCTCTCTCTCGTTCTCAGGCTGTACTGTGATGCGGAGGACTCGTTGGGCAGGAGGTCGTGTCAGACGGTTCTCGAGGAGATTTTAGATGGCGTGACGCGCTCCATCGCTCCTATCCTGCCTCACCTGGCGGAGGAGGTGTACCAGCATGCACCAGGGCACGACAGTACGCGCGTGCTCGCAAATGTTCCCGAATTTTCAAAATAACCCTTTAGTGTGTATATAGTCTACCGGTCAAAAGTTTGTGGACACCCGACTGAAACGTTTCTCATGATCTTGAAATCCTTTTGATCTGAACGCGTGATTAAACGTTTGAAATCGGTGTCGTAGATATATTATATTAATCGTGCCGACGTATTTGTTCCTTTCCAAAGCACCGGTTTCTATAGAAACGGCGTTGACGGTGGGGTTTACTTTTGCTCCGTAGAAGGCGAGACGCTGTTCCGGAGCGGCTGGATTAAAAGCAGCTCCGTGTGGAGGAAACCCGGGTTAGAGGAGGCTGTCGAGGGGGCGTGTGCGATCAGAGACTCCTTCCTGTCCTCCATCCCAGGATGCAACGCGATCGAGTACGACCTGACCATCGCCATCGAACCCGGCCTCTTCTTCGAGCTCATGGAGGTAAAACCCGAACGTCGCTCTGAGACTTCCCGTCTCGCGTCTGCACGTCCTAACACACGTGTGCGTGATTTCTCAGTCCCTGCAGGCGGAACCCACGTCGACGTGCTCCCAGCTGACGGAGCTGATGATGGCGTCGCGCACCACGCTGACCGGCGCTCTGCCGCGAGACCTGCCGTCTGGCGCCATCGTCAGCGACGGGAGCTTCCTCATCAACCTGGAGGGTAAAGCCGCTACTCGATGATCCTCCTTAAAGCATCTCGTTGCTTAGCCCGTGTAACGCCGTTTCCTCGTCTGTCCCGCAGGTGGCGTTATCCGCGAAGAGAGCGCGTACTCCGTAGCCGCAGTTCCCATCTCTCTGTCCCGCTGCCCTCGGTGTCGCCGCTACACCTCGGACACGCCCGACTGCCTGTGCTCGCGGTGCCAAACCGTCATCGGGAACGCCCCGTAAAACCTGACGGCTTCCATTTCCCGGCTCCGCCCACTATACAAGAAACCACAGAACGCTCGTTACCTGTAACTGAGCGGAACTTGAACGCGGCATGTGTTTGTGTAAAGCGGTGGTTTGTTTTGTCAGCGCCCTCTGTGTCTCGGGAGGAGAAATGGCAATTCTAATGCTCCAAAACTGACCACGCCCACTCTAGTACTAAAGCTACTCGTTTCCTGGGACAAAAAACAAGGGCACTAAGTACTTTCGCAGGCCTGATCTGTGTATATTTGTTTTTGTTTGTGCATGTTTGAGCGGCAGAAAGAACGCAAGAGCCTGTAGTTTAAAAAAAATGAAGGACATTTTTATTTTTGCTATTATATATCTAAATATATGGGGTTTATTAAGAGTGATATTTAACCTCGAGAGTGCTTTCGTTCTTCTGACTGTTCAATGACAAACTGCTGCGTGCCGAACGACCGCGTTCCCCTTCAAACGGAACGAAATAAAAATGCAAAAAAGCAGTAAAGTGTGTGATCTTTGCCTTATGAGGACCCTTAGCCACACCCACTTAATCTTAAACCTTAATAATGCGTTTCATCTCAAAACAATACGACGAGCACCACAGTAAGTAACTAACGCCGTGCGAGCAGGGCTGTAATCTAGGACCGGTGTGTAAAAGGCAAGACGCATCAGTCTGGGGGGTGTGTTTAATCTTTTAGCGAGCACTCGAGTGTATTCGGCTCTGTACGATAAGAAACTGCAGCACCGGTGCGGAGTGAAGTGTGTGAGAGCGTAGAGAGCGGCTGTTCTGCGGGAGACACTTCTAGGTACCTCTTTGTCTCTGGCGTAACTACCGCATTTACGGTACAAACTCCGTTCCGGCGATGACGGAGGAAGAAAAGAAAGGCGGTAGTGTTAAAACGGCACCCGAGACAGGGAAAGGAGAAGGAAACTCCATCTGTTAACGCCGCCTGACGCTTTACTCCGCCCACTAACTAATACAGTGACTAATAAATAACCAAGTACTGCTACTGAATCAGCAGCATTGAGCACTAAGGCTGGGCTTTAAACACGTTCTTCACTGTTACGATGCATAGAACTGCGAACACTGATCATATCTCTCTCTCTCTCTCACCGCTGCTGATTGCGTTGAAATGTCAAACGGAACCAAATAGAAGCCTCGACACGTCTCCAAGTCTCTCTAATAGTCGTTTAGATCCTCGGACCAGTTGCAGTCCGTCAGCCAGGACCCGCTCAGCGTCTCAGGTTCTGCACACGCAGCTGTCGCGCAAAGTATTCCGAGTACTCCGTTATTCTCTCCGGACGTCACGCCGGAACGTCCCGGAGGCGGCCGTGCTGCGCGGCCTTCGGTGAAATGACGTCGCCGGCGTGGGACCGATCGTAAAATTTACACACAATTTACACTTCAACGGTTTATATTATAACCCGCTCGTTTCTATAGGAACGGAGCGTTCACAAGGACTTGTACCACGTGTGTTCATCATAAACGGATTTAAACGTTTAAGGAAGGAGTCTCCAGTGCCAGAGCTTAGTATTAAGACTCTGCATCATCATCATCATGTTCAGTTATTTTCCTCTCTCTCGTATATATATGTATATATATATATAGTAAATAAAACGCACACATGGCTAGTTATTACGCCGTTAGCGTAATTCTCTGCGGTGCAGAACTAAAGACGCTGAACACGTCCTGACTGATCGTGACGTCCGAGTTTAATGTGTGTTATTTTAAGACCTGTGCTTATATAGTGTCTGAAGGGAAATTAGATGGGAATATTCGCTCTCTCTAAGTACACCCCCAAATCTCTTCCTGTGATTGTTCTCTCTCTCTCTCGCTCCTTCACTCGTCCTCCTGCAGCATGTCCACCGCCTCCAGCAGATGCAGTGCCATGTTGTACTGCGCGTGTTTCTCCGGCAGCATCTCGACCACACGGCTCACCAGCCGGCTGACCTGCTGCACAGGTACGGAGGGACGCCGGAGATCGCTCGGGTCCTGGAGGAACACACACACACAACACACACGGTGTATGAGAGTCATTAAAAGGTGCAATCACAATCTGACACCTGGACAACATTCTGTTCTGTTTCTTAACCGTTAAGTTAAGTGCACACTCCTTTGAATTAACAGTCACCCCCGTTTACCCTGGTCACCCCCGTGTACCCCCACCCAAAGTGCTGTAAAAGGGTTTAAAAAACGATCAGGGAATATATTCTAAATCAACAACGACGAAAACTATTTAAAAATAAAATGAAGTAAATAACAGAGCATAAAGTGTACAACTGGCAACACACTGATTCACACTGTTGTTTATTTTGTCCAGATTATAAACGAGTATCACACGGCGAGGACGTCTTTTAACTTCAGCTTAATACCGGTAATTCGGACCTTTTGCATTTTTACTCGTTTGACCGGACCCGCAGCGCTAACCTCCCACCCCGTCCTCCCCCAACCCCGAAGCTCACCATCGCTTTGAGCCAGGTACAGAGGGTCGTGGGAAGACGTGCCAGGAGCTCCATGCTGGCTTTGGTCTGAGTCTGAGAGTGAAACAGAGAGTAGGCCAGGCGCTGACCGATCAGAACCAAGAGCTGAGAACCCAACACATCCTTATCCTCCACCTCCAACATCACCTGTGTGTGTGAGAGAGAGAGAGAGAGAGAGAGAGAGAGAGAGAGAGAGAATAAGCAATGATCTTGGAAAATTGAATATTTGTCAGGACTTCAATGTTCCCGTCCCAGCTGTTTAACCTCAGGATACACGGTGTAAAAGTGTAAGCCCTAGCGTCCGGCGATCAAGAGTTTGAACGCGCAGAAACTAGCGGTCGACCGATTGATCGGTTTCGCCGATCGATCGTGAATCGGATTTCCGATCGCCGGAACTGTAAAACAAAATCCACACTGATGGTTTTTCCGGGTTGCGGCTTGGAAGAGTCTGGTGTCGGTGCGAGGGCGGCCTCTAGAGGCGAGATAAAAACGGGGAGGAAAAAATGAATCACTGACTGATTTTGGCGCCTTATTTGAAGTGTTTAATTCCTTACGGACGTCTCGATTTTTACTTGTTATCCGGAGCGTTCGTTTTTGGTACGGTCTAGATCTTATACATCATCATCCATCCATCTTCAACCGCTTATTCCTTCTTCAGGGTCAAGGGGAAGGAATCATCATCATCCCAGGAAGCATCGGGCACAAGGTGGGGTACACCCTGGACAGGGTGCCAGTCCATCGTAGGGCACAATCACATACACACTTCATACACTACGGACACTTTAGACACGCCCATCAGCCTACCATGCATGTCTTTGGACTGGGGGAGGAAACCGGAGAACCCGGAGGAAACCCCCGCAGCACGAGGAGAACATGCAAACTCCACACACACAGGACCACGGCGGGAATCGAACCTCGGACCCTGGAGGTGTGAGGCGAACTAAGCCACCGTGCGCCCTATCTTGTACATCTTATTTACTTTAATATTTATTTAATTTGGGGGGGTAAGTGCAGGACTTTTGACATGAATTTGATAATAAAGTTCAGTGATATTTTACTGTGTGTGTGTGTGTGTGTGTGTGTGTGTTCACCTCCTCAGCGCGCAGGTCCAAGCCCTGGTTATACAGCTCACAGATGAAGTGTCTGCGCAGAATATCAGCGTTAAGCTGCAGCAGTGAGGCCAGCTCCATACACGTCTCCATCCACGCCAGCTCCCTGACTCCTGCTGCAACAGACACACCTCCCTCTTCCTCTTCCTTCTTCTTCTCCACACCCAGAGCCTTCACCCATGCTGTCAACACACTCAGCAGAAACTACACACACACACACACACACACCATGTAAAATCATTTCTGTCCAATCCGTTCAGCTTTAGAGTAATAGAGCCGAATGAAATGTGTCTTGTTTTGTTACACAGGAAATGGAAACGTGGCTTACTTCCTGTCTCAGAGCCACCAGACTGGGGTCCATGTCTCCGCTGGGCAGCAGCTGGATCGAGGTCAGCTCCCTGAAAAACGCATTCTTCCCCTATAGGACAGACGACGACACACACACACACACATTTCTAATGAAGTCCGAGTGGGATGTTAAGAATAATAGAATAATAAGAACAGGTGAATGCACGACCTTGGTCTCGAAGAGGCTGAGGGGTTTGAGGCGCAGTGAGAAGCTCATGGCGGCGTGCAGCAGCGACGCTAACAGCCAGTGATGCTGCACCAGCGGGTAATGCACCCCCCTCTGCTGCAGCGCCAACTCCGCTATGGAGGCCGGACCCTCAGCTCCGCCCCACACCTCCTCCACACACACTTCCGTCACGCTCGCCTCCTCCACCCCCGAGTCCGCCTGGCGCACATGCACAGAAGAGGATTTTTATTTAAGGTGTGAGGGTCTTGGGCGTGTCCCAAAAAAAGCCCCAAACGTCCTTCAGCCCGCAATAATGTTTTAATCAACTCGAATCGAGACTTTGAGTGGGCGGAGCATACTTTTCTAGCCAACCGTGGACGTTTACGAGTCGCTGTATATTACGAAGTCGCCAGCAGGAGGCGTTCCTACCACTGGTTTCCATAGTAACATAACAGTTTTGACGGTTTTCTTGGCACTGAAATGAGACCAGGCGCTAGAACACGTGCGCGCGCACACTCGCATAAGGTCAAGCGTTTCTCGACCTCGTCGCGTCGATGGACACGCCCACGTGTAGTGACGCTGCAAGTCACCGGCACGACGTCGTTTAAAACGATACGCCACGTGAGCGTTAACTATGAAGAAGACCGAATAAACCGTTTTAAGGGGACTCCGAGCATCGCGGTAGAAGAAACCGCGTGCGGGTTCTCCCGCTCCTCACTCTGGACACAAGAGGAAGAGAAAGAAGAAAGGAGGAAGTCGAGACCTCCATCAGAGCCTGCAGCAGCTGCACACAGGAGCCCAGGAAACTGGTCATGGCTGCGTCGCCCATTCCTACATCCTACACACACACACACACACACACACACACACATGCGCGTTTTATGTCTTTGGTCCGAACGTAACAGAATGAACAACTTTCTGATGAAGAGTCGTTACCACTCACCCGTCTGCAGAGTCTGTCCTTCGGAGCTTTTCCCACCTACACACACACACACCTCTTAATACACACATGCAGTGTTCTGAGGCATGTGACAAAAAAAAAAAACACACACACTAACCTTTTCCATTAAGAAGGCTGCTGCAGAGAAACGTTTCACAATAAACGTGTTCCACATCATGGTGGAGATTCCTGAAAAAGAGAGAGAGAGCGCAAGTGAGTGAGAGAGACAGAGAGAGAGAGAGAAAGAGAAAGACAGAGAGAGAGAGAGACAGCAAGAGTGCGACAGAAAGGGAGAGAAAGAGAGAGAGAGAGACAGAGAGAGAGAGACAGAGAGAGAGAGAGAGACAGAGAGAGAGACACAGAGAGAGAGAGAGAGAGATAAAGAGAGAGAGACAGCGAGACTGCGACAGAGAGGGAGAGAGAGAGACACAGAGAGAGGGAGAGAGAGACACAGAGAGAGAGAGAGAGAGAGAGAGAGAGAGAGAGAGAGAGAGAGAGACACAGAGAGAGACATAAAGAGAGAGACGGAGAGAGAGACACGTCCTCAGTATCTAATGTTTGTTTCTTTCATTTCTGTGCTGAAGCTAGCGTACAAGACTAACGTAGATCAGAAGTAACGGAAGCATCCGGTTATCTGAAACCCGTCATAAATCTTTATCACTTTATCCTGTGCTTCGGGGGTTGGGGGCGTGGCCTAAGGTCTGACACGATCCAGGTGATGATGAATATCTGATTAGGAATCTGGTTCGCATGAACGTTATTGAGGAAAGTCGAATAAATCTGGAGATTGACGTCACTTGACAGGATGAAAAGGAAGGAACGTTAGGATTATTGTGTCCCATGTCCCACCTAACTGAACGTGAGGACTGGAGATCATCTTCAGATACTCCACAGACCACTCCAGGTACCGGCCCACCTGCAGCACAGAGAGAGGGAGGGATTAAGACGTGGTGGGTGTGGCCTAACTTCAGAATAAAAGAGGTTTGCTGGTGCTTGCCTCGGGGTCTTTGTTCCACTGGACCACGTATTCCCAACAACAGTGAGCCAACAACACGTCAGGAGAGAGAGAGTTGGGGAAACGCTGACACACACACGCCAGCAGCTCTGAAACATCATCATCATCATCATCATCATCAGGTTCACACAGGAACATCCATCCACACACCTGCAGCACGTACGTGATCAAAACTACAGAAACCGCCTACATTACTGTACTAGCTGCGTAACTAGTGTAGTTACCCTCCAGTGTGTGCAAGGTGTCCTTCTTCTCCGTCTCCTGCTGTGAACACTGTTCCTCTCCGCGTTCCTCACCGTGTTCCATCACCCTCCGCTGCACAATGTCTTTCAGTGCTCCAGGAGTGACGTCCTGTCTGAAGATCAGCTTCGCCACGCTGTCCGCTACACCGCCTGAGAGAGGGAGAGAGAGAGACGGAGAGAGAGAGCGAGAGAGACAGGGAGAGGGAGAGAGAGCGAGGGCGAGGGAGAGGGAGGGAGAGAGAGAGGGAGAGAGAGAAGCGAGAGAAGGGAGGAGGAGAGGCAGGAGGGAGAGAGAGGAGAGAGAGCGGAGAGGCGAGAGAGACAGGGAGAGGGAGAGAGCGGCGAGGAGAGGAGGGAGAGAGAGAGAGAGAGGCGAGAGAAGGAGGAGGGAGAGGAGCGAGAGAGAGAGAGGGAGGAGAGAGGCGGAGAGAGAGAGGAGAGAGAGGGAGGAGGGAGGAGGGAGGGAGGAGAGGAGGAGAGGAGAGGAGAGAGGAGGAGGGAGGGAGAGAGAGGAGAGAGGAGAGAGGGAAAGGAGGGAGGAAGGAGGGAGAAGAGGGGGAGAAGGCGAGGGAGAGAGGAGGCGAGGGAGAAGAGAGAGGCGAGGGAGAAGAGCGAGGGAGGAGGGAGAGAGAGGGAGAGAGAGGAGAGGAGGGAGAGACGAGGCCGAGGAGAGAGAGCAGGCGAGGAAGAGGAGAGGGAGAGAGAGGGGAGAGAGAGAGGAGAGGAGGGGAGAGAGAGGGAGAGAGAGGGAGAGAGAGGGAGAGAGAGCGAGGGAGAGAGAGAGGGGGAGAGGGAGGGAGAGAGAGAGGGGGAGAGAGACGGAGAGAGAGAGGGAGAGAGAGGGAGGACGAATGTAATTAAACGTTTCGAAATGCATTCCGCTCTTATTTATGTTTATTAACAGCTTCAGCATCCATTTGCCCTAAAAAAAAAAAAAAAACTGCACCGGCACAAAGAATTGTGGGTAAACGGTGTTCCTTTAATCTACGGGCATGTCGGGGTGTGTGTGTGTGTGTGTGTGTGTGTGTGAGCAGCACCTCTTCCGCTCTCCAGCAGTGTTTTGACTGAGCAGCGCTGGACAGCGCCCCCTGGTGACCCCTGAGGACACGGCAGGCTCAGCAACGTCTGCAGCACCAACACGTCCTCCAGCTGCCGCACACACACCGCCCACTGCTCCAGCTCCAGAGACACACACTCCCAGTCTGACTGCAGCTACACACACACACACACACACACACACACACACACACAGAAGTTTCATATTAATATATTCAAGGAAAAATAAAATGTATAGAAATTTATCAACACCTTCTGACCAATCACAATCCAGAATTCACGGTACCTTGTTCTCTGCCAGGCCTGTGATGGAGCTCTTGGCAGCACGATGAGCGACGAGTACCGCCAGCAGGGCGGCGCCAGCGCTCTCTGACTGAACGCAAGCGTTACGCACCTGCTGCCACCAGGGGGACACGCACTGCACGTCCCACGACTCATCCACCGCTCCTAAAAAACACACACACACACACACACACACACACACACACACACACACACACACACACACACACACACACAGGTAACTGAGAGCAAGAGAACCTGGGTACAGATCCCACCTAACAAACAGAGATTTAGAAACACACACACACACACACACACACACACCTTTCATAGAGCTGAGTGTATTGAGGAGTGTGTGCAGGTTCCTAATAGCGTCTGCTCTCTTCAACACCTCCTTCTCTCTGTTCAGCCACACCGTCAGCAGCAGAGACTGAAAAATACACAACCGACATATTAGACTTAAAAAAAACTGAATAGACGATTTCAAGTGCGACATGAAAGACAATATACGATTATTCACTTATAATTAACAAAAAAGTGTCATTCTGAGAGCAGAAACAGAACCCCAAAGATTCAGAGATCTAAATGGTTAAGAGATACGCGCTAAAACGTCATCACGCTCGCCTGGATAATGGGATTTACGAGTTCTTCATCATCATCATCATCATCTCACCAGTAACTGCTGAGGGCTGATGCCACTCTGCTGTAGCGTCTCACACACTCGCTCCAGTGGACTCTGTCCAGAAAGACATCCCCAAAACAGGAAGCTGCCTAAAACACAAACACACACGCACACACACACACACACACAGGGTGTGAGGCAGGGATTTAAAGAGTAGAGAGTGAAAGATCTAAGCGCGCGCGTGTGTGCTTTTCCAGACCTAGCTGTGTCCAGTCTGTGTCAGGGCCTCTGATGAGTCGCAGCTCGCCGCCTTCACACACTAACTGCGACAGGAAGGTTTTGACCGGCAGCGGCCCCGCCTCGTCCTGAGCGAACGACACGGAGGGGCGCGAGTTAAACTCTGCGTAACGCTGCAGGACTGGTCCGAGTCGAACGAGCTCATCCTCAATACCAGGCACTGGGAGCTGAGAGAGACAGACAGAGAGAGAGAGACAGAGAGAGAGACAGAAGGGGAGACAGAGAGAGAGAGAGGGAGACAGACAGAGAGAGAGAGAGAGAGAGAGAGACAGAAGGGGAGACAGAGAGAGAAAAAGGAGACAGACAGAGAGAGAGACAGAGAGAGAGACAGAAGGGGAGACAGAGAGAGAGAGAGAGAGACAGACAGAGAGAGAGAGACAGAAGGGGAGACAGAGAGAGAGAGAGAGAGAGAACAGGGAGAGAGACAGGGAGAGAGACAGAAGGGGAGACAGAGAGAGAGAGGGAGACAGACAGAGGGGGGGACAAAGAGAGGGAAAGAGGAAACAGACAGAGAGAGAGAGACAGTGGGGGAGACAGAGACAGACAGAGAGAGAAAAAGGGGGGACACAGAGACAGACAGAGAGAGAGAGAGAGAGAGAGAGAGAGAGAGAGAGACAGACAGACAGAGAGAGGGAGACAGACAGACAGAGAGAGAGAGGGAGACAGACAGAGAGAGGGAGGGAGACAGACAGAGAGAGGGAGACAGACAGAGAGAGGGAGACAGACAGAGAGGGAGGGGCAGAGAGAGAGAGAGAGGAGAACAGACAGAAAGAGAGAGAGAGAGAAGAGAGAGAGAGAGAGAGAGAGAGAGAGAGGAGAGAGAGACAGAGAAAAAGGAGACAGAGAGGGGAAGGGGGAGACAGAGAGAGACAGAGAGAGAGGGGAGGGGGAGGGGAGGGAGATAGAGAGAGAGACAGAGAGGGGGAGAGAGACAGACAGAGAGAAAGAGAGAGAGAGAGGAAGAGGGAGACAGAGAGAGAGCGACTATGGGTCAAAAGTTTGTGACTGAAATGTTTCTCATGACGTTAAAAAGCTTCTGATCTGAAGGTGTGTGAGTAAACGTGTGAAATCGGTGTCGTAGACAAAAACATAACCGCATCGATGTGTTCATTTCTTTCATTAGAAATCGAACATTGAATTTTAAAAAATATATATTTTACTAAACGGACGGAAATAATCCGAAAAGCGGCCGATAAGAGTG
>CM022761.1:30490045-30555045 GCA_012411365.1 Ameiurus melas
AATGGTGAGAGAGAGAGAGAGAGAGAGAGAGAAACGGTGAGAGAGAGAGGAGAGAGAGAGAGAGAGAGAGAGAGAAATGGTGAGAGAGAGAGAGAGAGAGAGAGAGAGAGAGAGAGAAAATGGTGAGAGAGAGGAGAGAGAGAGAGAGAGAAAAACGGAGAGAGAGAGGGAGAGAGAGAGAGAAACGGAGAGAGAGAAAAGAGAGAGAGAGAGAGAGAGAAACGGAGAGAGAGAGAGGGAGAGAGAGAGAGAGAAATGGTGAGAGAGAGAGAGAGAGAGAGAGAAACGGGGAGAGAGAGAGGGAGAGAGAGAGAGAGAGAGAGAGAGAGAGAGAGAGAGAGAAAACAAGAGAGAGAGAGGGAGAGAGAGAGAGAGAGAGAGAAGAGAAACGGAGAGAGAGAGAGAGAGAGAGAGAGAAAAACGGAGAGAGAGAGAAACGAGAGAGAGAGAGAGGGAGAGAGAGAGAGAGAACGGAGAGAGAGAGAGAGAAACGGAGAGAGAGAGAGAGAGAGAGGGAGAGAGGGAGAGAGGGGGGGGAGAGGGAGAGTGAGAGAGAGAGGAAACGGTGAGAGAGAGGGGAGAGAGAGAGAGAGAGAGAGAGAAACGGAGAGAGAGAGAGAGGAGAGAGAGAGAGAGAGAAACGGAGAGAGAGAGAAACGGAGAGAGAGAGAAACGGAGAGAGAGAGAAACGGAAAGAGAGAGAGGGAGAGAGAGAGAGAGAGAAACGGAGAGAGAGAGAGAGAAACGGAGAGAGAGAGAGAGAGGAAGGAGAGGGAGAGAGAGGGGGGGAGAGGGGGGAGAGCGAGAGAGAGCGAGAGAGAGAGAGGAGAGAGAGAGAGAGAGGGAGAGAGAGAGAGGGAGAGAGAGAGAGAGAGCGAGAGGTAAAAATGAGAGCTCAGTTTATTCTCCTCCATTCAGATGTATATGATCCAGCTTTCTTTCTTCTGACTCTGAATCCGTACCCACACTGGTGTGGTCCACGATGGTGTCCATGTCCTGCAGTCCCCACTTCTTATAGGCGAGAGGAGGAGGCTGTACGACATCACTTCCTGCCGCAGCAGCTACGGAACACAAACCAAAATGAATGCTGAATTTTATTTATTTATTTTTTTTACAATTATTTTTTTTTTAATGACCATGAAATTCATTTGATTAAAAAACAGACAAACAAAAAAACAAACAAACAAAAGTTTTCTGAAACGCCGGTGTGGTACCTCACGGATTTCACGCTCTGGTTTCAGCGCAGTCTTAGAAATTGTAGTAGATTTTACTTCAAATTTAATTCTGAGAATATATATATATTTTTAAATGTTCGTTAAAACAAATAATTTTATTTTATAAAGAAATCAAATCAAACTGGAACTGTATCATTTTCCAAATCCCTTCCCTTCCTTTCTCTCTCACACACACACACACTTACCTCTAGCGACCTGATTCCTGCAGGCACGCAGAGACTGAAACAGGCTGAAGCCATCGATAGTGACCAGGGCTGCTGGGTACAGAATACTCAACTCCTCATGCTGTCCCACACACACACACACACACACACACACACACACACGTCAGTTTTGGGTGAACATATACTCAGAACCAATCATCTCACATATATAGTGAAGGAAGTTAGGTGTGTGTGTGTGTGTGTGTGTGTGTGTGTGTGTGTGAGCGTGTGTGTTCTTGCAGGTACCTGTTCGTTGACCCCGGGATGGCGCGGGATCTCATACGTGCGACACTTCAATCTGAGAACCGGGTCTTCGTTCAGCAGCTGAGCCAAGAGAAGAACCCCGTTCCACACACACACACACACACACACACACACACACACACACCATGAGGCTTTATTAAAGCTGTAAAAAAAACAAAACAAAAAAAAAAACACAAGCCTGAGGTAGTTAAAGGTCTCGGTACCTCTGTGTAGAAGCGGACGTAACCGGAACTGAACCCGACCACGATGCATGTCCAGTCTGGACGACCCGTAGAACTTCTGCATGTACACACACACACACACAAACACACACACACACACACGTTTAAGCTGAACAGTTTGTTTCTGATATTGGTGTACGTGTGTATGTGAGTGTAAGAAGGGGGTGGGGGGGGTAAGTACGGTGTCACCTCTTCTGGCTGGCCAGTGGGATGCAGATGATGCTACTCACACACTCTCTGTGTAGAAAAACATCAAACGTCAATAAAGTTTGGTCATCTTGTGGAATCTGACAGAAGTCCGACTCGGACGTGGCGTGAAGCTCAGATTTACCGTAATGTTCTGGACAGTACAGCGAATTTGATTGTTGTAGCTTATACAGTAAAGAGACACGTGTACTTCCCAGTTTATTCCACTTTCCCTTTTCATTCATGTTTCTCACTCCCTCTTATCCCTTCAATCTCATCCCCCCATCCCGTCTCACCCGTCCTCAGTGCTCAGCGTGCCGCTCCAGGTCACAGCCAGAGTCATCGCCTCCTTTCCGCTGGCGTCTGTCTGCCACTTGGCTGCCAAAGAACACAGGATCATTTATCCAACAGTGTATAAACACGTGTGTGTGTGTGTGTGTGTGTGTGTGTGTGTGTGAGAGAGTACCGGAGAGGAATGCGGCTTTGTGGTCTCGAGCGATCACCAGCAGGTCTGAGCATGGTGACAGAGCGAGTATGCAGTCCTGCAGCCAGGGGGCACTGTTCTTCTGTACATCATCAACATCATGAGGCTGGAGATAAAGATGCATATATACAGTATGTATCTATCTATGTAACTGCTTATTTATTTGCTCGAACACTGGAAGAGAAATGCTTTCAGCCGAGATTTGAAAGAAGCAATACGCAGTCTGCGTGTTGAGGAGAACAGGATGAGAAATGATGGGAAGAGAGAGAAAGAGAGAACGAGGACAGTGTTTCCTGTGTTTTATAAAACCTTCACGGTGTTACAGAAATCATCTCAGGGTTTAACTAACCCACTCAAAATGTACGACTAGGTTCTAACTTCCCTCATATTATCATAAACAGAGTTCTAATGGTGTCAGGAGTGGGGTGTGTGTGTGTGTGTGTGTGTGTGTGTGTGTGTGTGTGCGCGCATAAACAAAGCACAGACCGTGGTTCCATCTTCTTTGGTGTCCGCTGCCTCCCAGGAGCCCCAATCTGAGTCATCCCACGCTAACTCACTCTCTACACACACAGAGAGAGAGAGAGAGAGAGAGAGAAAGAGAGGGAGAGAGAGAGAGAGACAGGGAGAGAGAGAGAGAGAGAGAGAGAGAGAGAGAGAGAGAGAGAGAGAGAGAACAGGGAGAGAGAGAGAGAGAGAGAGAGGAGAGAGAGAGAGGAGAGGAGAGAGAGAGAGAGAGGGAGAGAGAGAGAGAGAGAGAGAGGACAGAGAAAGAGAGAGAGAGAGAGAGAGAGAGAGAGAGAGAGGGAGAGAGAGAGAAGGAGAAAGAGAGAGGAGAGAGAGAGAGAGAGAGAGAGAGAGAGAGAGAGAGAGAGAGGGAGAGAGAGAGAGAGAGAGAGAGAAGAGAGAGAGAGAGAGAGAGAGAGAGAGAGAGAGAGAGAGAGAGAGAGAGAGAGAGAGAGAGAGAGAAAAAAAAAAAAAAGAGGAAAGTAAGTGATGTGTTTGTGCCCTTGTACAGGATGACTCACTCTGTAAAGGGCGAATCTTCACTCCCTCCATATCTCTGTCACTGCAGTGCAGCAGAACTCGTGTCACCTCTCTCTCT
The DNA here is from genome assembly GCA_012411365.1 of Ameiurus melas. NCBI lineage: Eukaryota > Metazoa > Chordata > Actinopteri > Siluriformes > Ictaluridae > Ameiurus > Ameiurus melas. The sequence continues at coordinate 30,493,741 of CM022761.1, forward strand.
CGGGTCTCCCCCCATCTCTCCTCTGTGTGTGTGTTCTCTCTCTCCCCATCTCTTTCTCTGTGTCTCTCTCTGTGTCTCTCTCTGTGTGCCTCTCTCTCTCCTCATCTCTCTCGTGTGTGTCTCTCTTGTGCGTGTCTCTCTCTCTGTGTCTCTCCTCTGTGTGTGCATGTCTCTCTCTCTCTCGTCTCCCCATCTCTCTCGTGTGTCTCTCTCTCTCTCTCTCTCTCTCTGTCTCTCCCCCCCCATCTCTCTCTCTGTGTGTGTGTCTCTCTCTCTCTCTCTCCCCATGTCTCTCTCTGTGGGTCTCTCTCTCTCTCTGGGTCTCTGTCTCTCTCTGTGTCTCTCGCTCACACACTGTCTGTCTCTCTCACTCTGTCTCTCTCACTCGCTGTCTGTCTCTCTCGGTCTCTCGCTCACACACACTGTCTCTGTCTCTCTCACTCTCTGTCTCTCTCGCTCTCTGTGTCTCTCGCTCACACACACTGTCTCTGTCTCACTCTCTCTCTCTCTATCTGTCTCACTCTCTCTCTCTGTCTCACTCTCTCCCTCCCAGTCTGATTCGAACACCAACATTATAACCAAGTACATGCGTAACAAACGACTCTGTTGAGTGAGTCAGTCAGGTGAATCAATTCCCAAGCACAATTAAAGAACTGCTGTCTCTCTGTGTGTGTGAATGATGTCTTTTCACTATGCTGATCACGAGGGCAGGTCATGATTTCACTGGACGATAGTTCCTGGTCAAGAGGGGCGGAGCTTAAGTTAGATTTGATTATCCAATCACAGATGTCATCGTATGAGATCACTGCTTTTTTCTTTTTGCCTGTGCAGCCTGATTTTATTACCTTAAAGATTAAAGAACACCTTAAATCTGCGCGTCCCAGATTGCGTAGTAGATGCGCCTTTCCGAGTGTCAGTGGTTTTGTTTCTCATCATGAAGAATGTTAAAAATATATCTTTTTTTGTAACACTCGTTTCATTGATTTGTAAAATTTCATTGATCGTTAAATACTTTTAATAAATGTTAAAAAGTGTGCGCGCACTGGTTTGCTCAGAACTACTTTCTGTAGCAGAACTAAATCTTTTTCATAATGATTCTGCGTCTCTCACACACACACACGACCTTTAAACTTTTAATTCATGCAGGTTAAAACCTTGGCGGTCTCATTTGATTTATTTGAATCACCGACTCGTGAATCAAATGAATCAAACTCATGCACCATCATATGCTCCAACTTATTAGTTCATAAGAATCGATTCACTAGAGTGAGTCGTATCACACATCATTATTAGCTAACTAGTTAAATGTTGACACGTTCTAATTTGACTCTCATGAATCACTGAGTAGTGAATCGAGCCCATGCAGTTGTCCTGCTCCAACCTATTGGCTCATAAGAATCGATTCACTAAAGTGAGCCTTATCACACATCACTATTAGCCAGCTGACATTAGTGTTCGAAGTTGATTCACTGAGTAGTGAATCAAATGAATCAGTTATGCACAATGCTATGCACTATATTAGTTTACGATCCTTACTATCCTAGAACATATTTGTTCATAAGAATCGATTCACTAAAGTGAATCATATCACACATCACTGTTAGCCAGCTGACATTAGCCTTCCAATTTGATTCACTGAGTAGTGAATCAAACGAATCAAACTCATGCCCTAAATCTATTAGTATATAGGAATCGATTCACTGAGTTGTGAATCAAACTCATGCCCTAACCTATTAGTTCATAAGAATCGATTCACTAAAGTGAGTCATATCACACATCACGATTAGCCAGCTAGTTAAATGTTGTCATTACTTCCATTAGATTATTGAATCATTCTTCTATCATTGATTAACGTCTAAATACACGATTTAAAAAAAGCGTCATTGATAAAAGAATATTTTGTCACAGAAAAAAAAGGAGTTAGCTAGACAGCTAGCTCAAACCTGCCATAGCTAGCTGGCCAGGCTCAGCGTTACCTGTCTGCTCTTTGTTGTCATCTGTGGGAGGGGTTTTCTGATTGTGGGAGAGAAAATCCCGGACTTGTTTTAGCTCTTGAACGCGGCAAAAATCCAGCAAACTGCAGGACATCCTGAACTAAAGAGCGCTGAGAGCTAACTGCGGCTAACAAGCAGCTAACCGGAGCATTAAGAAAGAGCTGCGGCCGGTCAGACAACGGATCAGGTGTAAGACTGGGGACAAAGTCTGGATCTAAAATGTTCTCTATTTTAATTCAGTAAACAAAGTGATGAAGACATAAAGCTCGCAGGTGTGCTCCAAACTGTTCTCTCTGCTTCAACTGTGTTCAGGTGACACATCTTCAGCCGGAAAAACAACACACAGTCGGAGCTCGGGCACAACCACATATATCTCACTAGTCCCTACATAGGCACCATAAGTAGGGTATGATATACGTGTGTTCTACGCTCTACCAAGTCTGCTATGTGGACAAGAGGCGGCGATTTAGGACGGAGCCTTCGTAGAAGCAGCATTGCATCAAGGAGACACACTGCCCCCTGCTGTCTTGGAGTTCTAATTCGTTTCTACGCACTCATCAGTTCTCTCCTCTTTTTTTCTTCTTCTTCTATTATTTTCTTACAGGTGAAAATTTCATACAGGTGTATTTTTAAAAAAAAACATTTATTTATTTATTTTTTTAATGAAAATATATCCGGGTAATATTTATATATTTATATCTTATGTCACAAAATAATCGAGCTCAAGGAGCGGGTGAAGCCGTGACGACACTGTTGCTAGGCAACTGTGAGACGTGGCGCGAGTAGAAACTACTTAGCTTGGATTTAAAATATATATACATAAAAAACGACGTTTATACGCTAAATTTAAAAAGAGTGAGAGTGGAAACAAGGTAAAGCCGTAGGAAACATCAACATTTCCCTCAAATCTGTTGCTACATTACCAAATAAAAGACATTTTACGACTAAAAATGACACTAAATTTACTCTTAGCATCAACCTTTAACCGAACTTCTACCGCCTCCGCCATATTGGATTCACGTCATCACTACGTCCAACACTGTAACCATACTATACTCTGAGCTGACAGGAATATATTCTATTCTCTATATAACCTAATTTACTTGTATTTCTGTCTTTAGCACTCATTTATATGTTATATTTAACACATAAACGCATTGGTAAAATAGCCAGCAAATGTGTTTCTTTTAAGGAATACCCATTCATAATTAATAAAAAACAAACAATCTTCAAAACTCTCCTCATGTTTCTCCTAAATATATCTTCACGTTCTGTTGGGAATAATGATGATTTTTTTCCTCCCTCTCGCCAAAACCCAAAACAGGTCAACGTTTTCTGTAAAGCTGCTTTGGGAAAATGTCCATTTTTAAAAGCGCTACACGAATTGAATTGAATTGAATTGTTAACTTTGCTCAATTTCTGGTTGTACAGATTTGGAACCTGCAAAGTGTTTCTGTGTATGATGTGATGGTACATCGTTAAAAGGACTAAATATTAAACGACAAAGAGATAGTTGTTTCGCCCCATCAAACATCAACAGTGTTAGAAATACTAGTTTATTAGACTAAAATTCATCCATCCATCCATCCATCCATTTTCTATACAGATTATCCTACTGGGTCACTGGGAACCTGGAGCCTATCCCAGAAAGCATCGGAGCACAAGGCGGGGTACACCCTGGACAAGGTGCCAATCCCCAACATTATCTCAGGAACACAAATACCACCTAAAGTCATTTTAATGCCTGCTCTTTACAAAAAAAAGAGTCAAATATGTTAACTGTTAATATCAAATATGTCAACTGTTAATATTAAAAGTGATTTGGTAGAATTGAATTTTTCCCGAACCGTTACGTATGACACCAGAGGAAGATCTGTCGCGATCACATTCACACCATGATAGAGTCATCAAATCTGATGTTACAGGTTATTTTCTATACATAGTAAATACAAAATGTGAGCTAAATCATATACAAATGACATCAACGTATGTTCCACAGGAAATCTCAACATGGAAGTGCGAGCCAGGAGAAAACACCAGACTTCCAAACATAAAGCCGAAGCACGGAACAGTTCGGCGCTCGGAGAGAGTGTGGGACCTCGACGTTCTCGACGATCGGCAGCTCAGCAGGTGATCCTGAAACCACATCACTACTCATCGCTTTTACACGTAGATACCGGCGCAAACATCCTCTCTTCTGTTTGACAAGATCTCCTCGACCATTATTAGCGTTATTAGCATTATCATCGTCGTCATGAGAGAGATCACAGGTCCGATATCACAGCTCTGCCGTTCATATTAACGCGCTCGTTCTAACACGTTATCGCTTCTGTAACAGGGACGTCACGTAAACGGATTACAGAACCTGTGCAAATCATCCATACGGTCGATCAAGGGATTGTAAGGAGTCTCCAGTGTCAGTGCTTTGTAACGACGAGTTAAAAACGTCATTAAGTTTGACGTCATCTTCAGGACAGAGACGTTGATGGATTTTGTGGTTTCTAGGTGACGTGACAAGAGGATGGTGAGGGAACCACCATTTCTAGCTCCTAGAACATAAATGAGAACTGGAACGAAGTTGTTTCGTGGGCTTTCTACGACGTTAAATCTAACTATAAACTATCGCATCATTCATTAACGAATACAAATAAATAGTGACTGCTGGAAAACTCGTGGAATAAGAGGAATTCAACACTTTGGAAAGTCTGGTTTATCACACCACCACAGCGGATTATTCGACTATAATAGCACACCACAAAGTGTTTGATTCCATAGAAGTTTATATCCTAACTGAAGGACCCGGTTCTTTTCCCCAGTCGAGCTCCACCGTGGGCGTCCGTGCCGTCCTCAGACGTGCGGTCACCTGGATGAAGCGGAGCGCTTTATTCTCCTGGCTGCACCACGCCACTGTGACACTGAGGCAGAGCATCATGGGTAACCAGTCATGGCCCGTGGCGTTGGTACGGATCGGCCTGTGGCTGCTGCTGTTGTGGCTCCTCTCCAACCTGCACATGGGCTTGCCCTGCTTCCTCCTCGCACTCGTCTTCTGGGTGTACAAAACGTACGGAGGAGGACCCCCCCTGCCGACCTCCATCAACTGGTGGCAGGAGGAGTGAAGGCATGAACAGACTCTCCTTCTCGTTTAAAGCTCGAACACCACCACCATTGTAATGCTTATTGGTTCTAAATACATCCCGTAGCCCCTCGAAGTTGTTTTATTATTTATTAACTCAGATGGACGTTGTGTTGGCGTGGGCGTCAGAGGGACTCGGATTTTTATGAAATGACAGCGTTTATGAAAAATAAATGCATTTGCCCCAGATCGAGCTGCCGTCGTAGAATTATTTGTTGTCATAAACACACCAATATAAACGTTTTAACTCCACACATCAGTTTTGCATGCTTCCGTCCCGTTTCAAAGCTGAACCCAGATCAAGATTTCATTAAATTCATGAAGAGCGCTCGTCCCCACTGCCGAACAAGTCCGCATCGGGCAACACACCATACCGTACGCTCCACAATCGATTCTATGACTTGGCCTGAAGTGGAATTTCAGGACGAATTTGGAAGAAAAATACTGGATTTCAAGCACCAGTATTGTTTCCCACCCATTCATTAGTGTCACTGTTTAAATACGTGATAAATAAATCATCTCATTATTCAAAGCCTCTCTTATATTACACAGCACTCAGGATAAAGTAGAAATGTTTATAATATAACGTATAGAAAGTAAGCGTTTTGTGGACATGCCACAACATTAACTGTAGTCAGAAATGGACAAAATGGACTCCGAGAAGAGGAAAAAAAAATAAAAAGGACATGCTGTCCTTGAGAAGTAATCCACGTTGTTGGTGACGAATAACTGAGGTAAGGAGTAAAATATTTCTTGTTGTGATGAAGCAAATGACAAAACAACAAGAATATTAAAAACCACACACACGAGAACAGAAATAAGACAACAAGTTGTTTAATCTCCATTTATTGAGTTCGAAGAACGTGAAACCCACGGATACAAATTTTGTTGTGTTTTGGAATATGTTCCCCGACATCCAATTATAAATTAGTGAAGAAAAAAAAATTTAAAAACAAAATAAAATGAATAGCGGTGAAAGAACTGACAAATATCTAAGAGGCAACAATGTTTACGCAAGAAACAAAGAAGAAAAAACAGAACGGATTCTTGTTTCGAGTAGTGAGTGACAGCGGCGTTAACCAATCAAACGATTTCTCCTCTTCAATTGTCACCTCCGGATCGAGTACGACCGGCGTTTTTATTCTCTTTGGCGGACACCAGGAGGCGCCATCACTACGACCGACTTCCCTTCCTTACCGTTCTCAGATTAGATTATTCTTAACCTCTCGTCTTCTGCCAAAACATCCTACCTTAGTGCAAACACACCGACTAGCATCGCTCAAACTCAATACTACTTCTGTTTTAAACGAGCACTAAACAGGATTTATTACATCCACACTGGAGAATAAAAAATACATCACTTGTCCATTTAAGAATGAAAACCAAACAAAAAGGAGAATAAGAGGGGTAAAAGATGCAATTAATGCTGTAAAGTCCCCTTTTTAAATCTTAGATGAACTCCCTACGAGAAGTCACCATCACATCAATACTGCGCTTTAGAAAGAGAGAGAGAGAGAGAGAGAGAGAGAGAGAGAGAGAGATTTGTAGTTGCCATTGCACTCCAAAATCCCCCCCATTAACATCAATGCTATTATTATTAAGAGGAAAAAGCAGTGTGCAAATACAAGCGTGTGAGATTTAGTTTCTGTCCTCGTCCTGTTTCGATCGAGACTGAACCACGTTCTGGACGAGTTCCTGCAGTAAACCTGCTGAATTCTTCATGACTTTCCACAGACACGGTGCTGGGGATTATATCTGGAACTGTCGTCTCTCACACACACACACACACACACACACACACACACACACACACACAGAGCGAGAGAGCGAGAATCCGGTTATACTCGTTCCAGAATGGAATGATGATTAAAAACTAGTTTCATCTGGTTACTAAAGCGAGGTAAATAAACAGCTGGCTAATATCACTGATCGCTTGGAGCAGTGATCTCTCCAACCCTGCTCCTGGAGGATCTCCCTTCCTGAAGACTTGAACTCCAACCATAACGGTGTCCACCTGCCCGTCTAATCACTGCCTTCAGACTTGGAAGTCTTCAGGAAGGTAGATCTCCAGGAACAGGATAAAGCTCGGTTGTGAACCGAATTCGCGTAGCTACGAAGAATATACCGGAGTTTGAGCGACCTGGCTGGCTGACTACAGCGACGTCGACAAAGTCCTCGAGCGTCCACGAAAAGCTGAAGACTGGACGCGGGGTCGCTTTATCGCCACGGCGACCTGAGCATCTCGAGTCATTTGGCTGTTGTGGTCAAGAGGAAGTGTGAACAGGAACGGTTTGAAGATTATTACCGAGGGGGAGAAACAGTCGAGATCGTGGGCAGGAAGTGATGGTGCAGCTGCGTTAACGTTAACGGTCCGCATGGTCACGGTACGGTTCCTGTAGCGTATATATATTACACACGCTGGGATTAGAGAGCTCCAAGAATAACTACACTTGAGGAAAACGTTCACATCTACAAAATAACCGTCTCATCTGGTCGCACCGTACGGTTTATTATCCTCGTCTAGGATGCCGTTTAAGGCAGATTCAGGACCCGTGTCTGTGGAAAATCATTCGATTCCCTCAGAACGACACTGAAATCATCTTGTTCACTTCGCTCGTCCTCTCTCTCGGCCTCCGAGTCACCGGCGGACGGATAAAAACCCACCCGAGACTCGGCTTATAACGAGGTTGCATTGCGTCATACTGTAGTGTGTAGTGGAGTGTGTGTAGTGGAGTGTGTGTGTGTGTGTGTGTGTGTGTGTTGTACATCTTCGTGCACTCATTTCAGTCACGAGAGTAAAAACAGAGCGCGTGTACACTCAAAGGCGAACATATTCAGCTTAAAGCCCCCGGTTTAAATTCTTAAACGCCCCTATGTAGAAATCACGGTAACATCGATATTAATGTCAATACTGCGTGAGAGAGTGAGAGAGAGAGAGAGAGAGAGAGAGAGAGAGAGAGAGAGAGAGATCCTCCATTCGCAGTTTATGTAATTATTATTATCGTTAAAAATACCACCGAACAGGCAGAGACATACAGAAAGCGCTTATCACCTGGTCACGGCAAAAAATTATGTACACCAACATTAAGAAAAGAGCGAGGGAAGAGGGAGAGAGGCTGATTGTGAATAAGTACCGCCTCCAGGCTGTGTATGTTGGGAGTGTGGGTGGGGGCGGTTCGGACGAGCCGGGCAGGCCGTTCACCTCTTCTTCGGGGCCTGTGTGGTGCGGGGAGGTGTGACGGGGCGGCCCGAGTTCACACCTCCATACTGATACTTAGCCTTCTTCTCCGATGGCTTCAGGATCTGTGAGAGAGAGAGAGAGAGAGAGAGAGAGAGAGAGAGGAGAGAGAGAGAGGGAGGGGAGAGGGAGGGGAGAGGGAGGGGAGAGAGGAGAGAGAGGAGAGAGATAAAATAGGGGGAAGCAATGGAAGAAGATATTAGAACTAATTTATATGAATATATATTATATTAATTAGATGTTTATTAAGTCACTAAATATGATTCCATCTTTTCAGTGAACAGTATGAAATTTAAGAAAAAAAAAAAACCTGAAAGCAGCTGCATGAAGTGCGTGCGTGTGTGTGTGTGCGTGCGAGAGAGGCGACGTACCTGAAAGGAACACATGAGGGACTCGTCGACGCTCATCATGCCCCCCGCGTTGTCGAACTCTCCACAATAATTCGGCGCGGAGAAAAGCGTGACCAACTGCCGCTTCGCAAAGAACTCGTACCCGTCCTCCACCACCTACACGCACCGAGGAGCAAACCAGAAATAATCTGCAGTGCAAAACCCGGTCAGTCAATCAGCGGTTACTATAGAAACGGTAACCGCTATAATTATATACAACCCTGTGACGGTCGGAGCTGCGGTTACCTTCTGACCCATCAGAACCGAGGTGTAAACACGGGCGAGGAGGTTACCTGGTGCGCTCTACAGATGAGGTCCAGATCGTGACGATTGAGGAATTTGCTGACCACGTCGGCTCCGAAGGTGAAGGACACGCCCCGGTCGTTCTCTCCCCAACCCTGCACGTCTTTATCAGGGTCTGACCACAACAAATCACACAGCAAACCTACACAGAGAGAGAGAGAGAGAGAGAGAGAGAGAATAGAGAGAGAGAGAGAGAGAAAAAAAAAAAAAAAAAAAAAAAAAAAAAAAAAAAAAAAAAAAAAAAAAAAAAAAAAAAAAAAAAAAAAAAAAAAAAAAAAAAAAAAAAAAAAAAAAAAAAAAAAAAAAAAAAAAAAAAAAAAAAAAAAAAAAAAAAAAAAAAAAAAAAAAAAAAAAAAAAAAAAAAAAAAAAAAAAAAAAAAAAAAAAAAAAAAAAAAAAAAAAAAGTCACACAACAAACCTGGCTATCATCAGTTCTACACATATAAAAATAAACTCTGGACTGAACAGTAACGCAGACAGACAGGTTTATTATATTTATTAAAGCACGACCTAAAGTATTTCACTTCATTAGTGACCTGAATTCCTGCATTAGCTAACAGAGTGGAGATTCAATAACCAACGCTTGAACCGTCCAGGTGCAGTTCCAGTGAACGTCGTCAGGATCTTACCCGAGAAACAGTTCTGTATTACACGCTACTGATTTCTTTACAATTACTACCATCCTTTAATCCTTACTGTCATCTAAACACAAAAATCAGCACAACACCCGTCTGTCAGGAACAGACCACCAACACAGTTCACCTTGTTTTCCACACAAAACATTCAATTAACACCTTTACACGAGGACATCTGCAGCTTTTATACAAAATGCTTAAACACAGCACGCCAGAAATGAAGATCTCAAGTTCTAGACCATAAACACAGTATAAAACCTCGACTTCTGCAACAATATCAGCTCAAAAGTATTAAGGGAAAAAAATATATATATATATAAATAAATAAATACAAAAGATTTTAAAATATATTCAAACCGATGATATGCATCTCAAAAAAAAAAAAAAAAAAAAGAAGAAAGGACCGATTGAGAAACAGCCAGGTGTTATATGCACAATAAAAAGGCACTCCTTGGATTGGTTTTGTTCACAACTACACTGAACACCACAGAGGAGCAGGAAAAGAAAGATGTCTGGTCGAGGGAGAGGGACTGGTTGGACTGGGGAGGGGGGACCTGGTTCGACCACACAATGAAACGGAAATTCAGACCAGATTTCAGAACGAGGAAAGCGTCGGCCTGAGTACCAGTTCCTGCTCGGACTCGGACCAAAACACACAACTTGAAAGAAACAGTTGTTCACGCTCCTCTTTGAAAGAAACGGCGATCGTCCCTCCGGCACCAGGGACTCCGGCACCGATACGTCCAGGTCCGGTGTCTACGCCGCGCTGATGTCCGATTGTTCGGGGAGTTTTACACTATTCTACTAGTACTGACTCCTTCGCTTTTAGATGCTACGCTGCACACGTTCTATCGAATGCCCCATGAATTTCACACACTTAAAACGGAGTACTTTACAGCTAGATAAAATACAGATTTCATACTGTATATATTCTGTACAGGTAGAACGGGAGCACATCGAGTAACACTGTTTATAATGTAGAGAAAACAGAAGTGGGTTTGGCCAGGAAATGAACCATTTTGAGTAAAATACTGTGTCGGGTTTAGAAAAAGAAATGCAAGTATTGGTAGACGCTTGTTAGCAATCGTAAAAACAAACTGTAACGGAGGTTATCTGAGAAATGGTCGCTGGGAGTGGACTTTCAGATTTTACTGCACACGCACAAGCACCTACCTGTATCAGGAACGTCTGTGGGCCTCATGATCCTCCGGATCTGCTCCATGGACTGCAGGTCAGGAGAGAGACCTGAGGAAGAGGAATAATTATGAACTACTAAAAGTCACATTCAGCCACGCCCATAAAAGGCAAATCGATCGTCTCGTTTTAATTTTACGGATGGCTTTTGTTCAGGCCGTTTAAACCCGTGTATGTTTGGCACGAGCGAGCGAGCGGGGTGCCTACCTCCATGGCAGCAGAAAATCTTCTCGTCGATGATGGCGGCGATGGGGAGGCAGTTGAAGCAGTCAGTGAAGGTTTTCCACAGCTTTATGTTGAACCTGCGCTTACCTGTAAGACACACGTACCTTATACAAACGCAAAAATAAACAAAAACCCACTCGCTGTACCCAAACGCCTGTTCGGCCCAAGCCGGACTCACACTCGTCGTAGAAGCCGTAGATGCGGTTGATGGATGCGCACTCGTGATTGCCCCTGAGCAGGAAGAAGTTCTCGGGGTATTTGATCTTGTAGGCCAGCAGGAGGCAGATGGTCTCGAGCGACTGCTTCCCTCGGTCCACGTAATCGCCGAGGAAGAGATAATTCGCCTCTGGGGGGAAACCGCCGTACTCGAATAGCCTCAGCAGGTCGGTGTACTGACCATGGATATCACCTACAGGGTAACACACCATAATTATAATTAAGTAAAAGCATACAAAGTTGGAGAAAATAAGCACCCCCACCCCTTTTTTTTCTTTAATGCATAGCTCCTTGTGTCTGAAAGTTCTCATTCAGTTTAAAGATAAAAGGCTACAAATTTGGCAGGTATTGGGTCCTCCATTTTGTGGTGCACAGAAGCTTCCATCCAGAAGCATTTCCTAGTAAGGCAAGGCAAAACAAGAGCCAACTTCGACTGCAGTACCATTTCAGAAATAGTGCCAGATCGTTACGGAAGATAAGGGAGGAGATCTTCAGCTCATGGGATATAAATAAAGTACAATTCAATGTCTATATGTGAAAACAAGCGACAGTGTGGCCTGACCATCACCCCTAAAACAGGTGACAAGGTCAGTGAGGAACCTGAAAGTTCCCTAGAGAGTGACTCAACAGCATGAACGTTGATGCTAGATCGAGGCTACAAAAGCTGCGGACCTGAACGTGGAGCACGCAGGAATGCAACAATCGGCGGCTGCTGGTAGAATGATCATATTTTTCTGCTCGTCACAGTGCATATGGGCTTATTCCAGGGTCTCGATTCCCATGGCGCTGGCCTTCACGCTCACTGCCTGCCAAGCAACTGTTGTTGAATTAGCACTTGCATCAATTTTCACACTCACACAAAGTGGGTCAAACCGAGGAGAAAAAACTCTCAAAACTGGTAAAGTAAGTAAAGTAAAAGTAAGTAAAACACTGCCACTTTATACAACGTAGCCAGCTCAACAAATATGTAAACTATTTTGTGTAGGTAGTTCAAGAAAGAAATATCTGTTGATAAGAGATTAATCAAATCGATACCGAGTGAAAACACTGAAAGTAAAATACTGCTAAACTTTATTAGAAAAATAAATACCGAATATACCATGAAAATGCCCTGTATTTTTATGCACACATACACACACACACACACATATATATATATATATATAAAATTAGAGCATAACACACAGTACATCCAAACTGATTCAAAAATTTGTGCTCCAAATAAATAAAATAGACGTCCAAAATAAAATAAACACTTCAAATAACACAACAAAATGTGTCAGTGATTGATAGTTTTTATTTCACCTCTAGAGGCCGCTCTTGTACTGTATAAGGACAGCGGACCCTTCTCAGCCGCACCCGCGATCAGTTATCGAGTCAATTCAATTTGATTTGTATAGTGCTTTTAACAGTGGACATTGTCTCAAAGCAGCTTTACAGAAACAAAACACAGGTTAGAGATTTTAAGTGTGTGAAGAAACCTTGAGAGGAACCAGACTCAGAAAGGAACCAGTCCTCATCTGGATAACAACGGATAGTGTGAACTTAAAAGAAAGTTCATATCGGTGCTGATCAATCGGTTGACCTCCAACGTTGCTTCATCAGCACTGCATAGTTACGCATTTTAAATGATAAAATCAATCCATTTCCACAGGCTCAACAGTAATTGGATAACTGACAGATAAGCGGTTCCACGGCCAGGTGGCCCGTTTCCTTTCGCTGTTCGTGCGAACTCTCGATATGCGGTCCAAAGAAGTGTCGGTCCAAGTGAAGGAGGCTATCGTTAGGCTGAAAAAAACGAAACAGACCTATCAGAGAGTCAGCAGAAACTTTATGAGCGGCCATGTCAACATTTTGGTCCATTCTTAAAAAGAAAGAACGCACTCAGCAACACCAAAAGACCTGGAAGACCACGGAAGACAACTAAAGTGGATGATTCCTTGAGGAATTCTTTCCTTGTAAAAGGAAAAACCTCTTCAGTCAAGTCAGGAACACTCTGTAGGAGGTAGGTGCGTTGTTGTCAAAGTCTACAATCAAGAGACACCTTCATGGATGTAAATACAGATGGTTTACCTCAAGATACAAAACACTGGGAACACTCAAGAACAGAAAGGCCAGATTAGACTTTGCTTTTATAAAAAAAAAAAAAAAAAAAAAAAAAAAAAAACACCCTGACCAGATCTGGTGCAAGATGAGAAGATTATGGAGACGGAAGGGCAGAGCTAATGATCCAAAGCATACCACATTGTGTCAAACCTTGTGGAGGAAGTGTTATGGCATGAGGATGTACGCCTGCCAGTGAAACTCTCTCACTGGTGTTTATTGATGATGTGACTGAAGGCAGCTGCAGTAAAAGCATGGCAAAGCATCTCCAGGGAGCTAGTTCAGCATTTGGTGACGTCCATGGGTTCCAGATTTCAGGCCGTTAATGACGGCAAAGGATCCGTGTCCAAGCATTAAAAATAATCCTAACCGATTATCTGGTGTTCACAGCAGAGCAGGGTCTGGAGAGGTTTCCCGAAAGCTCGGTGAGACTAATGAAAGGGGTGTAGGAACATCATTTGGAGTCAGACTTTGAACCGAGTCAGACTTTTCAGCTTCTTCATCATCCAGGGAGAGAAAACCCGGGCTAGCGATGTCCCGATCACACGCGTTCAGTCTGACAGATACAGTACAGGACCACGAAAACACAAGCTTCTGGTCTCCGACAAACAAAAGGTCAAAGAAAGATGCATAGTGTGTGTATATCTGTTCGTCATGCCTGGGAGGATATTAAGGGCTTCTTCCAAAGCTCCTGTCCTCATTAGACTCATATTTATAACTTGCTCTACTTACTTACACACACACACACACACACACACACACACACACACACACACACACACACAAATGATGGACTCCGTCTAAAAATAAACACCATCAAACCATTATATTAACTTTTACTCCACTTTCCTTACATACATACCATATATACACTGTGGCAAGTGTATATATGGTATGTATGTAAGGAACTTATGTGAACCCTTTGGAACTTCATGGTTTTCTGAATAAAATTTTCATAAAATGTGATCTGATCATCTAAGTCAGGGGTATTGACAAATATAATGTGTCTAAAACAAGAACGCAAAATAAATTTTGATCCCTCATGTCTTTATTGAACACATTCAACATTCAAAATGGAGGTGGAAAAAAGTAAGTGAACCCTTAGAATTAATAACTGCTTGACCCCCCCCCTGGCAGCAATAACCTCAACCAGGCGCTTCCTGTAGCTGTGGATCAGACCTGCACATCGCTCAGGAGGAATTTTAGCCCATTCTTCCTGCAGAACTGCTTTAGCTCGGTCATATTCTTTGGACGTCTCATGTGTATGGCTTTCTTCAAGTCATTCCATAGCATCTCTATTGGGTTGAGGTCTGGACTCTGACTCGGCCACTTCAAAAGGCGGATTTTGTTTTTCCTGAAGCCATTCTGTTGTGGACTTGCGGTGTTTTGTGTCGTTGCCCTGCTGCATCACCCAACTTCTACACAGTTTCAGCTGACGTACAGACATTCTCATATCCTGAAAAATTGTCTGATATATTTGGGAATTCATCTTCCCCTCAGTGATTGCAAGCTGGCCAGGCCCTGATGCAGCAAAGCAGGCCCAAATCATGAGGTTTCCTCCACCATACTTTACGGTTGGAATTACGTTACATGATGTGCCATGCTCTTTCTACACAAGATGTAGTGGGGTGTGGTTTTTCCAAATAGTTCAATCTCAGTTTCATCAGTCCACAAAACATTTTGCCCGTACCGCTGTGGAGTATCAATGTGCTCTTTTGTAAACTTCAGGCGTGCAGCAATGTTCTTTTTAGTAATCAGTGGCTTCCTTCGTGGTGTCCTGCTTGTTCAATGTTTTGCGTATTGTAGCCTCATGAACAGAGATGTTAGACAGTTCCAATGATGCCTTCAAATCTTTGGCTGTCATTCGGGGTCGTTTCTTTACGTCACTGATGAGCCTTCGATGTGATGTGATCTAGGTGTCATTTTGACTAGGCGCCAAATTCTTGGTCGAGTAGCAACAGTCCAAAGTGTCTCCATGTGTAGAATGTTTGCCTAACTGTAGACTGGTGAATTTCTAAAGACTTTGAAATCACTTTGTGACCCTTGCCAGCTTTATGTAAATCAACAATTCTTGATCGTAGATCCTCTGAAAGCTCCTTTTGGCGAGGCATGGCTCACATAAGCGTGTGCATCTTGTGCGGAGCAAACTCCAAAGGTTTGTGGGGTTTTTATCAGTCAAAGTAGCTGTAGTCCACACCTCCACACTCATTTTCTTAACCAGACTCCAGGTGTGCCAAAAAAAAAAAGAAGTTTTTTTGAGGTCATTAAGTCAAGGGTTCACATACTTTTTCCACAAGCACTATGGGGTTCTTTGGTTGTTCTCAATAAAGACACGAAAGTTCAGAATTTTGTTTGTGTTATTATTTTAGACACATTTGTCAATACTCCTGACTTAGATGAAGATCAGATCACATTTTATGACAAATTTATTGAGAAAGCCACGAAATTCCAAAAGGTTCACAATTTTTCTGGCCACTGTGTAGAGAGAGAGAGAGAGAGAGAGAGAGAGACAGACAAAAAGAGAGAGACAGAACAATGACAGTAGTTGTTGTGCAACTGAGTGTTACCGAGTTGTGTACCAGTGTGTGTGTATAACAGTGTTTGTTGTGTAAGTGAATCTCGGCACGTGCGGGACCCGACCGTGGGTTTGCAGCTCTGTGTGTGTTGCAGGCAGCTCACTGAAGCCACGCTTACTAGTGGGAGGATAAACTATTTCTGTACTCTGACCGGGAAGAGTGTGGGTCCAAACTCTCTCTCTCTCTCTCTCCGCGTATGTGTGTGTGTGTGTAGTTGGAGTATATACAAAAGAAAGAAATCCAGAGAGAGCATGAAGGTGAAAGAAGGACAGAGTCAAAGACCAGCAAGAAGCGAGGGAGGAGAAAAAAAAATTTTTTTTTACTTCACAACCCCTTATTAGCACTCATTCTACATCTATAACAATACTAATAACAACCCAACTCACAAGTGTGTAAACCAAATCACCTTCAAATACTCAACACCAGATACCCACCACCCAGCCTCAGCACACCACCTTCAGAAACACTATGACCGAAACATTCAGAATGACAATAATCATCAGTACTCTACCCTCACCGTGTCTGAACACAGCTACATCCTGCTCCACCTGAAACTACACTCAGCTACTGACATACATCTCTCAACATCTCCAACCTTAAATCTTCTCACAGAAGATCTGTACTCTCATATCTCAGTACAACTCCACAGAAGGCTTCTTAAATCCAAATCTACAGGATCTAATCTGGCACAGGATCTAATCTGGCACAGGATCTAATCTGGCACAGTTCACAAATGCATGAGTTTCTCTCTCTCTCAACGCTACAGGGACATTCAGCCCCAAGCTCACGATCGAACACACAGAGAGAGAAACCATCAGGAGAACATTACCGTTTCTTCCAGGCCACCTGGTCTTCTACTCAGGGTTCTACCTATATCCAACTGAGAGAGAGAGAGAGAGAGAGAGAGAGAGATAGAGAGAGTGTGGGGGTAGAGAGAGGAAGGGGGGATAGAGAGAGTAAAGGGGGGGATAGAGAGAGTAAGGGGGGATAGAGAGAGATAAAGGGGGGATAGAGAGAGTAAAGGGGGGATAGAGAGAGTAAGGGGAGAGAGAGTAAAGGGGGGGAGAGAGAGAAAGGGGGGGGAGAGAGAGAGTAAAGGGGGGGAGAGAGAGAGAGTAAAGGGGAGAGAGAGAGAGTAAAGGGGGATAGAGAGAGAAAAGGGGGGTAGAGAGAAGAGTAAGAGGGGATGAGAGAGAGTAAAGGGGGGGATAGAGAGAGAGTAAAGGGGGGATAGAGAGAGAGTAAGGGGGATAGAGAGAGTAAAGGGGGGATAGAGAGAGTAAAGGGGGGATAGAGAGAGAGTAAAGGGGGGGGATAGAGAGAGTGAAAGGGGGGGATAGAGAGAGAGTAAAGGGGGGATAGAGAGAAAGGGGGGATAGAGAGAGTAAAGGGGGGTAGAGAGAGAGTAAAGGGGGGATAGAGAGAGAGTAAAGGGGGATAGAGAGAGTAAGGGGGATAGAGAGAGAGTAAAGGGGGGATAGAGAGAGAGTAAAGGGGGGGATAGAGAGAGAAAGGGGGGATAGAGAGAGAGTAAAGGGGGGATAGAAAGAGAGAAAGGGGGGATAGAAAGAGAGTAAAGGGGGGGATAGAAAGAGAGTAAAGGGGGGGATAGAGAGAGAGAGAGGGTGTGTTGGGGGGGTGAAGAGGAGGACGAGTTGGCAGCCGTACCACAGATTTTGAGCGGTGCCTCGAGCTCCAGCAGGATGGGCTGACTGAGGAAGATCTCTCTGGACTTAATGCACAGACCTCGAACCTCGGCCTCCGTCATCTGGACGATCTTCCCTGGACGACATCCTCGCACTGAGGGAGACACACACACACACACACACACACACTTACATCACCACTGTTCTACAAAATCATCATCATCATCATCATCATCATCAGTCCCCACGCAAAGCAGCAGATTATTGATGGGACTCTGGCCTCTGATTGGTCAGAAGGTATCCACTAACTTCCTGCAACAGCTCCTTCAACTACAGATTTCCCAAACGGTGACGTTGTCCCCGGGAAGTACGGAGGCGTGTCTATTCGTGTCGAACGTCCCCGGAAGGAGTCTCCAGTGTCAGAGAGAGACACTGAGAAAAGTGCATTGTGTGGACAGCCTACAACACCTGACTGACTGACTCTCTCTCTCTCTCTCTCTCTCACACACACACACACACACAGAGTCGTCAGAGTTTACTATATACGTGCAGTGTTCAACCGCGACACGGTTTTACGTTGCATCGCGTTTCCAAGCCGCTTCAAATCACCCAGATGAGAAAAAAAAAGATCATAAATCAGACGAGTTCTGGATAAAGACACGGACACGAGCGTTCATAAGAACAGCCAGCAAAACCATATAATACACGTAAAGCTATATTTATATCATCTTAATATGAATATTTCCGCATCAACATGAAACCCTTTAAAATACTCAAACTGAACCCAGGAACGCCGGAGCCGCGTCACAAGCACGACTCGGTTCGTGAATCGGCTCGTGAATCGGCTCCACGATTATTCTTTTTTTTTTTTTCTTCTTAAATGACTCGG
The DNA here is from genome assembly GCA_012411365.1 of Ameiurus melas. Taxonomy (NCBI): domain Eukaryota; kingdom Metazoa; phylum Chordata; class Actinopteri; order Siluriformes; family Ictaluridae; genus Ameiurus; species Ameiurus melas. The sequence goes on from CM022761.1 coordinate 30,512,282, forward strand.
TTAGCCAGTTCAGCTGACGCGCAATACAACACTTTAATACGGCTTTAATACTGAATCAATATCAGCTAGAACGCGGCTGCTAAGCTAACGAACGCCGCGGTTTGTCAACATTAGCCGGCTACGCAAAGGCTAGCGCGCGAGCTGACTAGCCGCGAACGCGACGCGTTCAACTGCAGAAAGAAATGAATTCATGAGTTTATAAACAAACGAACACACATGACGCGACAGAACGCGGACGGACGGGGAAGCAGGGAACGAATGAAGCGGAATAACATAAAAACAACGCGCAGCCAGCAGCGCGAGGATTCACCTTCCAAGAGCCGAGAGATGAGGCTGTCTACGTTCAGTTCTCCCTCCGCCATCTTCTCCTCTCAACTTCAGCGCTGCGATACGACACCGAACGTTAGAGGGCGCTGATAGCGCAACATTTATCTGTTTTTATTATTGTTATTTTATTCAGTGGCCGCTAGAGGGCGCCGCTAACGCAATCATGCTATGCGATATTAATGTAATGCAATATACCGTGATATAATCAGTGGTACTGAGAAACACTTATACTTGAAGTAAAAAACAAAAACAGACAAAAGTACTGAAGTGGAAGTTAAAAGTAAAGGTGCTACTTTTAAATTGTCTGGAACAGCACCCTTCCGAAATCAAACTCTCTCCTGACGGTTTACGTTCCCTAACGTGTCCACTCAGCTTGGCGAAAGGTCCCTTTCCTGAACCTTCAAACCGACTGTTCCTCAGTGGTGGAATGAACTTACGACCTCAATCCGGACCGCAGAATCTTTCACCGCCTTCAAGAAACAGCTAAAGACCCACCTCTTCCGTGAACACCTAACCAAATCATAATTTTAAAAAAATAATACAAAAAAATTTGCACGTACACCTCTACTCTGCGCACTTTGCTTCTTCTGGAACTCAATTAATGGGTCCTGTAGGGTAGCACTACTTGTATTGTTCTCTTCTTGATATATCACTTTGCTTGTATTTTTTCTAGTTCGTAAGTCGCTTTGGATAAAAATGTCCGCTAAATGGATAAATGTAAATGTAATAAATGAAAATTAAAGCTACGTTCAAGGCGCGTTCACATGTACAGCAACTCGCAGCAACAATGCGACCGGATGTGGGCTTGTACAACGACTTGGAAAGTTCAACTTTATGCAAATTTGGAGTGACTCGGTGCAGCAACTATCAATGGGAGTGAAGATGGTAGAGCGAATGTCATCTGTGGCCACCTTTGTGCTCGCTAGCAGAAGCAGCGTCATTGGGGAAGAAGCCAATTAGTTTAGCTTAGGGTCTTAGCGGGTTTAAAGCACAAAATATATATATTTAATAATATATATTTATATATATATATATAAATAAATAAACAATATTGAAACACTCATTTTTTGTTGCAACTGTGCAAAATCCCAGTGCAGCGCCTATGTCGGACACTTCACCCAGAAAACACGGAGGCCGTGGCCGAAGAGTCCGACTCCCGGTCACCATCGAATATATAGTGAATGACACAAGTCAAAAGTGTAATGTTTGTTGCGCCACCCATGTTACTATGCCAACCAGTAGTTGGAACGCCTACAGTGACTGGCGACTTGCAGCGATAAAATCGCCATACATGTGAATGTAGCATCAACATAGTACAATGAGTTTATCGCAGCCAGTCGCTGTACTATGAAGTCGCAGGTAGGGGTTCCACTTTTGACAACAAACCAAATCTCTTGCCACTAAAATGAAACATACTGGACTGGGAGCGTTTATATAAAAATTCACCAGTGTATATTTGCATCATATCATACAAGATAAAGGAGAAGCAGTGTGTGGTCTTTGCTGAAGCTGAAGCTCTTTGCACATAACATTTCAGACCAATTCAGGCAGCATGACGGATCATGGATCACCATCTTCACTCCCACTGACTGCACCAAGTGGCTCCAAATATACATGAAGTTAAACTATTCTGAGCTTTTCCACGTCGCTGGACACAGCAACGTCTAGTCGCTAACGATCGCTCATGCCGCTGGAAGTCGCCAGCTCTGACTGAAAAGAAATGGTATACGGTCGTTTTGATACTGCGAGGGACGCACTTTATGTCTTTACGCACTTTACGTATGTTAAATGTGTTTAACTGATGAGATTAAGTTAGTCGCATTTTTACGTGAAAGGTAACAAACTTTATGTTTGTTCTGCAGCAACCTACGTCACTTTGCCCAAAAAACATAATTCGGTTTTTGTAAGTTTACAATATACAGTATTTCATTAGCTAGAATGTGATTTGCTGCCTAGCCAGTTATGTTAACTGCTGGCATTAATGTTAGTGTTAGCAAAGAAAAGAAAGCAGGCAAACTTAGCTAAATATAGCCACTTGGTGTTGGCAAATTAGCAAAACTGGCTTTTTAAAAAGTGGATGGAGTTCATTCCTCCTTGAACTTCATTGGATGCTAAACTGAAATGATCTGATGCTGAACTGAGCCAGTTCTATTGATAAATTTCGTATGTCATTGGCTGTATAAAAAACGAAGAGAGTTTAGATAGAGAGGTTTTTTTTATGATGAGATTGTTTCTGGGCAACGACAGTCTAAGCAATATTCAGGGACCAAAAAGAGACGTTCATTTTAGTCTTTAGCCATTAAAAAAATTTAATCCATTACATAATGAAAGGCACGTTAGTGCTAGATCATTGACTGTCCCTTAAATTAATCATAATTTATATTAATTTCCTTTAATTTTATGTCTAAATATACGTTAATGTAACTTACACCAACAACTCCTTCAGTAATGTCGAAGTTGTTTGAATTTACTGACACCTGCTGGTCAAAATATAAAATTACAGCAGATCTCACATTCCTGTTTTGGCCTGGTCTCTGAGGCTCATTTCTAGACACCACTGTTCATATTTTATCTCTCTTCAAGACTTTAACACACCTTACACACACAGGTAAGGTTACGGAATAACTGATACAGGTGTGTCAGGTGCTGGGAACGAGAATAAAAAAAATAACACTCAAAACCAGCTGTGGGTTTTGAGGACTGGTTTGAGAAAGCCATTTAGGGAAATTGACCAAGATGAAAATCATCACAACAAACACACACAGAGAGAAGACTAGGCTAGCTCACTTTAATAAACAAAAAATCATTTTATAATTAAATTTTATTTATTTTTTTTACATTTTATACATGATGAACCACGTGGGTATTTTGCATTTCTAGAATTTAATTTCTACTTGAATAGAATTGGTTGCCAGTTTTAAAATTTAAAATTTGCTTTCAGAACCCTGTATCTGAACAGAGCTGAGTTTGTCGCTGCTCTTCTTCTTCCCCCGCACGCTACAGGACAGAATGAACCAGGCCAAGACTCCGCCCACCACAACTCCAGCCATGGTCAACAGAGCAGCTACCCACAATGCCACTGAGCCGTGTTGGATGATGGAAGATGGTATAGACTTCGTTGGCTCAACAGGCTCAGCGTCAAAACTGTTTACTCGGGTAAAGATGAAGGGACGATCCTGAGAGAGAGAGAGAGAGAGAGAGAGAGAGAGTGTGTAAATGCATATACTCTGTTGTAATTTTCTGTGTTTATCTATCTATCTATCTATCTATCTATCTATCTATCTATCTATCTATCTATCTATCTATCTATCTATCTATCTATCTATCTATCTATCTATCTATCTATCTATAAGTCTGTCTGCCTGTGTATCTGTCTGTCTGTCTGTCTGTCTGTCTGTCTATCTATCCAAAGTATCTATCTATCTATCTATCTATCTATCTATCTATCTATCTATCTATCTATCTATCTATCTATCTGTCTGTCTGTCTGTCTGTCTGTCTGTCTGTCTGTCATCATGTGTCTTTCTGTCTGTTTTATTTTCTGTCTGTCTGTGTCCATGTGTTTCCATGTGTGTGTTTCTCTATCTTTGTGTCTATCTGCCTGTCTGTCTGTCTGTCTGTCTGTGTGTTTATCTGTCTTTCTGCAACTGTCTGGCTATATCTCTGTATTTGTGTGTGTGTGTGTGTGTGTGTATGTGTGTATGTGTGTGTGTTTACCTGTGAGGGACAGTGTATCTTGCTGCGGTCGAACGTGAAGTTGTTGTATGTCTGTTTGCTGCCCACTGGCTCCAACTGGCACAGAAGGGAAAAGACAATATGATGATATTAAAGGTGCAATCAGCAAAAATAATAACACGGCCCAATAACAATATATATGGAACAATGACTAGCCAAAAAGTCTCTGAGGCCCTCTAGTGGCTGGTTGTGGTACAATTTCTAACCCCGCCCATTCCGTTCCCATGTTAGTGAATGGAGACTGAGCCAAACTGCCATTTTCATTTTCGTCTCCACGAATTATTTTCAGGACTAGTGTCCTGTTCAGTTGACTCTTCCCCAGTATCTTCACATACGATAAACGTGTTATCTTCGTGCTAAATAAAAGGGCGTGGTTAATGAGGTGATTGATGGCTTCGGAGCCTCATGAACACGTGTACACGGACCTCATGAAAATCGTGTCTCAGGATTAGAATGAAAATCATGGAGAGAAGAGATCCCTCCCCCTTCGACAAAATAAGTTGTTTTAATTGTAAATATTGACTGCTGTATATATTTCTGGAATCTTACATTCAGTACTTACAGTATACTTACATTACTGTAAAACAAATAATAATAATAATAATAATAATAATAATAATAATACAAAATAATACACCAGCATGACACCGGTGGAGACGGTGGTGAGGATAAAGTCCCTGAGATGATATGAGGAAGAAACCTTGAGAGGAACCAGACTCAAAATATAAAATTACAGCAGGTTTCACATTCCTGTTTTGGCCTGGTCTCTGAGGCTCATTTCTAGACACCACTGTTCATATTTTATCTCTCTTCCAGACTTTAACACACCTTACACACACAGGTAAGGTTACGGAATAACTGATACAGGTGTGTCAGGTGCTGGGAACGAGAATAAAAAAAAATAACACTCAAAACCAGCTGTGGGTTTTGAGGACTGGTTTGAGAAAGCCATTTAGGGAAATTGACCAAGATGACAATCATCACAACAAACACACACAGAGAGAAGACTAGGCTAGCTCACTTTCTTACTTCATTCTTACTTCATGTCTGGCCTGAAGTGTGTTTACGTGTTTATATGCTCGACATTTGTTCCATGGTGTGAAGGCCATCTCAGCATGGTCTTGTCGGTGTGTATTTGTGCGTGTGTGAGTGTGTGTGCACTCAGCAGATTGTTCCACAGAGGAAAGGCCATCTCAGCATGGCGACACTGTCAGCAGAATTGTGAGAGAGTGTGTGTGTGTGTGTGTGTGTGTGCGCTCACCATATTGTTCCACAGTGCAATGGCCATCTCAGCATGACCACGCTCAGTGAAGTGGAAACAGTCCACTGAGAAGAAGCTCAGGTCTGGCTGCCGGTCCTGCAGGAAACACACACGGGTGTGAGTCCATTTTAGTGTGTGTGTGTGTGTGTGGATATGGACTAAGATTACTACACTCTTATTGGCTTCTTATAACCTTTTTTTTAATGTAGAGTAGTACAGTGTAATAAAGTATAGTAATAGATAGATGGATACATTCAAAGCATGTAGCACAAAGCTTTCCTCCCACCATTTACCAAGTTTTTAATAAACTACATTTAAATCTGGATGAAAATAAATAAATAAATCAAGCTAGCACTCCTAATGTTCGATGGAGCACTATTTCAGACTGCAGGGGTGACATAAGGATGGCCGATTTGGCCGCCGATCCTCCAAAACCAAGCAAGAACTCGGTTCAAGCCTGTCTGTTAAAATATTACTGCCAAGACTGGAGTCCAAACAGAACGGATCCAAGCAGCAGGTCATTTACCACTTTAGCCAGCGCTAATTCTTTAAGCTGCTTCTGAAAAACAAACTGAAACACACCAATGCTTGGTATGCGCGTCAACTCTTTTCCAAACCATGGGAGGATAGAGATTTTAAATGTGTGAATTTATCCCTATCGAGCCAGCCGGTGGAGACGGTGGTGAGGATAAAGTCCCTGAGATGATATGAGGAAGAAACCTTGAGAGGAACCCGACTCAGAAGGGAAGCCGTCCTCATCTGGGTCACGACGGAGAGGGTGAAAGTAAAGTAAAAGAAATATGAAATCTGTGTGTTGAACTAGTCCACTGTTCACTAAAGGAGACCTGGGTGTAAAACTGTATGGGGTTCTTGCAGTCCCGAGGACATCGCTGCAACCGTAGTCCCAGCAACCACAGCTGGTATTACTACAAGTAAGGTACATGGTATTGAGTTGGGATCACCGCTAGCTAGAGGACGGCATAGAGGGATAGCGTAGCGCTTGTTAACCCCAGTAGGATTCTTGGAATACGGCACCTAGATTACGGGTTAGACGATGAAGTCCCGCATAGTGAACTGCTGCTGAATTTTAAATGTCTACTCTGTCTGTGTTTTGCATGAAGATTGAAAAGTACTTCCTGGTCCGTTCTGGAGGAATTTGAGAATCACAGACGGGGTTAAAAGGAATCGAATCCTGTTATTATTAATCTTGTTATTGCTTTCCATCAGATTTGGTAAGTAAGCTGTTGTAGGCTGAGACCATGGCCTGAGGGTAGTTCTAGCCAAATTCCCCGTGCGCCTCTCCGAAGAACATCTCGTTTTTGCTTATTTTTCCAGCGCAGGAGATTTGCTTTGCCCGGTAGGCTAGCGATAGATGTTCAGTACGCGCACGTCCGCGTACCGGCCAGTTTTCAGACTCACCTCTCCCATCGGAACCACTGTACTTTGGAAGAAAGGCTGCAGAACCACAGCGAAGTCGTCTCTGCTCTCATAATGTCCTCCAAACACCAGCCACTCTGTCTCCATCTAACCGCAATGACAAGACAACACAGTGTGTTTGTGCTGAAAAGACACCCACCAAGGACGGGTAATGATCATCAAATTCACGTTTATGTTCATATCCAGAGCTTAGCGCAAGCGTAACATCACATTGTTCGCGTCAGGTGTGCGTCTAAATACCACCAAAGGACACGTATTAGATTCGCTGAAGTCCTGGCGATATAACGCTAAGTTATACCCGTTATGCTTTAGTATGTCAAAATAATATGAAAGTCGTGTCCTCATCGCTGTTGTTTTGTTTGTAATTACACGCACGTATTGTTTTTTTCATTTTTTCAAACCTGTATTTGCCGATTGATCCTCTTCATCTCGACCAGCTTGACGGAGTTCTCTTCAGGACGCAGGAAACACGGACACAGGGTCCTGAATCACACACACACACACACACACACACACACGCATGGTTCTCTCGTGTCAACGTGGACAAAAAAAAACCCAAAACAATTCTCAATAGATTATTTAAGTGACGGAGTGATGCGAGTTATTTACGGCTGTAAGGTTCTGCATTCTGTGGTGTTGGACTTTATCTTACGCAGGTCCTCAATCTGTAGGATCTCTACAAAATTTACCAGCACTCTGGGTACCTACACACACACACACACACACACACACACACGGTTCTCACAAACCTGTTGCTTTAGTTCATATTATGAGAATACAGCCTTTTCACGTACTCACCTCGTGATACAGGATGTCCAGAGCTTCCCTGATGTGTCCGATGTACTTTTTAGGAGAAAGAGAGGTCTGGATGGACACACACACACACACACACACACACACCACACACACACACACACACTATTTAGAAAAAGAAAAATATGTTTAAAAAAAAAAAAAAATTATGCTTTTTAAACCATAGCACTGGTCAGAAGGTGTTGATTCATTCTCTAGAACAGCGCAGGTTTATATCGACGTTACCGTTTCCATAGTAACAGCCCGTTCACAGGTACGTGTACGACGGACGCTCTAGATTACGAAGTATGTTCCCTTACTGTAACAACACGTCCCCATCACGCTTTACTCTTCTTACACAGAGCACTTACTATAGAAACGTTACTATAGAAACGCTAACCTATACGAACAAGCGCGTTCATCGGAACCGGCAATGTGCGGCTGCGCTACCGTCAGATATACCGTCAAATATTACCTGCCATGTGGTGCGTTATATACAGAGCTGTTTGCGAATGTAAAAACGTCTGCAAAGTTTAAACAATCAAAGCGCCCGACAAAAAGAAGGAGTCGGTTCTGAACGGCTGAATCGACTCGTTAGTGATTCCAGACTTTACTTCCTGTACTAACCTACGTAGGTTTGGAACAAAAAGCCCCGCCTCTCGACTACATCATCTGCTCGTCGACAGCGGTAGACCAATCATGACAGACTGGGACGTCTGACCAATCAGAGCAGAGTATGCGCTCTGAAAGGAGGAGTTTAGAACGAATCCTTTAGTAAGAATCATTTAACGAGTCGTTTGTGACACTAGGGGCAAATGTAACGCGGTTTAAATGATGAGCGCGTTAACGTGTTTTTTGACCTCGGATGCGCGTAAATCTACCGCGGGAGAGCTTTAAAACACAATCAGGCACGTTTCAGATCCATAATCGGTGCGCTTTACGTGTTATAGTGCAGCGCGTGACGTAGTGGCGAACGAACAAACGAATCGTCTTGCACTCACCGGGTTTTCGCAGTACTGGCACAGATCGTTACCGCCTATAAACAGAGTCACCAACTTCCAGTCCCGCTCAAAGTCCACGCTCTGAGACGAAGAGAACACGTGAAGATAAAATCAGAATGGCTTCAATGTCAGTAAAAATACACAGACGTGAAATGAGAGGACAAATGTGGAGCTCACTGTGCTGTCCTTTAACGCCGCCACCAAGTCCCTGACCTGGCCCGGGATATCACTGTAAACACAGATTAGACACAACACGTGAACTGTGAGTGCGTCTGTGTACCACGAGTGTGTGTGTGTGTATATATGTGCGTGTCTCACATTGCTTTGGCTCCGCTCACGGCCATATTGAAGCCGTTGGGCCTCTTGCTGCGTCCTTGCGAGAAGCCGAACACATCCGGGTTGAACTTTTTCAGGATGTCTGCACGGGAGCAAGGATTTTACTCTATGAATTATCATCAGCATTGTACTACAGAATTCCCGCCCGCACGCTTCATTTCAAGTGCTTGGATGTCGTACTCGTACTCTGCTCAATGACAGTAACGTTGAACCTAATCTAATCTAAGCCGATCCGATCCGAAATCGTACCAAAGCCGACGTCGTTCTATAAACAATCAATTCTACTCTATTATTTCCTTTCCAGATTAAAAAAAAAAAAGGTTAGAGTTTAGAGTCCTAAATCGTCGTCTGATACACAAACGATCGTCATGAGTCGATGGATATGCAAATGAGTCGATGACGTCGTCTAAAAGCTTCTACTCTACTCCGAGAGCAGCATAAACATTATAAAAGTATTTACTATTTAACAGATTTTTTTTTTTTTAAAAAAAAAAAAAAAAAAAAAGGAAGGAATTTTTTTTTTTTTTTTTTTTTTGGGGGGAGAAAAAGGGGGGGGGGGGCAAGGTAGTTATAGGCTAGCCTAACATCAGCTTTAAACCGAATCTCTCAAACGTTAGCTAGAACGATATTAACACAACGGACATACAAACTAGCCGGACGCTAAATCCCGCCAGGTGTTACCGTATACTCACTCGGTAGCGTGGTGACCGTTTCCAGAGTCTCGTCGCCTCCGATGCTGTCAATCAAATCGCACAGACGGTTAGAAACTGAAACAGAGATTAGCGATGACTCGTCGTTGTATAACTCACCTCCAGGACACGCCCCTTTCCTCGTTCAGCAGCTGCAGGATGTTTTCCGCTTTGGCGCCAAAACCAGCCTGAGAGAAATACAGTGTGTGCTCAGTCTGTCTTGTTAACCACATAGTGCATACAAATTTCTGTATAAATTTGCGTAAACACACACACACACACACACTTACGGTTATCGAGTCTCCGACAGCAGCGACTACGTTGATGTCTCCGGGTCGTAACCTGTGGACTGAGAAGGAGAGACAGAAGTGTCACTGGACTGCTCGTTGGAGCTACAAGGCTACTGTAGTTAGCATGTAAGGGACGCCAGTGGCCGTCAGTTGAGCATCGCGCACACACACACACACACACACACACACACACACACACACACACACACGGTCTCACCTGAAGAAGGCACAGTGTCGGAGGGACCGGTGTGCGTGCATGAGAAGTCACTGCCCCAGTTCTGCACACACACACACACACACACACAAATAAGGAGTAAGTAAGTTGTGCTGTTATAGGAAACTAATCAGAGACGGGGTGGGGCGACGATCACCTGGACGTTGATTATTTTATTTCTCTTCCGCCACAGAAATTTGCTAACAAGTATAAATGACAGAATATTTCTGAACAAACGACACATCATAGTGAGATATTTTATTTTTTATCCATTTATAGTTACAGCAGTGCCCTCACTAGCGTCACCAGAGAAACCACGAAGCGTAAACTCCTCTGTCCTGAAGATGTCCTGCCGCTACAGCTTTACCTCTGGACACTGGAGACTCCTTCCATAAACAGTAAATAAACTCCTGACGTCCTTAAAGATTACACGCGTGTTTTCAAACCGGTTCACGTGGACCGTCGTCTGTACACGTCCCCGTGAACGAGCTGTTACTATAGAAACGAGTGACAGCGTATTAGACCGAGCGCATTAACATAGAGTAAACCTGCACTACTGACAGAGCTGCTGTTATAAACAAACAAACAAATCAACACCTTCTGCCCAATCAGAATCCAGAATTATAGACGTTTACAGCGCTGTGATATCGTCACAATACTGATTCATCGATTCAACAGCCGGATGGCGTCGGGGTTACGGTCTTTACTCACCGCAACCTTGGGCGTGGCTACGTATGCCAGCGCTTTGTTCCCGGTGGTCTGGAAATAAGGGGAGCTCTAAAGTGAAAACATTACAGAGATCAAGAAATGGACACGCAGCGTTTGTTATCATTTTAGAAGAACAGCACACAAGGACAAAGCTCAATCGGTTGACGTCATGGTAACGCCCGACGAGTACGGTCCGTCAGGACGGGGTGACGCTGAGAGGAGATAATAACAGAAAGTGGCTTTAAAAACAGCTTACCGTAGAATGACACTTCAAAGTCACGCCTTTGTTGAAGTCCACGGACGTGGTTTTACTGTTTACATGCTCCAGCTGAAACAACAAATACGTAAACAAATACATAAACATATATGTAAACAAACACATAAACATATACGTAAACAAATACGTAAACAAATACATAAACATATGTAAACAAATACATAAACATATACATAAAGACATCATAAACATATACGTAAACAAATATGTAAACAAATACATAAACATATATGTAAACAAATACATAAACATATACATAAAGACATCATAAACATATACGTAAACAAATATGTAAACAAATACATAAACATATACATAAAGACATCATAAACATATACGTAAACAAATACGTAAACAAATACATAAACATATACGTAAAAGACATCATAAACATATACGTAAACAAATATGTAAACAAATACATAAACGTATACGTAAACAAATACATAAACATATACGTAAAAGACATCATAAACATACATAAACAAATATGTAAACAAATACATAAACATACGTAAACAAATACATAAACATATACGTAAAAGACATCATAAACATATACGTAAACAAATATGTAAACAAATACATAAACGTATACGTAAACAAATACATAAACATATACTTAAAAGACATCATAAACATACATAAACAAATATGTAAACAAATACATAAACATATACGTAAACAAATACATAAACATATACGTAAAAGACATCATAAACATATACGTAAACAAATATGTAAACAAATACATAAACAAATACATAAACATATACGTAAAGACATCATAAACATATCATCAACAACATGTGTGCAATTATAATCTCAGTATGTTTTTGTTTATGTGAACACACACACAGCAGCGTGTCATACACACATAGAAACTGTGTGTGTGTGTGTGTGTGTGTGTGTGTGTGTGTGTGACTGAGATATCTGTAACGCATCTTTGCAGTAATCCTGGTCTAATACAGCAGTAATGGTGACGTGTTAATACTGAACTATTGATAAGAAGATTTCTGCAGAACTCACCATGTTGTTCCAGAGAGCCCGGCCCATCAGAGTGTGAGATTTCTGACTGAAATGGAAACAATCCGCGGCGAAGTACGAGCGATCGGGCCTTCCATCCTGAGCGAGGTACAAGGAACATGAATAGCTGAATATTTGACATTAACTATTTAAAAAAAAAAATAGTCATCTGAAAAATGGGTTTAAAATGAACTGAGCCCTCTACAAAATGAGGAGAAATTTCCATATAAATCAAGTAATAATCATTTTAGTCCCAGATTCAAACGTTATTCTACAGCCTTGGGTTTAGGATTCTTTATCCTAATAAAAAACTACGGTGTAGAAGCATCATTTCCAACAATCAAAATGTTATGCTCCTTTTTTATAAAGGGGGCAAATAATTGTGTATGTATCCTGATTTTATTTTACCGACAGCACCGGAAAGATCACGTTTCTGAAAAATGGCTGTAAGACCACGGTGAAGTCCGAGCGAGTGTTGTAGCGTCCAGAGGCCACCAGGTTTCTCGTTACAGTCTGAGAACACATGCACAAAGACACGTCATCATCATCATCATCATCATCATCATCATCATCATCATCATCACCATCATCACCATCATCATCACCATCATCATCATCATCACCATCATCATCATCATCATCATCATCATCATCATCACCATCATCATCGTCGTGTTTTCTTGGAATGGATAAAAAAATAAAATAGGACACATATATTTGTGTAATTGGCACTTCTTCTGAACCGGGTGTCCAAGGAAACATGGCTACATCTTTTCCAATTTCTGAAATGTCAGAATAACAGGTTAGTGGAATGATTTCGTCTGGCATCTTTTAACCCCTCACACTGTGCGATGAAAAAAAAACAAACTCGCTAAAAGCAAATCAGTGTAAAGTGCGAGCACCGGGTTAAAGTGCGCTACGGATCAGACTGTTCCAAGATAGCGGCATCTCACGAGAAAAAAAAACCCAAACACTCAGTTGAGGACTGGACCTCGTGCTGTTTTTGTCCCTTAACAGTGAAAAGAAACGCAGGAGTCAGATTGTCATTTTAAGTTTTAATGGCTTTACAGTCCCTTCTGAAACTATTGGAACAGCAAGGCCAACTCAGCAAGGCGTTCGGGATTGAGACCAAAAGACGAATATAGAAGAGAGTTTCGAAGTCCAGCTCTTATTTCCTGGTGTTTATACGCAGACGTGTTAAAACGACGTAGAACACAGAGCATTTTGCCTCCGGTTTCACTTGTGCAGACCGCGTTTGTTGTTTAAAAAGGATAAACCCACATGAAGATCAGAGAGCTGTCCATGGGAGAAAAGCGAGACGTTCTGAAGTGAAATGTCTTCGGTCTACAGCAAGAACAAACGGGGACTTCATGTCCCAAAAGTTTCAGCGATGGCTGCATTCCCATCCCCATCTAATTGGCTAAAGCTAATGTGCTACGCTATTATCTACACACCTGATACGCTGTGTTTATTGATTTTAAAGCCTGCAGCTCTGAAGATCCTTCTGCAGGGTTCAGCACACAGGGACATACGCTCCTGTAACACACACACACACACACACACAGGGACACTGCTATAAGACTTGATTTAAAAGGTGTGTAATATACTGCATTATGACCCGAAGGAGCATCCACTCACTGGAGCACCCAAGTGGGACAGCCGAGCGAGGAGTCCTGATGCAGCCGACGCAGTGGAGCGATCTGGAAAACCTCCACCAGATTCACTAGAGCACGAGGAACCTACATGACCATGACGAGACACACACACACACACACACAGACACGCACAGAATATCACACATCATGACTCCCAGTGAGCCAGCGTTGGACTCTCGAGCTGTAAGTCACTTCGGAGAAAAGAAATGTAAAACCGTGTATAACCAACGCTGACTGGCGGACTGTTTACATTCAGAGTTTGCTTTAATGACTCGTTCATACACTGACCGAAGGTCTTCGCTTTCCTTGTTATTCCCTCAACACAGCACAGTCGGGGTGTGAGCCTCTCACTGCAGAGCGATATGACAATGACGGCCGTGTGGAAGATTTAAAGCAGAGGGCGGTTTAATACGGTAAATAAATGTATCTTCACTGGGACTGAGGTAAAAATCACACCTTACCGACTGCAGTAGATACACAGAGAGACCACACCTCCTCTACTGACACAAAAGCCACACCTCCTTCAAAGAAACCTATTGAAACAGAGGTTAGGCCTTCTTCAATGAAACCTGTGAAAACCAAAGCCACGCCTCCCTCATTGGGATTGACAGGTACAGTAGTCACGTCTCCTTCACTTGGACTGACGCAATTAGAGGTTAAACATCTGCTGCAACTCATGCAAGAGGCCACGCCTCCATTACTGTAACTGACACACAAACCACACCCCCTACACTGAGCCTGACAAATACAAAGGCCACGCCTCTTTCACTGAGATTGTCAGATACAAAGGCCATGCCTCCTACACTGAGGCTGTCAGATACAAAGGCCACGCCTCCTACACTGAGACTGTCAGATACAAAAGCCACGCCTCCTACACTGAGGCTGTCAGATACAAAGGCCACGCCTCCTACACTGAGGCTGTCAGATACACAGGCCACGCCTCCTACACTGAGGCTGTCAGATACAAGGGCCATGCCTCCAACACTGAGGCTGTCAGATACACAGGCCACGCCTCCTACACTGTACATCACCACTCTGAAAAGGAAACATCCTCTACTCCCTGCATATCTTTTAGGTTTTTTTTTTTCAAACATGAATGTCATATTTAACACTCCATATCTCTTTCACCTTTTGATGTAAGATGTCCAGAGCGGTGCGGATGTTTTTCGCAAAATTATCAGCAGAGTACGTGGTCTAGAAGAAGATGAAAACATGATATGAACAACAATAAAATCAAATGACAACATTATTGATCACAGAAAAATGAAATATCCTAATAAAAGTCAGGTGTACCGTGTCTTTGCATTGTTCACACAGATCATTTCCTCCGATAAACAGCGTGATGACCTTCCAGTCTTTTTGGAAATTAATGCGCTGGATAGAGAAAGAGAAAGAGAGAGAGATTTAGATCAAATTAAATAATCAGAATAAATAACGCTAAGACAGATACAGTGTGTAGGATTAGCGTAGTCTCACCGAGTCACTTGTCATTCTGTCGACGAGGGCTTGTGCCTGCGCGGGCAAGTCTCTGAAACGGGAAACCATCTTGAATTACGCATCATATAAACACAACTCAATTCTTCTTTCATTCCTTTGTTCGTTTATTCACCTACAGTTGTGTTAAAAAAGCTAGTTATTATATATTCTACCGCCACGCTGATGAATTCTGGACTCCGATTGGTCAGAAGGTGGGGATTAATGTTCCATAACAGCAGCTCTGGCAGTAGCGCAGGTTTATATCAATGCGCTCGTTCGGATACGTTATCGTTTCCATAGTAACAGCTCGTTCACTGTACTGCGGATGCTCTGTGGAAACGGATTAGTGACACGTGTAACACGTTTATTTAACATGTACGGAAGGAGTCTCCAGTGTCAGTGCTTCGTAACAGTCCGAGGTAAAGCGGAGAGGAAAAAAGAGAGAGAGAGAGACAGGTGAGGGAACGAGTACGATGTGTTGTTCTTTAATAAGGAAAACATTGAAATTGTTGGCAAATTGCTTCGGTAGAAGCAGAATAATGATAACGTGTCTTTATTGGCCACATATACGTTACAGCAGAGTGATGTTTCTTTGCATATCCCAACTTGTTAGGAAATTGGGGTCAGAGCACAGGGTCAGCCATGATGGAACAGAGAGGGTTAAGGGCCTTGCTCAAGGCCCCAACAGAGGCAGCTTGGAAGTGCTGGGGCTTGAACCCTCGACCTTCCGATCAGTAAACCAGAGCGACCACTGCCCCAAACCACCATTGCCCCAAGCCACCACTGTCCCAAGCCATCACTGTCCCAAGTCACCACAGCTCCACCACTGTCCCAAGCCACTACTGCCCCAAGCCACCACTGTCCCAAGCCACTACTGCCCCAAGCCACCACTGCCCCAAGCCACTACAGCCCCACCACTGCCCCAAGCCACTACAGCCCCACCACTGTCCCAAGCCACTACTGCCCCAAGCCACCACTGCCCCAAGCCACTACAGCCCCACCACTGTCCCAAGCCACTACTGCCCCAAGCCACCACTGCCCCAAGCCACTACAGCCCCACCACTGTCCCAAGCCACTACTGCCCCAAGCCACCACTGCCCCCATAAATAAAACACTATGGGACATGTGTAATTTGTAATTATTTATTTGTTTGATTTGTTTGGTACAGCTGGTACTGACTTGCTCTTGGATCCGCCTACAGCCTGGTTGAGGAATGCCTGCGTTGTTGTGGCTTTGCCCGTCCCGGTGGAGAAGCCGGTGAGTGAAGGGTTATACTTCCTCAGGATGTCTGAACAACAACACAAACTACAGTGAAGGTCTGAACACGTTGTAAAAATCATAAACATAGATACATATTCTTAAATATATTTGATATATTTATATTTGTGAGTGTGGTCCTAGAATCTTCAACAAAGTAAAAACCTCCTGCTCATACATTTTCCCCCCGTATCCTACAGGACCCGTGGTCCCGATACACACCTCTATTGTCTCTGCCCATGTCATGTTATGGGTTGTTCTTTGTGTCATCAGCTCTTCTCGGTTCCCTTTCTAATTAGTTTGTATATTTAAATCGCCGTGTGTCTTAATTCTGGGCGAAGTACTGCGGTTCCATGTTTTGCCCCCAGACCCATACCGAGCCTTTGTTCTTTGTCCTCGTTTCCTGATGTTTTGACCCCGCTCTCGTCCTCCTACCCTGTGCCTGTCTTTTTATTATATTTTTTGCCTATCGATT
Organism: Ameiurus melas; assembly: GCA_012411365.1. Lineage (NCBI taxonomy): Eukaryota > Metazoa > Chordata > Actinopteri > Siluriformes > Ictaluridae > Ameiurus > Ameiurus melas. The sequence continues at coordinate 30,529,238 of CM022761.1, forward strand.
TGGATTTGTCTGCCTGTATCTTTGATAAAAGCTTCAACTGCACTCGCGTCTGTCTCCGACACACGCAACACGACACACACCACGTGGAACTTTCTTCCCTGCGGTCTAAAAAAATGACACTCCGGTATCTTTATTTGTATCGGTTTAGAGATTACTGTATACAATATTATATTTGTATTATATTCCATCGCAGACACCCATTCATCTGAATTCATTCCAGACATTCCTCCACAGACACGGACGTTTTCCGGATTTTGGGAAAAGCAGCGATAGGAAGCTGTAATCGACCGCATCGGAGGCGGACGTTACAGACAAAAGAGTAGACACCAAGTAGAAATCAGCTGTACGCACTTGCTAAGGTGGTTACAGATGAGAGATCTCCATCTCCGCCGATGCTACAGAGAAAGTCACACCACACGAGACAAACAAATATTAACGGACATGTTATTAATCTTATCTTAAACTCAGTGAAAATATTTAGTGGGTTATAAATCTGTGGGTTTTATTGCCGTTCTCAGTGTGTGTGTGTGTGTGTGTGTGTGTGTGTGTGTGTGTGTGAGAGCTTTACCTCCATGACAGACCACGATACTCGATCAAGACGCCAGGAAGGTTATTCTGACCAGCACCTGCTCCATATGCGGCCTGTTTGTAAACAAAGGAAGTGACATCACTAATCATTAGCATGCTGTTAGTCCTATCTATACACCATATATATATATATATATATATATATAAAACATAATATAAACATTAAAATGTTGTCTAGAAATGAATTTTCGAATATGGTAAGATGTTTTGGTCTGTCAGGGCTCAGTAGTTAAACGAGTAGTCCGTTATACTCTTAAAAATAAAGGCTCTTCAGTGGTTCTTTACAGCACCATAGGTTCTGCAAAGAACCTTCTTCTTGTCAAGAACCATTTTTCATTGTATAAGAGCTATACAATTCTTTGGAGTTTAAAGAAGTTCTTCATGGTTCATTGTAGGTTCTTCAGAGCAGTGTATTGGTTCTTCAAGGTTTCAGCCCTTAACAGGATAAAGTCAACCTTATGTATATATATATATATATATAAAGGTTCTCCTGGCATCACTCTTAAGAACCTCACTTTGGTTCCTTAAAGCACTAACTAATGTTTTTTTATTTGTAATTTTTATAGAACGATTATTATGACATATACCAAGGTTCTTTGTAGCACTCCTGTGAACCCTTTCTGGGATCTTGAAAGAACCTGACAACTTAAAAAGGTTTTCCTATGGCTCCTACAGCCCCCCACACTTTTTTTTTGGTTCTAATTTGAACCTTTATTTTTACCCAGGGTATGTTTAATGTCTGATGCTTTATCACGACAAAAGGTTACGTTTTCATCTGCAGAGTTGGGTCAGTTTGAAAAGAAACCCTGGAGTGCTAGTGAGGTGTGTTCTCCGCCTCAGTGTGGTTCTGAAGGCAGGTGAGAACACAGCAATCACACTCATGTCCGAGGTGATCTCGGTTCCGCTTCCAGGGGGTGGGGCTTTAACTGATCTAGCTCCTCCTACCTAGGCCTAAGCCAAAAGTCAACAACAGTGTGTTTCAGGCTGGATAAGTGTGTGTAATGTGCTGATTCGTGTGGTACAGCGTTGTGTTGGTTATGGGTAATGGGTTAAGGTTATGGGAGGAGTTGGATCAGATCCAGATCCACCCCGTGGACTTTTGGTTCTGCACTGAGGTCTATCTAGATTTTGGGTTATTGGTGAGATGTCAGTAAAAAGCAAAGCTGCTCTGACTGTCATGAACCATGTGTGTGTGTGTGTGTGTGTGTGTGTGTGTGTGTATATTACCAAATCTGGATAATAACTCACCGTGAGCGAGTCTCCTAACGCACCCACCACTTTGACATCTGCAGGTCGGAGGTTATGCACTACAACGCAAGGAACATCAGGACATCAGGAACAACATTTTGGACCACATGCTGAGCTCAGAGCATCAGTTCAGTTCAAAATCTGTCTCTAGACCTGGAATATTTATAAAAGTGTAATTTGCTGTGTTCAACCTTCTGTGTTTCGGACTTCTCTGGACATTTTTCTGGCCCTGAAATTAGCCCCGCCCTCTCCAGTCAGAACAGAGCCACTGTTTTCCATCAGAAGCCTTCAGTTTTAATTTAGTGTGTGTGTGTGTGTGTGTGTGTGTGTGTGTGTGTGTGCGTGTGTGTTTGAGCTTCACCTGAGGTGGGGATTGAGGGAGATGGACTTGTAACGGTGCATGGAAAACTGGTAGATCTCTTTTGAGATGATAAACACAGATAAAATGCACATAAACATCCAGAGACTTAAAGAACAAACACACACATATATAAGAGAGAGAGAGAGAGAAGCGAGAGAGAGAGAGAGAGAGAGAGACAGAGAGAGAGAGAGAGAGATAGAGAGAGAGAGATAGAGAGAGAGAGAGAGAGAAGGAGAGAGAGATAGAGAGATAGAGAGAGAGCAAGAGAGAGTGAGAGAGAGATAGAGAGAGAGAGAGTGATAGAGAGAGAGATAGATAAAAAGAGAGAGAGAGAGAAAAGTGAGAAGAGAGATAGAGAGAGAAGAGAGAGAGAGAAGAAAGCGAGAAAAGAGAGAGAGAGAGAGAGAGAGAGAGAGAGAGAGAGAGAGAGAGAGAGAGAGAGAGAGAGAGAGAGAGAGAGATAGAGATAGATAGATAGAGAGAGAGATAGAGAGAGAGAGAGGGAGAGAGACTCACGGTATCAGTCTGTAATTCTGCTCTGTGGGAGCCGCTCTTTGGATGCATGACAGGTGAGTTACGCTGTGTGTACAGATACGGCTTCTCCTAGATAAGAGCAACAGATTTAGTGTGTGTGTGTGTGGTATGAGTGTGTGTGTGAGTGTGTGTGTGTGTGTGTGAGTGTGTGTGTGAGCGTGTGTGTGTGTGTGTGTGTGTGTGTGTGCAGACAGAGAGACACCACGCTGGGATGGAGCAAAATGTTACAGCACTGTAGGGTTATTGAAATAAAATCATTAAAAAAACCCCTAAGTATTTATAGCGAAGTGAAATAAGAATCGTATTAGAAATGATATCATCTTACAGTCACATTTAATATATTTCTTTAATAATAATAATAATAATAATAATAACAATAATAATAACAATAATAATAATAATAATAATAATAATAATAACAACAACAACAATAATAATAATAATAATAATAATAATAATAATAATAATAATAATAATAATAACAACAATAATAATAATAATAATAATAATAATAATAATAATAATAATGGTATAACTTTCACTGAAACTCACTCAGGGATTGTAAAATATAATGCTTTATATAAGAAAGTAATAAAAAGCTCAAGATGGTGCCCGAGAGGAAGTCCTTGACCTTCAGGTCATTCACCCTGTACTCACGCGTGAAGGACAGGAAACAGCCAAGCCCCGCCCCTCCACCTCAGACGCCATTGGCTGCAACTGAAAATAAAAGCGGGTGACTGAGGATCTGTATGATATCAGTAACATTTTGAACGCTGATGGTTGTTAAGATCAGATTATCTACCGCGATGGCCTCGAGTTGATCCTCGTCTAGTCTATCTAACCTGATCTGGTCTGATTGAATCTAATCTAATCGCTTCACCTTTGTCGTGTTTATCACTAAGGCGTTTTTATGAGGCTGCGTGTCTCGTATTGCCAGTTGTTTTATATAACAGCGATTCGTTGGTTTCTGTTTATGTCTCTGACGTAAACTCACCAGTTTCCTCCACAGCTGCGTGAGCGTCTGCAAGTCTCCGTCCACCTGCGGCACAGAAACATCGTTTCAGATCACCGTGCTTACAGACCGATTTAGACCCGAGTGGCCTAGCGAAACGACGCTAGAATTAACCTGAGCCAGGAATCTGTCGAGAATTTCATTTAGGAATCGGATCGACGTTAGCCAAAAATGTTCTCCACTTATTATTAAGGATTAGCAATAAAAGTCTCAAAGATCCGTATGGTTCAGTGGCTAAAGGATGCCAAGCGGACGTCTAGACAATCTGTTAGCTGAACAAAGTTAACATAACAAGGTTAGCTGAACAAGCTATAGAAAGTTAGCCGAACAAAGCTAGCTAGCTAAAGGCGTCCGTTTTCATACTCTTAAGTAAGAACTCGGCCTCGATGCTGTATTTAGTGTTTAGGTTTGTTAAAGCAATGCAAATGTATGACTTTTTATAACTTTTCTTTTCAGACACTTGGATTAGACCGAATTGGACCACTTTTAAAACTCTGACTGATTGGATGCTTAAAACCGCTTTTGTCCCAACTGCTTATTTCTTGCAATAAAATATCAAATCTGGTAGATTTGAACTAAAAATAATCATTGAATCATTCGTTTTTAAGTCTGGAGCTGTAGATTTGATTTGCCAATAAGATCAATCGAATAAAATGAGTTGAAATATCGGGTTATGAATACAAATAGAATTGTTTTTGTTTATTTCTGCTTTTTTTTAAACACTTTTAATCAAATATAATAATCAAATATAATCATTTAAATAAGTGAAAATAATTTAAAAAATAATGAACTTTCATGAATTTATTTGTTATATCACTATATAAATGTTTCTTCTCATTCTTCTTCTTCTTCGTCTTCTTGCAATATATTTTTGTCCCACACTCCTGTTATTTTCTGATTTTACATTTAAACTGATTTTTTTAAAGGAATCAAATGTGGCAAATGTGCTCAGAAGATAAATAATATATATTTATGGTGCTTTTATAATATAATACTAAATATTTATGGTGCTTTTATGGTGCAGTTACAGTTTAAAAGGTCGCGTCCTTCCTTTCTGCAAATCCAAGACTGAGTAAAAATCAAATCTGTTTTTTTCCCGAATGTGAATTTCTAAAGATTGTTATAGAGGAAATAAATCCCCAGCAATCTGATTTTAATTAGCAATCAACGTGTGCGCACTGACATAAACATACAAGGCCGGTTCAGAATCTTTTACAGAGTGTGTGATTTTGATTCTTTGAATCACTGAATCTTTCCGTCACGTTCACTGAACTGTAAGCGTCTGGATATCTCAGCCTCAGTGTTCTTCAAAGGATCCTAAGGGGTTAATGTGTTTAAACTTAATCAGAACTGCTTTACTTTGCTCGGTGCGCTTAATGAGTCTTTAATGATTCACGAATCATTTTGAGAATTTGACTCACTGAATCATCTGAGGAATTGAAGTATGTTGGACTGGATTGTAGCGCAACGGTGAAGTTTTCTCCATCGCTCCATTGATGACGCCTCTGCAGGAGGGCACCTAGATGATCCTACACACACACACACACACACACACACATTTATGACGGCCCACAGAAATCCATATACCACAGACAGAATTGTCCCTAAAATACCTGAATATTAGCCATAATGGTGGCTCTCTCCAGTCTGCGCCATGTCTGTGTGTCTGCGCTGATGCCGTCTTCACATCCGCATATTCTACACACACACACACACACACACACACACACACACACACGATAAGGTAATAAATTCATTCAAAAAGGTCAAAAAAAAGGTTCATTCTTTTTTGTCAAGAGATGAAGACGTACCTGTCATCAGCTCGGCCTCCCCAAACCACAACATGAACCAGAGTGTGATCCAACTAAAAACAGAATATTGTGTTCATTTCTTTCCCAAAACTGGCCACAGTGTGGAATCAATAACGTTTTTATCCGATCTTATCTGATCTTTTTCAAGATATGAATGAGATGAATGTACACGATCATCCATCGTTTCCAAATGAACTCAATCCTCCAAGCCACGTTTGTTGTCTTCTTTAGCTTTGCTCTGAGGTTATACGTTTTCACAAGGAACTTGACTAAGGACATTTTCATTCAGAAACGCCGTGCATCATTTATGAGTCTTTTAGTAAAGTTGTGCGTGAACGTTTCCATAGCATAGTTTCCATTTAATTATTCATTAAAAAGTAAACAAACGCCGCTAAGCGGCAATCGGACGTCAACGACCAAGCGTTTACATTTAGCCACGCCCACAAAACTCCATGAAAGGTCAAGCTCACACCGCAGAGAGCTGAAAACGACAAACCGACGACGTGCGACGTGAGAAATGTGCGCGATGTCCGTGATGCGTGCTAAATCTTCCAGTAATGCAGCTCAGCCACTGCAGCATGCTAACTCCTCCTCCACCTAATCGGACGGCTAGTCTCGTTCACCAGTTATGAGACAGTTATGAGAACGAGGTTGACATTAGCGAGTCTCCTGATGCGTACATTTACACCGAAACAACTCGATTTTCATAAAAGCGTGTTTATCGTGGCAGGTGTTTGAGTCTTTATACGATCGGTAGTGTCGCGCCTTCTCATTCTGGCGCTGCGTTTTTATCTCCGCTTTCGTCTTTATCCGCTGCGAATTGTTTTGTTTCATACTTTTATTGCTTTATTTCATTCCGTTTGTCAATTAGTTTTATCGCCGCTCGGATACGGTTCGGCACTTTGGCCGACGCTCGTTATCTTCTGAAGGTGCTATATATAAATAAAAGTGAATCGGCTCGTTGTTTACATTAGCATCGTGGCTTTAGCGTGAAAAACAACGTCTGAAAAAGCGCAAACGGTTTTTTTTTTAGACACCGGACACGTCCTTGCTGATGAACTAGGAAATATTTGAGGCGAATAAACAAAAAACAAAAACGAAGAAAAACCACGCCGTCGATTTACTTCTTTAAATAATTCAAATCGTTCCCGCTGTCACGCTACGTCAGCGTCCGTGCTGTACTCGTTACCTTCTCGTGCAGTTTATCCAGCGCAGCCTCCACTCTGTGCACCGTCGACTCGACCGCTGAGGCGGCCTAAAACACAAGAACGGACCTTTTCATGCACAAAATCGAAACGAAACGTACGCAGATTACCGGATAATTGCGCGTGCAAATTCAGAGGTTAAAAAAAACGACCAGGTCAGAAGTTTACACACCCTCGATTCCTCATACCGCGTGTCGTTACCTGGATGATCCGCGACATGACGTGTTTATGTTTCGTGAGGGTTCTTCACCGCCTCTTCTACATATCTGAGCCCTTTTCAACAGCGACTATATGATGTCGAGATCCATCTTTGCACGCTGAGGGACTCGTACACGACTATTACAAAAGGTGCAAACATCCACTGATGCTCGAGACGGCAACACGGTGTGTTAAGAGCCAGGGGGGGGTGTAAACTTTTGAACAGGATGATTGGTTTAACTTGTTATAGTACTAAAGAAAAAACAGCTTGGGATTCCTGAAGGCTGTGATTGTGATATCTGTTTATTTCTAGATGCGGATGTGATGTGATGTGATGTGAAGTGTTACCTGACCCGGGCAGACACAGAGCTCATCCGCAGGCACGAAGAGAAGCAGCAGCTTCCACTGAGGAGAGACAGAAAAAAAAAAAACCCTGATGTACATTAATTACCATTTATCCACTGAATGCACATATCGAGCAGGAGTCGATAGAGACGTCGGAAAATATTCGACGACTGAAGACAATGACACCTTCTTAATAAGAGGGAAGAGGGAATTGGGCAGACCTGACCTGAGATATCTGGACGTGCTGTAGAGCAATAGCAGAGTATCAGACACCTGCGTGTGAATTTACGACTAAATGGCGTACCTGATTATCGTCGAGCGTCTCGATCACATGCTCGGCTTCCTCGATCAAACCCCTGCAAAACCAACACGCAGGATCAGATCAGATTCAGAGAACGAGCATACTTATGAACAGGGATAGTGTGCGTGTGTGTGTGTGTGTGTGTGTGTGTGTGTGTGTGTGTGTGTGTGTGTGCGCATTATTCAGCACCTCTGTTCTGGTATCAGTGTAGTCAGTTCTGGATTAAAGCCAGACAGAATCTCTGTTGGAGACAAACACAAAATATAAATGTTGTATATTTAATATAAATGTATTTTTCTACGGCAATGCTACTCAGACCGTTTTGTTCCTTATACACTGTTTTATATACTATGTTATATACTGTATTATACACTGTATTATGTTATATAAGGTATTATATACTGTATTATATACTATGTTATATACTATATTATACAATATATCATACACTGTATTTTGTTATATAAGGTAGTATATACTGTATTATATACTGTATTATACATTGTATTATATACTGTATTATATGATATAAGGTATTATATACTGTATTATATACTATATTATATACTATATTATACACTGTATTATATACTGCATTATATTATATTATCGAAGGTATTATATACTGTATTACATTATACACTGTATTATATTATAGAAGGTATTATATATTGTATTATATACTGTATTATGTTATAAAAGGTATTATATACTGTATTATATACTATATTATACACTGTATTATACACTGTATTATATTATATAAGGTATTATATACTATATTATACACTGTATTATATTATATATATATATATATTATATTATATTATATATTATATATTATATATATTATATATATATATTATACACTGTATTATATATTATATTGTATTATATATTGTATAATATATATATATATTATATATTATATATATATTATATATTGTATTATATACTGTATTATATAATTATATATTATATAATTATATTATATTATATATATATATATTAATATATATATATATATTATATATATATATATTATTATATTGTATTATATTATATAAGGTATTATATATTGTATTATATACTATATTATATACTATATTATATACTGTATTATGTTATATAAGGTATTATATATTGTATTATATACTGTATTATGTTATATAAGGTATTATACACTGTATTATGTTATATAAGGTATTATATATTGTATTATATACTGTATTATGTTATATAAGGTATTATACACTGTATTATGTTATATAAGGTATTATATATTGTATTATATACTGTATTATGTTATATAAGGTATTATACACTGTATTATATACTATACACCTGGAATAGAAAGTAAGATCTTACCAGACAGCCTGTTCAGAATCCTAATTTCAGCAGACCTACAGCGAAACACACACTGATCATTTATCTTTTAATTACAATAACACTTTAATCTCACAGTGCACAATATCATTATGTACAGCATGTTATACTGTATTTGCAACGTTTTCTGAATCGTTTTTTCTCCTTTTAGCGTAATTTCATTACATTTGAACAATGAAATGAAACCTTCGTCACCTCCGTTTGTTCTACAAGCATACAGTGAAACCTTTTGGTTTATCGGTTCATTATTCGACTTCCTAAATATCCTCGGACTGCTACTGGATAAGGATAACGAGTCTTCATCGGCCACGTGTACATTACTGCACAGTGAAATGCTTTTCTTCGCATATCCCAGCATGTCAGGAAGTTGGGGTCAGAGTGCAGGGTCAGCCATGATACAGCGCCCCCTGGAGCAGAGAGGGTTAAGGGCCTTACTCAAGGGCCCGACAGTGGCAGCTTTAGCTTTCACACTACGTTAGATTAGCTCTCGGCTGACTGAGCTTGCTCTTGCGGCACTCCCTTAAGGAGGATGAAAGCAGGAATCGGGGAACTGTTCGGCTTTAATAGCGTCTGAGACTTGATAAACAATGAATTTCTCATTGCTTGAGTCTTGGATCTCAGAGCACACCAAGGTTTCTGTCCTCCTCTAGTACATGGATGCAGACTCTGAGCCGAGTCGCGCGTTCGGATGTTTTATTATGACGACGGCATTAAACGCGTATGCAGAGACAGAGGTTGAAGTATTTCACTTATCTAAAGAAGACAAGAAGAGACTTCCTGCGACGCCCCGACACCCAGACGACACCCGTTTATCATGTTCCCTGGCTTTATGCTAGCCTTGGGGTTTTTAACATTATATATAAAACACGTGGAAACTATAGAGGTGTCGTTTCTTTCAGCAATCCGAAGCGAAGAGTCTGTCATTTTTCTGGGTTTTGTTCTGAAACAGGATCGCGAGATTATAAATCTCAGTTCGCCATCTTTTGTTGATTATTATTTCGCCGCTACTCTCGCCGACGTCTATTCTCAGGCAGCGTGAGTCTTTTCAGTAGCTCTCAAGACATTCGCATCTAAATGATAAATCGCTGACGGTGTCATCTGGGATTTATGCTACCCCTGCAACCTTCTGTCTCAATGGGCCTGGAGTTAACTCTTTATTTGTTTTTGTTTTAAATGTCGTAACACTGACTATTTGTACCCGGAAAGGTTTTCCCCCCCGAGCCAAGAAACATGACCAATAAAATTAGGGCTTTCTCAATTTTAAGGAAGGAGGTGCAGGTCTGGGTCTTCATTTTATACGTCATATAATACATCATTTCTATTCAGTTATATTGTATTATGGTAAATGTGCACTTATATAGAGCTTTTATCCAAAGCGCTAACACACTGTGTCCCATTCACACACACACACACGGTAGCAGAGCTGCTATGCAAGGCGAGTCATCTGGGCCGGGAATCGAACCGCCAACCCGATTAGTGGACAACCCGCTCTACCACCTGCGCCACAACCGTATTATGTCACTTCTATGCTATTATACTGTATTATATGTCATTTATATTAAACTATACTGTATTATACATCATTTCCATTCCATTATATTTTATTATGCCATTTCTATTCTATTATACTGTATTATCCGTCATTTCTATTCTATTATACTGTATTATCCGTCATTTCTATTCTATTATACTGTATTATCCGTCATTTCTATTCTATTATACTGTATTATCCGTATTTCTATCTATTATATGTATTATCATATTATTCTATTATAGTTATCTATATTCTATTAGGTATTATCCTCTTTCATTCTATATATGTATTATAATATTTCTATTTATTACTTATTATATTATTTTATTCTATTATAGTGTATTATCCCTCATTTCTATTCTATTATAGTGTATTATCCGTCATTTCTATTCTATTATATTATTTTATTATCCGTATTTCTACTATTATTGTATTATCCATATTTTTTCTATGTATTATCCTTTTTCTATTATACTGTATTATCTATTTTTTCTATTTAGTGTATTAGTCATTTCATCATTATACTGTATTATCCTATTTTTCTATTATGTATTATCCGTTTTTTTTTATTATTTTTTTCTATTATTATTATTATTTCTTTTTCCTTTATTATTATTATCTTATTTTATTTATTTTTATTCAAGTATTTCTTTTATTCTTTTATTTCCATTTTATTGTATTTCCTATTATATTTTATTTATTTTTTTTATTTTATAGTTTTCTTTATAGTATTATCCATTTCTATCTAATGTATTATCCGTCTTCTAGTATTCGTCATTATATGATTTCGTCATTTATTTAATATGTATTATCTTTATTTATTTATTATATTTGTATTTCTTTATTCTATAATGTATTATCATTTCACAATAGTATTATCCTCATTTCTACTATTATACCTATTATCCTTCTATTCTATTATACTGTATATCCCTCTTTTCTATTATAGTGTATTATCTATATTTCTATTCTATATAGTTATTATCATTTTATTCTATTATATGTATTATCCATTTTATTCTATTATATGTATTATACGCATTTCTATTCTATTATATGTATTATATCTCATTTCTATTCTATATACTTATTATCCGTCATTTTATTCTATTATACTGTATTATCCATATTTCTATTCTATTATACTGTATTATCCGTCATTTCTATTCTATTATACTGTATTATCCGTCATTTTATCTATTATATTATTATACTCATTTCACTATTATATTTTATGTCATTTTATTCTATATATGTATTATCGTCATTTCTATCTATTAACTGTATTTCCGTCATTTCCTTTATTTTTTCCTCTATTTATGTATTTCTCTGTTTTTTTTTTTCTAGTGTATTATCCTCATTTTATTATTTTTTTATTTATTTCTTTTTTTTTTTATTTCCACTTTTTTCCTTTTTTCCTTTTAATTTCGTTTATTATACGTCATTTCTTTATGTATTTCTCTTTTATCCTTTTTTTATTTTTTTTTCTAATGTATTTCGCCTTTTTATATTTTTCCTTTCTCTTTGTTTTTTTTTTTCTAAGTATTTCTCATTTTTCTATTTCCGTTTTTTTTATCTATTTCTACTTTTTTCTATATTATTCTTATTTATTATTTTTTTCATTTTATTCTAAATGTATTATACGTCATTTTATTCTATATTGTATTATCGTCTTTTTTATTTTTATTATATGTATGTATTTCTACTTATATGTATTATAGTCATTTCTATCTATAATTATTATCCTCATTTTATCTATTATAGTGTATTATCCGTCATTTCTATTCATTATAGTATTATATCATTTATCTATACTTATTTCCTTTTTATATAGTGTATTATCCATTTTATTCTATAGTATTATCATTTTATTCTATTTATATTATTTTATTTATTATATTATTTCCGTTTTCTTCTTTTTTTCATTTTATTCTATTATTGTATTATCTTTTTTTATTATATAGTATTTTTCTCTTATGTATTATCTCTACATTATTTCCTCATTTCTTTTCTTTCCTATTCATTCTTTGTATTTCCTATTTCTATATTATCCTTTCCTATTATCCGTCTTTCTGATTTAGTCTTTCTTTCTATATTATTTTTTCTTTTTTTTCCGTATTTCTTTTTTTCTTTTTTTTTTTTTTTTATTTTATTCCATTTGTTATTTCCTATCTTTTTTGTATTATCCTTTCCTAATCCACTTTCTATTCCAATTTTTCTTTTGTATTATCCTATCTTTTATTTTCCTTTTTTTATTATTTCTTTTTATATCTGTATTATCCTCATTCTACATGTATTTCGTTTCTCTATATTTCCGTTTCTATTTATTATTGTATTATACGTCTTTCCAGTATTATCCGTCATTCTATTTCCTTTCAAATTATTTCCTCATTCTTTATTATTTTCCATTTTATTCTATAGGTATTATCCTTATTCTATTCTATTATAGTTATTATCGCATTTTATCATGTATTTCCATTTTCTCTTATTAGTGTATTATATCATTTCTATTTTATTTTATTTTTTTTTATTTCTTTTTTTTCTATTTTTATTATATGCTTTTTATCCTATATCTTTTCTTTCTATATATGTATTATCCGTCATTTTTATTTATTATACTGTATTATCCGTCATTTCTATTCTATTATAGTGTATTATATGTCATTTCTATCTATTATACTGTATTATACATCATTTCTATTCTAATACTGTATTATACGTCATTTTATTCTATATACTGTATTATCCGTCATTTCTATCTATTATAGTGTATTATCCGTCATTTCTACTAATGTTTATCTCATTTTATTCTGTATTATCTCATTTCACTATTATTATTATCCGTCATTTCTACTATATACTGTATTATCCGTCATTTCTATTCTATTATACTGTATTATACATCATTTCTATTCTTATATGTATTATCCGTCATTTCTATCTATATACTGTATTATCCGTCATTTCTATTATTATATGTATTATCCATCATTTCTATTCTATTATACTGTATTATCCGTCATTTCTATTCTATTATAGTGTATTATACGTCATTTCTATTCTATTATACTGTATTATCCGTCATTTCTATTCTATTATACTGTATTATCCGTCATTTCTATTCTATTATAGTGTATTATCCGTCATTTCTATTCTATTATAGTGTATTATACGTCATTTCTATTCTATTATAGTGTATTATACGTCATTTCTATTCTATTATAGTGTATTATCCGTCATTTCTATTCTATTATAGTGTATTATCCGTCATTTCTATTCTATTATACTGTATTATCCGTCATTTCTATTCTATTATACTGTATTATACGTCATTTCTATTCTATTATAGTGTATTATCCGTCATTTCTATTCTATTATACTGTATTATACGTCATTTCTATTCTATTATAGTGTATTATACGTCATTTCTATTCTATTATACTGTATTATCCGTCATTTCTATTCTATATATGTATTATCCTATTCTTTCTATTATACTTATTATCCTTTTCTATTCTATTATACTGTATTATCCGTCATTTCTATTCTATTATACTGTATTATCCGTCATTTCCATTCTATTATACTGTATTATCCGTCATTTCTATTCTATTATACTGTATTATCCGTCATTCCATTCTATTATACTTATTATCCTCATTTCCATTCTATTTACTGTATTATCGTCATTTCTATTCTATTATACTGTATTATCCGTCATTTTATTCTATTATACTGTATTATCCTCATTCCATTCTATTATACTGTATTATCCGTCATTTCTATTCTATTATACTGTATTATCCGTCATTTCTATTCTATTATACTGTATTATCCGTCATTTCTATTCTATTATACTGTATTATCCGTCATTTCTATTCTATTATACTGTATTATCCGTCATTTCTATTCTATTATACTGTATTATCCGTCATTTCTATTCTATTATACTGTATTATCCGTCATTTTTATTCTATTATACTGTATTATCCGTCATTTCTATTCTATTATAGTGTATTATCCGTCATTTCTATTCTATTATACAGTAATGAATAAGAAATTGTGCATGTAAACGTTGCAAGTGTCTAAATTGTAAGTAAAATTGATAAGTGAGTTTCCCCCCCAAACGCCTGGTGTTTGGAGTAATTCTCCACAAGTTGTTCATCACGCTTCATTTTGTTTCTCTCTCTCCGTGTATGATTTTGTGTCTTATCATGCATTCTCTTCGTTACGTCTGAGTCTTACTGCTATAGTCCCATGTCTGGTATCTCATGGTTTAGACCCTCACTAGTGTTGTTACGATGAGAGCTTATCCTAGTTGATGAATTACCGGATCGGCCCAAAATAAACACCGCGCCGATTCAACACACTTGGGTCCTGCCTTTCCTCATCACACGTTACGTCCACGAGAGCTAAAACTAATGAAGTCTATAGGCAAGCCTTCAGAATCTACATCAGCTCATCTGAGGACAGTGATGACCACGACGTTATCAGAACGTATGAATGTTATCTGGAGATAACTTGGACCAAACAGAAACTACTGAGGGCTGGAACTCTGTGTTCTCACGGCTAGTTACAGTTACGATTGCAATCAGTGACGTGACAAATAAATAAATATATAAATACATAAAAACCCATCCAGAATAGATATCCAAAGAAATGAGTAGTCTAGCAAAACGTCCAATAATAATGCTGTTTAATTTGGGCAAGTTTAAAACCCCGCCTGTGGTGGTGAATCAAACCAAAATAAATAAATAAATAAAAACCCTGGAAGAATGTTAATTAGAGAAGAAGACTTGCTTTTCTCCTCACGGACTCATCCACCAAATCATCAAAGTCCAGCTTTTTAGAATCTCAGACTCCTATGTCTGGCAGTGCAGCACATCGAGTCTCCTTCTTTGGCTTATTTTAGCTCATTTTAATGAGAACACTTGAAATGAACACTATACGTGTGTTGTTTTTTTATTTTTTTATTATTTATTAATCCCTTTTTTCTCGAACCGGTTTAGACGGCTCCAGATAAAACCCTTCAAGCCCCAACGGACTGTTCGCTAGTTACAAATTCAGACCAGTAATATCGATCAATTATTTCACATTCTGTAAGAGGCGTCATGTGACTTGGCATCACGGTCAATCCCTGTTAATCACACAGATTAAACCTAGGCTCAAATCTGTAATCCATCCCAGGCTGAGATAGACTTCCATTAACGGCTGTCTACATTAGCCTTGCTTTGTTTTGCTCGTATTGGGAACAGTTGTTTTATAATGCTTTTGGCAAACTCTTCCACCCATTTTTGCATTATTATATTTTTTTTGAATCCAGGAAAAAGCACCTGGACGGCGATGGTCACTTGAACAAACATGAACTTTAATAGCTTTATCCCCTTTGTGGAATGAACAGCGGTGTTACTCTACCTGTGTGAAGTGGACAGCCCGAGCGCTGACAGCACACGCACATCTGCAGGCCTCAGGGAGTGAACTGTCATAAACAACACACTCGGGTTTAGTGCAGGCTCACTCCACTATCAGGCTCAGCAGTTCTGGGTTAAAATGTGCGTTAAATGATCTTTATGGGCGGCGTCGTTGAGTTAAAACGCTGTCGACTCACCAGAGGAAGGAAGAGCTGGTGAAGGGTTCTGCTGGGCACAGAGCAAAGCCGACTCAGTCAGAGAGTCTGGAAATAAACCAGACAAGGAGCCAAGAATGAGGAAGATGGTATTTCTAAATAGATTCATTTAATGCAACATGTAGACTTACAATAAACTAACAAACAGATCACAATCTGAGCATGCATACTTTACTGCTTTAACCCGAGGACTCAAACTGAGCATGCATACTTTACTACTTTAAGCTAATCGATCAATCTGAGCATGCATACTTCACTACTTTACCTTAAAGGATCAATCTGAGCATGCATACTTTACTTACTTTAACCCGAGGACTCAATCTGAGCATGCATACTTTACTACTTTACCTTAAAGGATCAATCTGAGCATGCATACTTTACTACTTTAACCCGAGGACTCAAACTGAGCATGCATACTTTACTACTTTAAGCTAATCGATCAATCTGAGCATGCATACTTTACTACTTTAACCCGAGGACTCAAACTGAGCATGCATACTTTACTACTTTACCTTAAAGGATCAATCTGAGCATGCATACTTTACTACTTTAACCCGAGGACTCAAACTGAGCATGCATACTTTACTACTTTAAGCTAATCGATCAATCTGAGCATGCATACTTTACTACTTTAACCCGAGGACTCAATCTGAGCATGCATACTTTACTACTTTAACCCGAGGACTCAATCTGAGCATGCATACTTTACTACTTTAAGCTAATCGATCAAACTGAGCATGCATACTTTACTACTTTACCTTAAAGGATCAATCTGAGCATGCATACTTTACTACTTTAAGCTAATCGATCAATCTGAGCATGCATACTTTACTACTTTAACCCGAGGACTCAAACTGAGCATGCATACTTTACAATGTTAATCCAAGAATAAACCTTAGCATGCATACTTTACTACATGAACTTACAGAATCAAACGGAGCATGCATACTTTATTAAGTTAAGTAAAAATTTCCAACCTAGCCCGACATACTTTACTGAGTTAACCCAAGAAAACAAATTAAGCACACATGGTTGATTATGCAAACTGAAAGTATTCAAACTGAGCATGCATAATACTCGACTGTATTAACCCTCGGAATTAAGCGTAGGTACTTCACCCGCTCATCTCTCATCTATAATCAGTTTTAAACACGGCTCTCTTAATGACAGGTCTCGGGATTTCCTACGTTTAAATCCTCCACATGTCAACGAAGAGCTCTGTAGGTCATCTTATAGATTTCGAGCTTCTTTTCAACGCAGCACCCTGCGACGGTCCCTGAAACGATCGCACTTAAGGATTTTACGTCTAAAAGGTCTAACTTTGATCTTTTTTAAACGGCGTCTGCATGTTTGACTCCCTCTTCTCGCCGCATGTCGAGGCTGAGGGCACGTTATAAGACGTGCTCTAGTGACGTGTCCGTGTTTGTTAAATTTGATATCTGTTTTACTGCGACGCCTAGAAAAGACCAACACGGAACGTCTATGTGCCCTGTACTAACTTTACGTAAACTTTACGTTCATTCAAAGAATCAAACGGAGCGTGCATGCTAAAAAAAAAAAAAGCTGAAATGGATTCTTATATATATATATATTTTTCCAGTTTTTCATTCATATTGGACAACGTCGTGGGCTAAATTAGCTGAAAGTGAATTCTATGAATAAAGTTGAATTTTATGAATAAATTCCATAGTAATCATAATAATAATCACAACAACAACAACGACAACAACAACAATAATAATAATAATAATAATAACAACAACAACAACAATAATAATAATAATAATAACAACAACAATAATGATGATAATAATAATAATAAATAGCATTTTGCATCAAAGAAACAATATAGCGATACAATATAGCAATAAATAAATAAATAAAAATTAATAAAAAGCATTTTGCATCAGACACAATATAGCGATACGCACATGAAATTAAACAACTTTTGCTTTGATGTAATTCAGCATCGTCCCCAATTTACGGTCATCGCCTTTATTTGTGAGGTATGAAGATATAATACAAGTGACGAACATGGGAGTTATATAATAAAATACCTGAGCAAGCGGACGACAGGAACATCAGGATGAGCAGCTGAGCAGACGCGACCGAGACTCGAGTTCCCATGATTACACACAGGAGTGTGTTTTTTTTTTTCCTGTTCTTTTTACACCCTCACCTCTGCTCTCTCTCTCTCTCTCTCTCACTCACACACACACACACTCACACTCCGCCGTCTCATTATAAACCAGCGTATAAACTGCTGTCTCATTATGAACCACACCCCCGTATGCGTGCGTGCGTGCGTGTTAGATGCGACAGAAAGCTATTAAACTTTAAAAGGATTCGTAAAATGTGTAATGATTAATTAAGGCATTAACTGTAACTGTATGGAAGTCTATGCATTATAAAACCACCTGTATACAGCACCGCTTTAAAGGTCTCTAAAGGGTCAAGGTGAGAACCATTTCAGAAATCAAGATCAATAATAATATATTGTATTTTATCAATAGATCAGACCGATATCCGTCCGAATTAATTCTGCTATGTCAATATTTAACTCGTCCTTTTTGCGCACTAGTGATGCACTTGCTTTTCAATGAAGTGTCGGCCCTGGAGGTCGGCGCTGCGGTGCGTGTCTTTGCTTCTCCCAAAGTGTTTGTAGTTTTCCGATTCTGCAGTGAAATGGTAAAAGCTGGTAGAAAGATGCTTTACTGAGTCACATTCATTCACTGAGTAAATCGACAGCGCTGGTCTACGCCAACGGCTCGTCAATTACAGCGATACTTTGAGTCTTTATCAGGCGTATCGGTCTAGAAATAATAATAATAATAATAATAATAATAATAATAACAAAATGTCCAATTGTGTTTTTTTTCAGTACAGTAAAAGTTATATAAAGTTTATTAAGTAGGGAATAAAACCCTGTACGTCATACCATTAAAGGAACAGAATCAAACCTGCGTTGGTGTGATGAAGCAGTGTGATTAGTTTCTGATAACAGTACATTTTATTCCTTTTATACACTGATAAGTTCCACATCACTTAGTCATGCTCTCTCTGTCCCCCACTATCTCTCTCTCTCTCTCTCCGATACATCTTCTTATCTGAGTACATACTTTTAGAAGTCCCTGTACCTGTTCTGACACAGTAAGCTCATTGTTTCTACTTAAATCAAGCACTGATCTAACTCTTCCTCCGTTTCTGTATATACAGTGCCCTCTAGTAATATTGGCACACACCGATGAATGAAGACAGAAAGCTGTGAAAATTCGTTTTTATTGTTTAACCTTTTGATCTTTTGTTAAAAAAAGATTATTGGCACATTTTTAGTCAATACTTTGTGCTAGCTCGCTTTGCCAAGATGACAGCTTTGAGTCTTCTCCTGTAACGCCTGATGAGGTTGGAGAATACATGGTGAGGGATCTGAGAGCGTTCCTCCAGACAGAATCTCTCCAGATCCTTCACATTTCGAGGACCACGCTGGTGGACTCTCCTATTCAGGTGTTCTATGGGGTTCAGGTCAGGGGACTGGGATGGTCAGGGCAGGACCTTGATGTTGTGGTCAGTAAACCATTTCTGTGTTGATGTTGATGTATGTTTTGGATCATTGTCCTGCTGGAAGATCCAACCACGGCCTGTTTGTATCTTTCTGTCAGAGACAGTCAGGTTTTCATTTAATATCTGTAGATATTTGATGAGTCCATGATGCCATGTGTCCTAACAAAATGTCCAGGTCCTCTGGCAGAAAAACAGTCCCAAAACATTAATGATCCACCTCCATATTTAACCGTGGGCATGAGGTACTTTTCCATATCTCTACCTCTCTGTGTGCTTCAAAACCACCTCTGGTGTTTATTACCCAAAAGCTCTGTTTTGGTTTCATCTGACCATAGAACCCGATCCCATCTGAAGTTCCAGTCGTGTCTGACACACTGAAGACGCTCGAGTGTGTGTTTGGATGAGAGTAGAGGCTTTTTTCTTGAAACACTTCCAAACATCTTGTGGTGATGTCGGTGACTTCAGATTGTAGTTTTGGAGACGTTCTGACCCCAAGACACGACTAACTTCTGCAGTTCTCCAGCTGTGATCCTTGGAGATGTTTTGTCCACTCGAACCGTCGTCTTCACAGTGCGTTGAGACGATATAGACACACGTCCAATTCCAGGTCGATTCAGAACATTTCCAGTTGACTGGAACGTCTTAATTACTGCCCTGATGGTGGAAACGGACATTTTCAATGCTTGTGCTGTTTTCTTATAGACACGTCCCAAGCTCAACAACCTTCTGCCGCACATCACAGCTACATTCCTCGCTCTTACCCATCGTTATGAATGATTAAGGGAATTTCTCCTGTGTGTTACCTCATATTTATACCCCTGTGAAACAGGAAGTCATGGTTGAACAATTTCCTGTTCCTAGTCACCCAGGGGTACAAATATATATACAGTGGAGGTCACTGTACATGTCTCAGCTGCGGTGCATTTATTTGCTTCTCCTAATGTGTTTGTAGATTCTGCGGTCAGGTAGTCGACAAACGCTTTACTGAATCACATTCAGGTCAAATTGTGCTTTTTCAGCACAGTAAAGGTCAGATAAAGTTTATTAAGTAGGGAATAAAACCCTGTACGTCATACCATTAAAGGACAAGAATCAATCGTACGGTGGTGTGATCCATCAGAGTTAATTGCACACTGTACTCAGTTGAACATTAACACTTCCCCATCATGAGCTACTGCTGATTCACTCCACAGTATCACTGTTCGTGGAGCGTCCGCCGTACACGTCCCTGCGAACCAGCTGTTACTATGGAAACGATTAGAACGAGCGCGTTGATATAAACCTGCGCTATTCTCAAAGCTGCTGCTATACAACCCTTTCTCCTGACCAAAACATATTAACACACATCATTCCAGATTAGTAGCTTGCTAGTGAAGCTAAAATCAGTTCACACCAATATAAGTGTAGTCATGATCATATGATCATCCAGGACACGTTTGGTTTTTATAAAGGTAGTTAGCTAGGTAGCTAATGTAGCTAACAAGCGTATTACTGCAGATTTACTCCATCTTCATACTTTATGAACATGTCATAAAACCGAACGACACACGTGTTCTTTAAACTGTCTGGTAAGGTTATGTCGGCGCCACCTAGTGGACATTGCCTATGTTTTCAGTGTTTTTGTCTGTGCTCTACTGCACATGTGCAGTTTCAGTTCAGCCGTACGACATTCAGCGTGCAATGTAAGTTACATGTTGGATCTGATTCTAGAACACGGTTCACAGTTAACGTCTCAATCGCAAAGGTAGCCGTAAAACACTGCAGAGACTATCGCGCTCCGCAGCACTCTTCACGTTATGTTCATCCTCCCTCAGAGATAGTTCACCGAGACCTTCGGAGGCACCATCTGATACGATAAGTGTTAGTGACCACCGGTTCAACGAGCGTCCGATGATTGCCCAGAAACGAGGCAATGTATGTTGAATCACTGGGTAGCACCACTGCCATTCCACTCACCCCGACGTCATCCGCCAAAGAGCAAGTGCAAGAACAGCTCTTCTCTTTACAGCGCTCGTTTCAGAAAAATCCTGAGATGCAAACCATCTTTGATAAGGATCAAACAGAACCAGCTTCTCCACTGAGTCAAGATGAGGATTTCCGTGTTTACCATCCGCAAAAGCCAGGCCAGATTAGAGCGCTTTTTGATTCAAGCCCTCAGTATAAAGGCATTTCACAGAACGATTCGTTGCTTAGCGGCCCTGATTTGATTAAACACGCTTTTAGGTGTGCTACTGCGATTTTGCAAAGAACAGGGTGTGATCGCTGATGAAGTGCAGCACATGTTTTACGCTTTCATAGCCGGAGAGGATCACCGAAACTAAATGACAAATGGTCTGCACTTATATAGCACTTTAAACAAAAAAAAAAACAATAAATAAAAAACCTTAGTGGTTGCAAGGAGCTAACTTGCCATCAGGAGCAACTTGTGGTTCAGTGTCTTGCCCAAGGACACTTCGGTAACTTGGGACACTTCGGTATGTGGAGTCACGTGGGCCGGGAATCGAACCTCCAACCCTACGATTGGTGGACGACCCGCTCTACCACCTGGTCCACAGCCGCCCAGACTACTTCAGATTCCCATGGTATATAGATAACGATACCAGAAAAGAAGATTGTGGCGTTCCGATTGAACGTTCACGTTTTTGGAAGCAGTCCATCTCCTGCAATAGCTATTTATGGTCTAAAACAAACGGCTGAACCAGGAGAGAACGAGGATGGAGAAGGTACAAAACAGTTTGTCTTGAGAAACTTCTACGTGGATGATGGAATCACCTCTGTGTCTGCTGAAGCTGAGGTAGTCAGTCATGGAGGCGTTTCCTGCGAATGACAGAGCTGACGACTTAAAGGATGTAGCATTAGACCTAGACCCTCTGCCCCATCAACACAGCTTAGGGGTAATTTGGAATCTTACTCCTCTAGCCATTCACACGAAGACGAATCTTAGCTACAGTGAATAGTTTGTAGGAGCCGTTAGGATTTGGATCTACGCAAAGAAACGCCTTAGTTAGATAGCCTTCTGTAGCTCAATGTGATCGGGATGCTCCATACTCTCCACACAGAGAAGACTGATGATTTAGTTCACCTTGAAAAACTTAGTGCTCCCAGACCTGACGTACCTGCGTCACTGACTTCTTTTCTGATGCCTCTACTATAGCCATAGTTGCTGCAGCGTATCTCAGGGTTGTAGAGAATGATAATCGGTGTTTTGTAGGCTTTATTATGTGGGCAAATCAAAGTTAGCACCAAGGCCAGCCTGTACAATACAAGGTTTAGAGTTATGTGCAGGTGTTTTAGCCTTTCAGCTTGCAGAATGGATAACCAGTGAAACGGACCTTGATCTACATTCAGTGAAATACTTCACTGATAGTAAACCTGTACTCGGACACATTAACAATACCTCACGGAGATCCTATGTCTGTGGATCAAACAGAGTGACACGGCTCAACTATACCAGAGCAGAGGCATCACACTGCTACCAGCCATAATCCAGCAGACAACGGTACCAGAGCAGTTTCAGCTGGACTACAGAACACAAACTGGTTCTCAGGTCCAGCGTTTCTGCGTGAAACACACGTGAGTGAACAGACATCTTATTGATCCAGATTCTGACAGCGAAATCAGACCTGAGATAATAACCATAACCAGAAAAGTCGATAAATCCCAACCGCCAAGATTCAGCAGATGTTCCAGTTGGAAATCCCTTGCGAGAGGTATGACCAACGCTTACTTGACATTGCCGGAACGTTTTCCAGTAGAGTACAAACAGAAACAGTCATAATCAAGTGTGTCCAACAAGAAATCTTCCAAGAGGAGAAAAGATCTCCAGTCAAAGTTCTGTTAAGAGTCTGAAGCCCATCCTTGATGAGGAAGGATTGATTAGAGTAGGAGGATGCTTGACTTTACAAAAGAGAAGAAAGATCCTCTGATCATTCCAGCCAATCATCATATACTGTAAGCACTCTCTTAATGAAACTCTACCATGAGAAGGTAGTTCACCAAGGTCACCACGTTACAGAAGGTGCATTGCGCACTGCTGACTCATGGATCGTAAGAGATAAAAAGCTGGTCTCCGGCATCATCAAAGAGTGTGTCATCTGTAAGAAGAACTGAGAAAATGTCAGGTCTCCGTGCAGATAGACTTACCAAACCCCTTCCGTTCACAAACATACAGTAGGACTTGATGTTTTTGGTCAATGGAATGTTGTATCTCACCGCACCTGAGGAAACAGTGCAGAACGTAAGAGACGGACAGTCCTGTTTACATGTTTATGTACTAGAGCAGTACATCTGGAGATACTTCAGGAGAATCTATGTCACCTTCGAGCTTTATTAATGCCTTGAGAAGGTTTCTATGTCTGCGTGAGCCTGTCAAACAGTTCCGTTCTGACAGAGGAACGCACTTTATGGGAGCTTGCAAAGAACTCCGAATCAACTCCTGAGATTCAGAATTACTTACTGGATCAAAAGCGTACACGGACGTTCAACGCACCTCATTCATCTCATATGGAAGGAGTATGGGAGAGGATGATAGGAGTAGCCAGATGTATTCTAGATGCAATGCTCTAAACAGACACTCGACTTACACACGAGGTTCTTACCACATCGATGACCCAGGGTTCTTATTTGAACAAAACCAGAGATTCTTACACCAGCAAATGTTGTTCACTCAGAAAGCTTGTGCAACATTAGCACCACCAGGAGAGTTTAAGGATATGTACGCGAGTCAATGGAAACGAGTTCAGAATCTTGCAAATACATTCAGGAGACGTTGGAAACAGGAATACTTGTTAAACCTTCAGACTAGAAGGAAACGGACAGATGAGAAACAAAGGGTCCAAGAAGGAGAGATTGTGTTGCTGAAAGTAAAGCGCAACAAATGTCCAGTGGGGCTTGTTGGAAAGGTCATTCCAAGTGGAGATGGTAAAATCCATAAAGTGCCAAAATATATCTCAGACCTGTTTCAGAACTAAATGTTTCTTCTGTCATGTGAAAAATAACCTGATGGGAAACTTGGGCTGCATTATAGTGGTGTAACGATTCACACCAAGGGGCGTGTTCCGCCCATTGTCTGGTAAGGTTATGTCGACGCCACCTAGTGGCCATTGTCTATATTTGTGTTTTTCTGTATTCTACAGCACATGCGAGGTTTCAGTGTGCAACACAAGTTACATGCTAGCTCAAAGACATCCTTTGCCTCGGTGAAAAATATGCCTGTAATTGTTTGAAAGCTATTTATAAGAGTATTATGTGTTGGTTCTTGTACGTTTACATTTACATTTGGCACACGCCCTTATCCAGAGCGACTTACATTGATCTCATTTATACAGCTGAGGAGTTGAGGGTTAAGGGCCTTGCTCAAGGGCCCAGCAGTGGTAGCTAGGTGGCGCTGGGATTTGAACTTCAGTAGTCCAACGTCTTAACCACTGAGCTACCGCTGCCTTGTAAGTGTACTGGGAGAACAATGTATGCTCATATTCACGTGATTCAAGACAAATGGATGTACACAGTGTAATTTCATTTCTTGTTTATTGTGTTTCAGTTTTAGAAAAAAAAAAGAAGCACTCATTCTGAAGGGACATTCAGCTTTCTAGCTGTCCATCTTCAGGGTTATATGGTTGTGAGGACGAAACAGCACGAGCTTTTACTTGGCTTGCAGCTTTTCTAGCGAGTCAGATCATTTCAGATCAATCTGACCCTTACGGCTCCCAAATGACTCATTGCCATATATATATATCCATCCATCTTCTATACTGCTTATACTTACTTTTCAGAGTCACGGGGAACCTCAGGGAGCATGGGGCACGAGGAGGGGTACACCCTGGGTGCCAATCCATCGCAGGGCACAATCACACACACACTCACACACCCATTCATACACTACGGACACTTTAGACACGCC
Organism: Ameiurus melas; assembly: GCA_012411365.1. Lineage (NCBI taxonomy): Eukaryota > Metazoa > Chordata > Actinopteri > Siluriformes > Ictaluridae > Ameiurus > Ameiurus melas. The sequence goes on from CM022761.1 coordinate 30,554,847, forward strand.
GATCAGACTACCATGCATGTCTTTGGACTGGGGGAGGAAACCGGAGTACCCGGAGGAAACCCCCGCAGCACGGGGAGAACATGCACACTCCGCACACACACACACAGGGTCACGGTGGGACTCGAACCCCCGACCCTGGAGGTGTGAGGCGAACGTGCGAACCACTAAGCCACCATGTCATATGTCAAACAAAGAAGCA
>CM022761.1:30562545-30637545 GCA_012411365.1 Ameiurus melas
ATCTGGATAAGTGGCTAACGTGATTGAAAGGTGATAGATAACTTGACACTTTTTATAATCAGACCAGTGAGAGTTAATAAGGCGTTAACTTGCCATTGGGAGCAACTTGGGGTTCAGTATCTTGCCCAAGGACACTTCGTCATCTGGAGTCATATGGGGCGGGATTCGAACCGCCAACCCTAGATGTGGACTTAGTGGACAACTAATGTTGTCAAACGTTGAGATCCCACACCTACCACCAGCACCCAGACTGTGTGTACATCTCAAGCATTCCAATGGCTGGTAGATGACCAGTAATCATTAATAAACAGTTCCCCGAATCACCATCCATCATCACCGACATTATACAAAATCCCTTCCACAAATCAATGGATAGTCAGCATCGTCGCCTCAAAGCTCCAGGGTCCTGGGATAGACTCCGGAGCACTTCTTGAGAATAAATTTATGGATAACCGGATGACAGACTCAATAAAGTCCGAACACTGAAGTGCAGCTTTCTAACCTGAGGCTATTTTCAGGTGCTGGAAAGCTCATTTCTGCTTCTACTTTGGAACTAATATAAGAGATAGGTTTGCAACGTGCGGAAAACCAAGACCTTTAGAGGATTTCTCAATACCAAGAACAAGAAGAAAGAACCCACAAGGACATGAGAATGGAGAATGCACCGATACACTTTTTGCACCTTATAATTCACTTTATATAAAAAGGCTTCAAGGTAAAAGGCAGCATGTGTAAAACTGTAAATTCAGTTCAAAACTGGTCTAAAGAAAGATTGTTTATCGCATTTAAATAAAACGTTTTTATTTTGTATTTTTTTTTTATCTATTCAGCGTTAACTAATGCCAATTGTGCTAGCTAACATGCACTGTTTCATTCAAATAGAACCTCCATTAAAGGTCTGAGCGACATCCTCCATCATCGTGATGATGTCTCAATGAATCATGGGAGTTTGCTCTGATTTGCATTTCACCAGTCGATGCGTTCTTGTTCTTATTTCTGTGTATCGGGACGCAATCCTTTGCGCATTAAAGATGACACGAAGGCGAGGACGTGAGAACCCACAATCACCGCATGTCGAGGAACCCACTTACTCTCTGGAACACTTCTTTAAAATGCCTGGAGGTTCTCCTCCTAAGAAGTGCTGTGAATGACAATATCATCAATCCACACCGCAACAGAAACCTCCGTGCCCTCCAGGACATGATTATTAACCTCTGAAAGGTTTCTGCCAAACGCCCCTGGAGACCAAATGGATCTTCACAAAATTGCCATAATAAGCTTCGAATGTGACCAGACACTTTCTTTTCTAAAATCAATGCAGAGGCATACGGTACTCTGTACAGCATCGAGGGTTGAGCCACTCAAGAAAAAAAAAAACAATCACTCAGTCTCCTCCGTTTCCACCTTCTGTACAAACAACTGTGAACGAATATCTTTCATCTTGGGTTTTTCTTCTTCAGAACCTTTCGCTGAGAAAAAAAAACCCAGAGGAAACACGACGACAGCTGAACAATAATGTTTCAGATATGGTGATGAAATGTAATGACGTTTTCATCAGAACCGACCCATTAGACAAACGTCAAGTCGAGTGGCTTTTATTGTCATTTCAACCGTACACTGCTGGTACAGTACACTGTGAAATGAAACAAGGTTCCCCCAGGACCATGGCGCTGCATAAAACAACACACTAACCACATGAGATGACACAGAACTAAATAAGACCTTCACATTCTACAGTACGCAGGACAGTACAGTACTCCTGAAACAGGACACTACAGTACTCCTGAAACAGGACAGTACAGTACTCCTGAAACAGGACACTACAGTACTCCTGAAACAGGACAGTACAGTACTCCTGAAACAGGACAGTACAGTACTCCTGAAACAGGACAGTACAGTACTCCTGAAACAGGACAGTACAGTACTCCTGAAACAGGACAGTACAGTACTCCTGAAACAGGACAGCTACAGTACTCCTGAAACAGGACAGTACAGTACTCCTGAAACAGGACAGTACAGTAAGCAGTGCAGCGCCGACCAGTACACAGTTTTTATTGTGGAAGTATCCGATATAACAGGTAATGCAAAAGAATAACAATATAATTAAAAATGCTATGAATATAAACATAACATATTATGTACATAGTATTCAGATTAGCTTATAGCATATGTGGACAGAGCAGGTATTGCGGTAGCAGCCAGGTAAAGAGTATACAAGGAGTTACAAGGAATTAAACATGATAGCGAGTATAGAAATGTGCAAACATTGCAGGGGGAGTGGGATGAGTGTGTGTGTGTGTGTGTGTCAATCCAGTCTCTGAGTATTGAGGAGTCTGATGGCTTGGGGGAAGAAACTGTTACACAGTCTGGATGTGAAATCCAAATGGTTCGGTACCTTTTTCCAGACCGCAGGGGGGTGAAGAGTGTGGGTGTGTGTGTGTGTGTGAGGGGTGAGTGAGGTCATTCACAATGCTGGTGGCTTTCCGGATACAGCGTGTGGTGTAAATGTCTATGATGGAGAGAAGAAAGACCCCAGTGACCTTCTCAGCTGTGCTCACGCTGGGTTTTGCTATCCGATAAGGTGCAATTTCTGAACCAGACAGCTGCTCAGGATGCTCACAAAAGGTTCGTGAAGGAACGTGGTAAGGATGAGAAGAGGGAAATGGGCTTTTTTTTCCAGCTTTTGCAGAAAGTAAAGATGCTGCTGGACTTTCCTAGTTACGGAGCTGGTGTTGAGGGACCAGTTAAGGTTCTCTGCCGAGTGAACACAGAGGAATTGGATGCTCTTGGTGATCTCCACGGAGAACCCATCGATGTTCAGCGGAAAGTGGTCACTTTTCGTGGAACTTTTTGTGGAAGTGGAACTTCTTGTTCTTGCTGACAAGGACCCACTACAGTCATGTCATCGGCAAACTTGATGATGTGATTGGAGCTGAGCATTACTGCACAGTCGTGAGTCAGCAGAGTAAAGAGGAGTGGACTGAGCACACAGCCCTGGGGGGTGCCCGTGCTCATTGTAATGGTGTTGGAGATGCTGTTCCTGATCCTGCCTGATTGAGGTCTCCCAGGATCCAGTTGCAGAGGGAGGTGTTCAAGCCCAGCAGGTTCAGCTTTCCAATCAGGTGTGGAGGAAATATTGTGTTAAATGCTGAACCGAAGTCTATGAACAGCATTCGAACGTATGTGTCCTTTTTGTCCAGGTGGGTGAGGGCCAGATGTAGGGTGGTAGCAATGGTTCATCTATTGAGCGGTTGGGACGATACGCGAATTGCAGGAGGTCCAGTGAGGGGGCAGCAGGGTCTTGATGTACCTCTTGATGAGCCTCTCGAAGCACTTCATGATGATGGGTGTGAGTGCAACAGGACGGTAGTCATTGAGGCAAGACACTGAAAACTTCTTCTGGATGGAGACAATAGTGATGGCCTTGAAGCATGTTGGAACGACGACACTGCTCAGGGAGATGTTGAAGATGAGAACATCTGGCGCAGGCTTGCACTCCCTGAACACTCTGCCAGAATGTTTTTTGGCAGCTCGTGGGTTTCCTCACATCACCGTGGCAGACCAAGGAGGTATTTCTACATCATGATGATCGACGACCGAGCTGCTTCTTCGGCACGAAATGCTGAATATCAGCGTCCAGAACTCTGTCGCTGAGCCACATCGCAATGAAAACAAAGATGCAGCTGTCTCTAAACTCACGTTGTCTTGCCTGATGGAAATGGATGTAGTCCAATTTATTGTCCAGGGAGCAGACATTTGAGAGCAGGATGGATGGTAGAACTGGCCGGCTAGGGATTGTTTTTAGCCTAACCACCACCTTTTGCCATGCTCCTGCTTCCTCACACCCCGCTTACGACTTCCCATTCCCCAGCATCAGGCGATGCCATGGACTGGATGCCCGGTCCCCACAAAACGCACAGATTGCGTAGCTTGTCCAGCAGATCATCATGCAAGTTGGTTGTTGCATGATTTCTGTATTTTAGCAGTGAATGTGATCCATGATTTAAAGTGATCCACGACACTGCAGAGACAAGAGACACGAGCGACTTGTTAGTGTCAACCCAGGGCTACGATATAATGCTTTGTAGCTGTAAAAAGATGCTCCTGTAATGCTTTAGATTAAATGGTAAAAAAAAATAATTGGGCTGGTTGAAGGCGAGGCGTGCTGCTGCGGCTTTCTGAATCATCTGAAGGGGTTTGATGGACCTGGATGGGCGGCGGAGATTAGTGCGTTGCAATAGTCCAGTTTTGAGATTTGGACGAGTAGCTGTGTAGGATGTTCAGTGATGTAGGGTCTGATTTTCTTGATGTTGCACAAAATTAACCCATAGTTGCAATGCAGTTGTTGAAATGTGGTCTGTACCGATCAAGTGGTCATCGAAAGTCACTACGAGGTTTTTGGCAGTCCTGGTTAGTATTAGCATTCCCTTACAGAGAACATGACCACACCGCGAATCATCAGCATTATTACTACACGAGCTAACACTTGTATCGATTAATTTGTCAAGAGGTAACTCCTGAAATAATCCAATTAATCAACACGCGCATTAAGAAATCTTTGTCCCATCAACGAGCTGTATTAATTCCACCAGGACCAGCTGCTTAATGAACATCTTCATTCAAATTCAGACTGAGCCTGAATAACAAAGTCCAAATTTACTCCCAATATCCAAAGGTAAGCAAGCTGCCAACATTTCGGAACATCCTGTCATTTCATTTGCGCTTGTTTCCATTCTCGGACTTATTTTTAATCAGAGACTCCCAAAGCAGATGAATTTAATTAATGTTTAATTAAATTTGATTAAGAATTTCTATCATCTTTATTCAATGAATTCGAGACGAAACCTAACAATAACCAAATGACGAAAGTAAGAATGAAACTAGTAGCGATTTTTGGCACAAGACTAAAAATAACGTTGAAACTGCATGCGTAAATGCACATGGAATCGTTCATTTTTAATTTAATAGAGGGAAGGGAAGAGGTTTAGATCATCTTTGAGTTTGTGATGGAACTAGAATTGAGTAAAATAAAAATAAAAAAGTTACAATTATTCATCTTCAACCGCTTATTCCTGCTTCAGGGTCGCGGGGAAGCTGGAGCCTATCCCAGGAAGCATCGGGCACAAGGTAGGGTACACCCTGGACAGGGTGCCAGTCCATCGCAGGGCACAATCACATACACACTACGGACAATTTTACCAAGCAATCAACCTACCATGCATGTGTTTGGGGGAGGAAACCGGAGTACCCGGAGGAAACCCCCGCAACACGGGGAGAACATGCAAACTCCGCACACTTCATTTTCATGTGATTCATTTTCATGTGATTCATTTTCATGCATATTCATGCATATTCATGCATATTCATGCATATTCATGCATATTCATGCACCCGGCGGGAATCGAACCCCGGACCCTGGAGGTGTGAGGCGAACGTGCTAACCACTAAGCCACCGTGTGCCCTAATTATTTTTTTAAAAACCCAAAATAAAATAAATAAATAAATAAAAAAACCTGGATTATAATAAACCAAAACAATAAAATGTAAATGAATCACATGCATGAATATGAATCACATGAAAATGAATCATATGTAAATGAATCACATGAAAATGAATCACATGAAAATGAATAATATGAAAATGAATCATGTGTAAATGAATCACATGAAAATGAATCACATGTAAATGAATCACATGTAAATGAATATGAATCACATGAAAATGAATAATATGTAAATGAATCACATGTAAATGAATCATTTGAAAATGAATCATATGTAAATGAATCACATGAAAATGAATCACATGCAAATGAATCACATGAAAATGAATCACATGAAAATGAATCACATGTAAATGAATATGAATCACATGAAAATGAATAATATGTAAATGAATCACATGTAAATGAATCATATGAAAATGAATAAATAAACAAAGGCAAAAAAAACAACAACAATAAAATGAAAAAAAAACAAACAACCCCATAAGTTTATTTTCTTAACATTTATAGATGAAACAAGTAAGCAATTAAGTAGTGTTATAAAAAAATATATATATTATTCAAAATTTTTAAGCATTGCTATTGGCTTTATCCTTCAGATCTTATGCAAAGACTCATTTACTGTGTAATGACCCCCCGAGTGGTTTCTCCTTCAGCAATTCAGACAAGGAGAAGAAGTTTGTGGCTTTCACTGTTTACCTCCTAGTGGTGTTATTGACTCAGGTAGCAGTAGCATTAACAGCGTGTGTGTGTGTGTGTGTGTGTGTGTGTGTTTGTGTGAAGAGTCTAAAGTACATACTCTTAGATGCACCATACTAACATTGTGACACCCCATGAAAAAAAATGACAGTACGTCCAGTTGATATCAGCGTTACAGGCCAAGGGCCACTCAGTGGGTGCGAATGAAGTCGAAAAGTTCGGTCAGTACTGACACAGAGAAAGTTCTGTGTATGCAGAATCGATTTATGAAGCTGCTTAAGTCGATTTTCTGGGCTCTCCAGTCAGATATCATTAAAATCATTACCGTGTTGTTTCCACCTCTGAGGTTGCTAGATGTTTCTTGATCAGACGCGTCCGAGGCGGGGTTTCCCAGCAGCCTCTAAACCGCTGCCTTTAAACACAAAACACTCATCTTAAAAATTTTTCCCGCCTTCAAATGTAATATGATAGAACGTACAAGATCGTTTAAAAGTGAAACGACCGATCCATCGATATACCGTATGAATAATCAGCATCGAAAGAAATCTAATATCTCGGCAATATCTCATCTAATTTTACATCTTTATCAAGCCACTGAAAATACTAAACTGAGGTCATGAAGTGGCGATCGATGTAGGGGATCGCGTTAGACTCGATGCACTTAGTTTGAAAGATACGCTGACCAATACAGACATATGATACACAAACCGTACAGCTCACTTTAAGTTCACTTTCATTTATTTATTTTGAAAAAAAAAAAAACGCTTTGGGATTAATAACGTGACAATTCCTGACAACTTTCAGACAAGCACAGCAGCATTTTAATCCAAAATTTCTCACACTGACAGAACTTCATGACGCCATCGAGCTCAGCTGACGAAAGAAGAATTCGGGGCTGACAGTCGTACAGTGAAGACCCGAGTTGAAACAGGATACCACCGGGGACCCAAAAAATGTCAGTTTGACTTTGCTGGGATTTGAAATCAAAATCGCCTAAAATCCTCACACACTGGACCTCCGCTGCTCTGTGACAGACAAAACGCATCTATTGTATTCCCATCACGTCTAGGACGCATTCGGATCTACTGTCGTTGCTCCTCTTTTCCTTTTCCATCCATCTCTCCCAGCCTCGGGAAAGACCTGTATTTACTCATTCTGTCTGTCAGTCGCTCTCTTCGTCCATCTATCTCTATAAACAACAGTTAATGAAACCCCCCAGAGGAGTATGTCTATCGCCTTTTTAGAAAATGAAGCCAAATGATTGCAGATCTACACCGAGTCTGATCTCTGCGATAACGGCGATTAATCCCGCTGTCAGCACCCGTCCGCCTGAGCCGAGCCACCGTCAGGAGAGAAACCCAGCGCGGCGAGGAGTAAAATAATAATAATAATAATAAAAAAAAGAACTGAAAAGATTGAAATTAAATCGTAGATTTAGGACCAGCCCTCGTGGATATTGTCAACAGGATGCTATTTTCGCGAAGCTGCACGGGTCACGGATCACGTTACTCACCCGTGACTGAATGTTTTCTAACGTTCAGCGTCTCGCTGAAGATGGTACGCAGAGATCACGCAGCTAATAAACAACCTGTCCCTCTTTCCGGCGGCTTCAGAGGCCTCGAAGACGAGTGGGGTCCGTTCTCATAACCTTCATAATTAAACTGGCCTTACACGTCGCTATAGCAACCTGGTCGCAGTGCTGTGGGAGAAACCTACTAATAATTATACGTTATGTATATATATATATATATATATATATATATATTTCAATTGCTTGGTTAGTCCAAGGCTTAAATGATCAAAACACTGGTGGAGAACGTGTAAGGACCAATCAGAACCGCTGAAATATAAACAGCATCGAAATGGGGTCCAAGCACCACTCAAGAACTTCTGTCAGTTGCAGGGAACACTACAGCTAAGGATACTATTCAAGTTTGGTGAATTGAAATTTTAAGTTAAGTCGACTTTTCATTTATTTTAACAGCGCACTACTCAAATCCGACCCTGAAAAAAAAAAAAAACCCTGCCGAGAGCCAACTGGCTGATGGCGGCCATGTTGTTTAAGTTTGCTGCAGAGAACACAGCAGACCTGGGAAAAGTTTCTCTTTGCGAAACCGCTCTGTCACACGGTGCTGCTTTTAATGCTGCTCGCTGCACAGCCCGAGAAAGACAGAAGAGAGGAGGGAAAGACGCTATTTTGATTATGTGCTGTATCATGGATGTCTGAAGGTGTTCTGGAACAGCACCAGAGACAGGTGAAACACATTCACAGAGACAGAGAACAGATGAACGGCACAGCTGGATGCAGACAAAACAGAATCTGGACCGGAAGCCTTTTTGCTGTTGAGGAAGGAAGGCATCGATATAGAACAGAGGGCTGAGTAGCTGATGAGTTGGAAACATGATGGTCCATCTGTTTGTCTAAGCTGCTGTGGGCAGGACACAGACACCGCCGAGACATGGTCGGTGCAAACGAGGGTGAATTTGTTTTTTCAGGGTGAGGGGAACGTGGCAGGTAGGTGTTCTAGGTGATGCTGGCTTTGTGAGGAGAGTCGCAAGGGCAGTAGCTCTTAATGGGTCTCATGGGCCAGGCGTAGTGACGTGAGATAGATAGAAACTGCTCATCCAGCTGCAGCCTTTTATACTCTCTCGGCTTCTCTGTGACTTGTTAGGATGAGGAGCTGCTGCGGTCCTTATTGGCCACCATCTGTGCTCTATTCCGCATCCCTGCCCGCCTGCCATGTGCCGGTTCACTCTATAAAACTGTAGTGCTGAAACATTGCTGTCCATTCAACACCTTGTCAGCAGTCAGCAGTGTGAGGAGCATGCAGTGCCTGGTGTGTGTGTGTGTGTGTGTGGACTAGACGCCTGCCGTCACACTGGTTTGGAAGTTGCGGATCATCATTACAGACAGGAGCTTTCTATAGAGTCCAACAGGTGACGGACTGACTCATAATAGGGCTCGGTGAGTTGTATTAACTTTCCTGAATTCCACTTCATCTCCAGTTCTGAAAGCCTCCTCCTTTTCCTCCCCTCAGGCACTTGTCTGAGTCATGCAATAAAGCGTGGATTATTGTTGGGGAAAATCAGGTTGTCATTTTCGTGGGAAAACAGTTGTCTTGACAAAACCTGATACAATAATATCCTTGGGTAACCAAGGATACAGATACAGCACGAAATACAGCATGAAATCTTGGTGTTATTTTTGATTCTGACTTGACCAACAAATGAACTCTGTCGTCAAGAGTAGTTCTTATAAAGTCTGAACAGTTGCAAAAAATAACCAACCCAAAATAAAGTGCAACTGTTCCTATATCAGCACTGGCTCACCTTCACTTAGTAGCCAGACTGCTGATTGGCACCAAGAAAAGGGCTCACTTCACTCCCATTTTAGCCTCGCTTCAGGGTTCCCAGTCTAGTACAGGATCCAATTTAAGGTTCTTTTATTTGTTTTTAAAGTTCTTAGTGGGATAGCAGGGCCTATTATACTCCATCAGGGAGTACCGTTGCCATGAAAGGCTGTACTTGGTCTGTAGTAATGTTTAAGGTAGTACATCTCAAAGTAACCACATGAATGCCAGGACCCAAGGTTTCCGACATAACATTGCCTAGAGCAGGGGAGTCCAATCTTATCCGGAAAGGGCCGGAGTGGGTGCAGGTTTTCATTCCAACCAAGCAGAAGCCACACCTGAGTCTATTCAAAGCCAAGATCAACTGAGTAAACAGGTGGAATCAGGTGTGGCTCCTGCTTGGCTGGAATGAAAACCTGCACCCACTCGGGCCCTTTCCGGATAAGATTGGACTCCCCTGACCTAGAGCTTGCCTCTTCCCATAGTGCATCCTGGTGCCATCTCTTCTCCAGAGAAGTGATGCACATGCACCCGCCGGCCACATGATGTAAACGAGAATGTGATTCATCAGACCAGGCCACCTTCTTCCATTGCTCCACGGTTCAGTTCTGTTGCTCACATCCCACTGTAGGTGCTTTCAGTGATGGACAGGGCTCAACATGGGCGCACTGCAGCTACACAGCCCCATACGCAGCAAGCTGTGATACCCTGTGTGTTCTGCCACCTTTCTGTCACAGACAGCATGAACGTTTTCAGCAGTAGTTCTTCTGTGGGATCGGACCACACAGATTCGCGCCCCAGGCACATCAGTGAGCCTTGCGCACCCCATTTCTAGTAGTACTTGCAGCTATATGCAACATTTGCATGGTTATACCCAGAAAAGACTGACGAAAAGTAGGCAAATAAATCTGCTAACTCTGGAGAGAAGCCGAGACTCGCGCTGCTCACGTGCCGCCATCATAGCTTCCACCGTTCCTCTCACATCACCTCTGGCTGGTTCATTAGGGATCTACATCTGGATTTCTGTAAAGTTCTGTAAAGAGCAATATAGATAAAATTTGAAAATCAAGAGAGCTCAAATGGGCTTTTTTCGACCGCTGTGACCAAATCTAACTTCAGTTGTGTCGAATGTGCACTGGTGAGTGAAGGGATATAACTCCCAGCCAGTGAGGAAAACGGTTTTATTTTATCTCGGAACATATTTTTGATAGAACAGTCACGTCACTCCACCAGTCCGGAGTTCTACCTGCGCAGCTCTGGTACTACTCTGGCTCTGGTGCGCGTGAAATAATTGAAAACTCCACAGCGGCGGCGTGATCGCGTCATTCAGCCGGAGCTCCTTGACGCCATCAGCTGAATTAGTCTTTCTTTGTACTCACCAGCATTTTAAGATCATCAACTTTTTCGCAGATTGAACAAATCCTTTCCGGTAGCGGAGAACGTCGACTTCTTGTCCTGAATCTCAACAATACTCCTTTCAAAACTCCTTGTTGGATCTCGGGAACACCAGACATGAGGTGGGAAGACACCATCACAGGACACCATGCACACACACTCATTCACACTCGGGGCAATATAGCTTAGCTAATCAATCCTCGGACATTTTTATGGAAGGTTGGAGGAAACCCGGAGAACCCTGAGGACACGGCGAGAACATGCTCAGAAACTCCACACAGACACTAACCTGAGCTAAGGATCTAGCTAGGTACCGTGGGGCTGAGAGACAGCAATGCTACCTGATTTACCAGTATATGACGTGATGTCCCTCGCTAATCCACACAAAGCAGCACAGATTCTTTTGATTTCCTGCCTCCGAAGCTACGGCGAAGACAGACAACCTCCTCATCACCAGAGGGCCGCCATTCTTCACTGTGTCTGCATCATTGCTAATAATGAATCGAATATAAAGAGCTAGTGAGGCTAGTCAGATAGTCGATACCAGCTAGGACTGGTAAGAGCATTGTGCATTAGACGAGCCAAGTTGGGTTTTTTTTTCCACCATCAGCACAAAAAGCACTCCAGCCAGTGTCTTTTCTGTAAAAAAAAGAAAAAGAAAGAAAAAAAGATGCACCAAAATGTGAAAGCAGCTTTAGAGATCCACTGAAGATAACACTTTTTCCTGAGATTCTACTACTACTGCTGCTTCTAAAATAATAATAATAATAATAATCCATCTATCCATTTTCTGTACCGCTTATTCTCCACAGGGTCGTGGGGGAGCCTGGAGCCTTTCCCAGGGAACTCGGGGCTGGGAACAATTGCACACATATTCACACACTACGGACTGTTTGGATTCAGGGAGGAAACTGGAATACCTGGCGGAAACCCCCGAAGTAGGTGGAGAACATGCAAACTCCGCCCACACAGGAGCAGAGGTGGGAATTGAACCCCCAACCCTGGAGCTGAGAGGCAAATGTGCCAAACATAGCCGCCATAATAATAATAATAATAATAATAATAATAATAATAATAATAATAATAATAATAATAATAATAATGATAATAATAATAATAATAATAATAATAATAATAATAATAATAATAATAATGATAATAATAATAATAATAATAATAATAATAATAATAATAATAATAATAATAATAATAATAATAATAATAATAATAATAATAATAATAATAATAATAATAATAATAATAATAATGAATGAGAAATGCCAGTAGCGTAAAAAAAAACAAACTAAAAACAGTGCTAATTATTCTATTACTAAAAGGTGTATTATAATAACAGGTGTATTGTCTTGCTGTCTCTCAGAGTGATATTTCAGCCACACGTTAGTGTGCGATTTCAACATCCTCCAAAAAACCTGCAGGTAAATTTATCAGAACAGTTTCTCTCCTTTGAGTTTCAGACTCTAATTAAACAGCGGCAGGATTTTTATCTCTGATCGACTACCGGGGTCCATGTAAATGAGTTTATCTAAAACACACTCCACAAAGCACACAGACCGCTTTTAAGTGCTCTTTTTTTCCCCAAATTCCGAGAGAGCCGGTTGGTATAAATGTGCCAGCAGGACTCCATTTGAGTGAAAACATTGAGAAACACAAGGGGAACTTTCTTACGTCTAAATCATCTTAGTTGCTGTTTACAAAATGGCTTAAAGTGGATGATTTATTACTTTTGTACCAAGTGGAACAACATCACCAGTGGTTATAAAAACAAAAAAAAACTTTCAGCATGGTACACACGACGCAAACGACCCATTGTCCGATCAAAAAAAGTATAGACAATGACACAAAAGGACAGATGACAGCCGTGCTTACTGGCTACACATACGTTATTCAGGATGAATAGATAATGTGTTCTAAACAGATATGAATAGGAGGAGCGCTATTGCTCTTTAGAAAGTTTGAAAGAAAGTTTTCATCGAGCAATCTGGCTGAGACGAGAGGTGTACATTGGGACTGGGCATGAGCAGGAAACAGAAAACTCACTCAATGCATTTACAGTGTTCATTTATGGTTAGTACATTCGCCTCACACCTCCAGGGTCGGGGGTTCGATTCCCACCGTGGCCCTGTGTGTGTGGAGTTTGCATGTTCTCCCCGTACTGCGGGGGGGCGTGTCTAAAGTGTCTGTAGTGTATGAATGGGTGTGTGAGTGTGTATGTGATTGTGCCCTGCGATAGACTGGCACCCTGTCCAGGGTGTACCCGGCCTCATGCCCGATGCTCCCTCCCGATCATGAAAACGAGTGGAGATTGGAGTGTCTCTGAATGAGGAAGTGATTGATTACAGGTGGACTCGCTGAACTGGAAGTGGTGATGTGGAGCTCTACTTGAGCGGAGTGGAGTGGAATTGTCAGGTGAGCTTGTTACACTGACCCTGCTAGTCTGAGTGATAAGTCGCCCCTGAAGCTTGTAGTCTTGAGGGCATGTACAGTACCGAACGCTACTGTTATTGCTCTTGGTGTGGATGGGTACCGTTCGTCCAGCATTATTAGCTCAGATGAGAAATGAGAAATGAAAGGTGGTAGCCAAAATGTAGCAGAACGCACCCAATTTACTGCACAATTCACCTGCGCATTCATGTAGCTATCTAATCAGCCAATCATGAGGCAGCAGGACAAGGCGTAAAATCATGAAGGTACAGGTCAAGAGCTTCAGTTAATGTTCACCACACGTCAGAATGAAGAAAAAGTCTCATCTCTAACGTGGGACTTTATCCGTGGCGTGGTTGTTGGTGCCAGATGGGATGGTATGAGTATTTCAGAAACTGCTGATCTCCTGAGATCTTCACATACACACACACACACACACACACACACACACACACCAGTCTCTAGAGTTTCCACAGAATGGTGCTGGTGAGAGAGGTCAGAGGAAAATGGCCCAATCAGTTCCAGCTCCCAGCGAGGATACAGTAACACACATAATCACTCTTTAGAACCGTGGTGAGCAGAAAAGCATCTCAGCATGGGCTACAACAGCAGACGACCTCATTTGGTCTCAGTCCTGTCAGCCAAGAACAGGAATCTGAAGATCATGGGCACAGACTCGCCCGCACTGGATGGTTGAAGATCGTGGGAAAATAAATAACTTTCAACTGTCCAGGTGAGTCTGTACCCATGATGTATCTTCTATCTTCTAACTAGATTTTTCAACACAAATGAAATCAAGCAGTAAGTGAAAATCTGTCTGTTTGACCTACATGTTACAAGCCAGGCTTCATATTACCTACTAGCAGATTAGCAAGCTAACTGGACTATGTAGCTCCAAACACTGTGTAGCATCCACCTGGAGGATTTGACTGCAGCCATAGTGCACCAGAACGCCCACCACACACCAGCTATTGGTGAAGAGGAGAGAATGATGCAGCCAATCAGAGATGGAGAGTATTAGGAGGCCATGACAGAGAAGGGCCAATGAGGGGATTTCACCAGGACACTACTCTTTACGAGAAGTGTCCCAAGATTTTTAATGAGAGTCAGGACCTCGGTTTAACGTCGCATCGGAAATACGGTGCTGTTATTAGTATAGTCTCCCCATCAATGTAGTGGGGCATAAGGACACCGCACAGACCACCGAGTGAGTGCCCCCTGCTGGCCTCAATAATAGCACTTCCAGCAGCAACCTTAGTTTTCCCCCCAGGAGTTCTCCCATCCGGGTTCTGTCCAGGTTCTATCCAGGCTCAGCACTGCTTATCTTCAATAGAAACCAGGTGAGAGCTGCAGGGGGATACAGCTCTGGCTCATGTGAGGAAAAAATAGGAATTGTTCTGAGGAATCTTTCAAACCAGTCATTTGGATTTTGCATTAAAAAAAAACGTCAGTGTAAATGTGGCTTGTCACGCTGTTTCTGAAATTGCGGTGGTGTGGAGCGTGCACAAAGAAAATGAATGGTCACCGGTTGCTGTTTCTTGTCATTCGCTAGTGTGAATAGTGTGAACACAGGTGACAACACTGACATTATTATAGCTGAGGGTTATTTGTTTTTTGTTTTTTGCAGTGTTTCCAGAGGCATAGTGTGAAAAAGAAAAAGAACACAACAGGAGACCTGCATTGCAGAGGAAAATGCTCTTAATAAACTTTTTATTCTTCTGAGGGAAAAAAAAATCTGCACTTTAAAAAAAAAAAATAAATATGCACAGGTCAGAAATCATTTTATAAATGTTTTAACCTGAAGGGAAACGAAATAATCTCGACTCGACATTTTGACTCGTCCATCTGTCTTTCACTTCATGTGGATTTTCTGACGGAGAGACACCAAAGAGTCTGTAATTGCACTCGGATTTCACGCCTCTGTCGCTTCGTTCTCTTGGTCTATTATTTATTTATTTTCCCATGTTGGGAATTTATAATTCACTTACCTTGCATATTAAAAACAAAAAAAAACAACAACAACAAAACAAAGTAATTATCTTTTCATTTTCCCCAGTTCGTGCAGAATCAGTGAGTTTTTATTTATTTTCATAAACGTTGCATTTTATTGGAATAGTAATCGGACATAATTTATCAGACATAATATACTGTATCTGCACACCACAAATATTACGTCTTATAGGGATACGGAATACCGAAGAGAAAATAGTCATCGAGAATGCACGGAAAGAAAGAAAACAGGATTAAACTACTGATCTGCAACCAGACGATAGCACGAGTCACAGGATACAGACCTCAAATAAATATCACCACCTTTCTGTCGCAGGATTCGACACAAAAAACAAGACTACAATCACTGAAACACAATTAATAGAGGACCGGTTCATCATATAGGCCACTAGCATGGAGGTGTGTGAATTTCGACAATATATGAACCCTTGAAAGGCTACTGGAGGACTTTGTGAGTCGACTGACTGTGGTCAGATTTGATTAATAGCTGATTATTCCATCCATCCATCCATCCTCTACCGCTTACTCCTTTTCAGAGTCACGGGGAACCTGGAGCCTATCCCAGGGAGCATGGGGCACAAGGCGGGGTACACCCTGGACAAGGTGCCAGTCCATCACAGGGCACAATCACATACACACTCACACACACATTCATACACTATGGACACTTTAGATACGCCGATCAGCCTACCGTGCATGTCTTTGGACTGAGGAAACCGGAGAAACCCTCACAGCATGGGGAGAACATGTTTGTTGGAAAAGCTCTCGATTTACAGGTTACACCCCTATCCTCAATGATATTCACTGGCTGTAATCCGTTAAAGTTGAGAATACAGATTGCAAAAATAAGGTTCCTCTGTAAGCTTGCTGGGCTTACCCATTGAGACGAGGTGAGGAGTTCAATCCCAGGAGAACCTTGGAGTAGAACTGCTGCTCTTCTGAGCCGAGAGCCGTGAAATGGATTCCCCATGGTAATCTCTCAGAAGAGCTATATTACGCATGGCCCATTTGAGAGAGACCTCAGGGCAGACCCAGGATCTCACGGTTATCTTGGGAACATTTGTGAATATCTCAGGAGGAGCTGGACTATATGGATGGGGATCGAGAAATCTGGACTGGACTGGAAAAGCAGACGGAAAATGAATGAATGAATGAATGAATGAATGAATATCCAGTAAGTAACTAACGATATATTTAAAAGCTGTTGTCCAGGACGAAAGATTTCTCAAACAATATCGGCAAAAAACAGACCAAGACTATGAGCTCCCAACTAGACTTTTAATTGTATCAACCCTGTTCTGATGATATTTTTGACTCCATTTGAAGCGGTTTCATTTTCTGAGTTAACTGAACTGCTAATAAGTACAAAGCCTATGAATGACACTTTTAAAATGACATCCTTACTGTTGCCAAAAGACCTGCTTCACACAACAGGCCATTTTAATCTAGATATAATGAATACCTCCCTTTCTGCTCATGCTTGTTTCTGTTCATTTTAAGCATTCGCTAGTGACTACTCGTTGTTTGAAAAATATAATCACGACAATAACATTTGAACTAACTGACATGTTTCGAAATTGGTGTTTTTTCTCTCTCTCGAAAATTCTGGAAAAGGTTATCTACTCTGAACTTCTGACATTTTACTGACATTTCATTAAATATCACAGAATTTGACCTCCTCAATGTAACAAACCACTTACTTGCCTGCTGCTCACTCAGAAAAATGAGCCATCCTTTCGCTTTTAGGCCTTGTCATGGTTTACTCCGGCATGCCACGGTTCCTATAGCGACAAGCGCCGTGTGATTATGTTCTGGGTTTTGTTTTGGGTCTGTCTCCACCTCCCCACTCCCCATCCAGTCATTGGTTTCTTCTTCGATTGTGTTCACCTGTCTTGTATTAGCCCTTGATTAGTTTGCTAAGGGTTAGGGCTAGGGTTGGGGTTAGGGTTAGGGGTACACCCTGGTGTTTTTATAGCTGTGTCCAAACATCCATACTACCCTACTATACTATACTACAGGTGAAAAGCAGTATGTTAAAGGTGTAGTATTCCCTGCTCAGCTTCCATTGGTACAGTGCCTTGCGAAAGTATTCGGCCCCCTTGAACTTTTCAACCTTTTGCCACATTTCAGGCTTCAAACATAAAGATATAAAATTTTAATTTTTTGTGAAGAATCACCAACAAGTGGGACACAATTGTGAAGTGGAACGAAATCTATTGGATATTTTAAACTTTTTTAGCAAATAAAAAACTGAAAAGTGGTGTGTGCAAAATTATTCGGCCCTTTACTTTCAGTGCAGCAAACTCACTCCAGAAGTTCAGCGAGGATCTCTGAATGATCCAATGTTGTCCTAAATGACTGATGGTGATAAATAGAATCCACCTGTGTGTAATCAAGTCTCTGTATAAATGCACCTGCTCTGTGATAGTCTCAGGGTTCTGTTGAAAGCGCAGAGAGCATCATGAAGACCAAGGAACACACCAGGCAGGTCCGTAATACTGTTGTGGAGAAGTTTAAAGCCGGATTTGGATACAAAAAGATTTCCCAAGCTTTAAACATCCCAAGGAGCACTGTGCAAGCGATCATTTTGAAAAGGAAGGAGTATCAGACCACTGCAAATCTACCAAGACCTGGCCGTCCCTCTAAACTTTCAGCTCAGACAAGGAGAAGACTGATCAGAGATGCAGCCAAGAGGCCCATGATCACTCTGGATGAACTGCAGAGAACTACAGCTGAGGTGGGAGAGTCTGTCCATAGGACAACAATCAGTCGTACACTGCACAAATCTGGCCTTTATGGAAGAGGGCGAGGAAGAAAGACCATTTCTCAAAGATATCCATAAAAAGGCTTGTGGCAAACTTTAGACGAGACTTTTTATGGATATCTTTGAGAAATGGCTTTCTTCTTGCCACTCTTCCATAAAGGCCAGATTTGTGCAGTGTACGAGTGATTGTTGTCCTATGGACAGACTCTCCCACCTCAGCTGTAGTTCTCTGTATTTGTTCTCCTCTTCTGCTACCGTACTTTTATGGTGTTCCACAAGGATGTATTTTAGGGCCCACACTCTTTCCTCTCTATACGCTCACATATGCTTGTTAAACGCGCACATAAATATGCACATGACATCCAACCGTATCTTAATTAGGCGTCTGAATAATTAGCCTCTAATGGAAGCATATACAGGAGAAAAAAAAATATATATATAAGAGCAGTATTACGGAGCAGCTGTCACGGGGTTTCAAAGGAAGATGCAGATATACTGTACGGTGCTGTCATAGTTAAAAGCCATATGGGAAGATTCGTTTTCTTGAAGAGGTTACACATTTTATGGTTGTACATTTCCTTTAATTATACGAAGGCAGATCAAATATGATCACTTTTATTCACTCCTTCCAATCATGCTAACAGGCTATTTAAGAGATTTTCTGGTTAAAACCTAAACGACGGCTCTTGGCATCAGTTTGGACTAAATTAAATCTCTCGTCAAAGTTTTTTCCAACTTGGAACCACGGCCAAGCTGAAAACTTTTCTCTCATTTTCTCTTTCACTAATTTCCGTGACTAATGTGATTCATATCCATATAATGGGTCCTTATTGCCCTGTGTGTAGTTAGTACAGAAAACCGCTTCCAGCTTGCTCACTGGCACCAAGAAGAGAGAATGCATTATAGTATACCAGTGCTTGCATTGCTTTATTGACTCTCGGTCCATTTGGGGTTCGGTTTAAATCTCTTATTTTTTTTGAAAGCCCTTAAAGGATTGGTGCCTTATATTCATAACATGCGATTAGAGACAGGACATAAGTGCGTATACTCGCGGAAATCTAAAGCCGTGTCCACAGCATGGGCTCCTATGCACGAAGGGCAATTTAAAGAGATCTGTCATCAAAATGATAATGGGAAGAAACAGGAACAAGAAAGTTGAATAAATTTGACTTCACAGAAAGGATCTTAGGCATTGTTCTCTGCGATAGACTGGTCCCCTGTCCACGGTGTCCCCTGCCTCGTGCCCCGGGTTCCCTGGGATAGGATCTGTGTCGTCGGTAGCGGTATGGAAAATCCATGGACGGATCTGAGACATCAGGGTATAATTAATCAAACTAACCATGAGGAGACTGAGGAGAGGTGCGCACATTAGGGTAACAAACCAATGACAGGACAGGGGTGGAGTCAGTGCACAGAACGAAAGCATACGTTACATGCAAACAAAACCACATGAAGAACTGATCAAGAAAATGACATGAAAGCAGCACTCTCTGAACCGTGCAAGCATGTGCTGAGACGGGAATATTATAATATATAATATTGCCGATTTATCGACTATTTTGATGAGTCTTTTGGGGGTCTTTGTGCTCTTCTTTGCCCGGGTTGCCAGTTCCACGAGCACGCTGGAAACGTGGTCTATGCTGCCCGATTGTGAAACAGCTATT
This sequence comes from Ameiurus melas, assembly GCA_012411365.1. NCBI lineage: Eukaryota > Metazoa > Chordata > Actinopteri > Siluriformes > Ictaluridae > Ameiurus > Ameiurus melas. The sequence continues at coordinate 30,582,374 of CM022761.1, forward strand.
AGACATGCCCTCTCTATTTCCACGTTCTAGTCTGACCTTCAGGTCTTATCTTCACACACTCGAATTCGAACAGGCTTAGCAGGGAATTGCATTATTTCCATTTTGCTTTAAGAGTTAGTTTACTTGTCGTGTTATTTATAAGTCCTCTGTATGCTTTACTCTATGTACAACACTTTGGTCAGTGTGAGTCATTTTGGATGTGCTTTCTAAATAATTCATACTTATTCTGTCGCTCTGACTGAGAGATATTAGACAAATGGCTGTGAGGGAAAAACACATTTGTTCTGTCAAAGTAGAAGACTAAGCCTCTAGAAATATCATTTTATATGAGGGCTGGGAGATGGCCGTTATGAACTCAGATTTGTAGGATGTTATTTAGAGCACCCAATGAATTTTATAACTTGGTGCTTATGATGTGAGTGAAACGGATTAGTGTGTGTGTGTGTGTGTGTGTGTGTGTGTGTGAGCGTTAAAAGAGGAGAAAAACAAAATGGAATAAATAATGTTCTGTGCTCAGACACACACACACACACACACACACACACTCACGATTTGCTTTCGAATTTCAAGCTACAGCATCATCACGAATAAAGTGCTCCATTTCTCTTTAATAATTTTTTTTATTTGGAAAAAAAAAAAAATTATAACTCATACGTGTGCATAAGTGTAGAAAATGTTTTATGAACATTTTAGTCAAGACTCTTACTGCAAAATTTTTGAGTTTGGCATTTAGAAAACAACCGTGAGGAATTCTCGATCCACTCAGATCCAAATTTACAAACCGTCTGTATATATATATATATATATATATATATATATATATATATATATATATATATATATATATATATATATATATATATATATATATATATATATATATATATATATATATATATATATATATATATATATATATATATATATATACATATACATACATATACATATACATATGTATATATATATATATATATATATATATATATATATATATATATATATATATATATATATATAGAGAGAGAGAGAGAGAGAGAGAGAGAGAGAGAGAGAGAGAGAGAGAGCGCGCGAGAGAGATTTTACACCTTTTAATACCAAAGTCAAAAAACATCTAGTATATTGAAAATACACTCTGACTTCACCACCTGTTCAGTTATTTACAGATATGCACAGTTTAATAAAGTTAAAGTCTCAGAGGAATGGGAAACTCTGTCTCTGTGACTTTATTTCAGCAAAAAAAGTTTCACTGATTGTTCCAGAAGTTACGATGTCTTCACTTGGCTGCTTGTTGTTATAATTGGCACGCTGAATGTCTTACTGTTGGGGTGAAGGTGGGGGTGGGGGTGCCATTACTTTACTCGATGGCTCAGTTGCTCATATGATGCAGCAGTGAATCGGTAGAATGTTTTATTTTGAATGTCATATTATTTACTGGGATCTGTTGGCTCAGGTGCTAGAGGTTTCAGTTGTATGATGTCATATCGAGGTGCCGTGATTGGTATCCATGGCTCTGCTGGGCACTGGCTGGTATTTAACTGGCATTTTTATGGGACTTTGGTGTAAAATTCCTCCATTTGGTGCCCGATGTTTACAGCGCGAGGGAGGCGGCAGTGTGGAGCTGGAGAGGGGGAGGGGCATGTTTCTGCTGGCCACACCCCCAACACCACTTTCAGAATAAAGTGAGGGAACAGACAGAGCACCGGGAGGAAATGGGGGCATGGTATCACGGGAGTCCTGACGCTGACAGATGGTGCCAACGTCTAGAGTGGAGACGTCCAGTGGTGAAGCAGGAAGTTGCTTATGCGATAAGTCATCATCGCTAATGAGTCCACTGAACCGCTGCTGGACCTGCTCCAAGTCCACCTCCTTATCCTGAGGGACAGATGGAGACAGCGGTAAAGACACACACATCATTATCACAAGACGCGCATCATTAAGTAAGTAGAAATAAACCAATCAGACCACAGTTTGAGCAGTTTGGGGCTTTAAATGTATTACGATGGCAGCTACGTGATGACGAGAGCACTCGACAGCTACATCTCTTGGGTGTGACATCATTAGCCCCTTCACAACCTATCAGGAAGTTCTCCATTATGAATCCGTTCTTCGTGTAGAATGATTTTTACAGGAACTGTTTGTTTGGTTTCTTTCAATCATGTTTACATTTACTTTTAGGAGTTTTCCCCATTTTCCCCTCAGTTTGGTCTTCTGCCAATTCACACCCACCTAGAAGATAGAGGCCTTACCACGTGTCCTCCTAGAAACGCGTGCCGACACGTGAGTCTTTTTGAAATGTTGTTACAGGGCAACGTGAATACTCGAGCGGTATCCGCCGTCTTCCGTGTACATGAGCTCACAACTCATTTGGCTGACACTTTTATCCAATCTGAGACACATCGGAGACAGGATACAACTGAGCAGATGAGGGATTAATGGCTTTGCGCAAAGATCCAGCTGGGCTTTCGAACAGTAGCCCAAAGCCTTAACCACTGAGCCACCAAATTGTCTATCTTTGTTTATAGATTTGCATTCCCTTTGCTAGTCCAGACGCCTGGGACAGGCAGATAACATATCCAGGCGATCGGATTTTCATACACAGCTGCCCAGTGGACAACAGTAGGCAGTGTTGATATAACGGTCACTGTGTCTAAAAATAAATAAATAAATCGACTCCCTGCCGTCTTTCATAAAACAAACATTTTGACTTAATATGTTTGCTTAAATGTAACATGCTCCATTTGGTTCATATATTGCTCGGTGAAATGAAGCATGTGGGTGTCGCTGCTACTTCCTGCCACCTGCTGTAGTACACACATTCGCCGAGGACCTGGTCTAACCGTTGGTAGTGATGATTTTTTACTATATTTCCAGAAACATGAACATAAAGGGACGGGGAAACCATGAACAAACTGGGTACAATACAGCACAACGCTTTCGAATTCTAACGTCATGCAAACATGAAGATTCTAGCCAGACATCACAGCACAGCACAGCACAGCGCAGCGCGTAGGCAAAAAACGTCAGCCGAAGTCTTTCTGCTTTTGATCAAGAGTGCAAACCCAAGGCTTTACCATCAGAGACATTGTCAGGAGAGGATAAAAAACCAAGGGCTTCTTAAATTCAACGCTCCTAGTGATACAAGTACTTACTGGTTTATTTATATTCATAATCTATTTATTAATGCGTGTCATTCTTTTTTAGCCTAGTTAATTGGCCTGCCGGAGAAGAACGGTGGGAGTCGGCAGCACATTGGAGGTTCTCTTGCCTGGTAGGCGAGCTAATTAATATGATTTGTTCGGGTCTTCTATTATACTCGGTTGCGTGCCCTCAAGAAGTTTATGCTGGGGCCACTAGCTTACTGTTTTGAAATTGTTACAGCAAAACTGTAAGAAGAATGAGGACAGTCGGGGATAAAGATGTACAAACATAAAGCTGTGTGTGGTGCCTGATAAGAGCAGATTTAACAGCTTGCCATGTTAGTGCTGGAGATGAGCACTTAGAGCATCCCAGACTATAAGCGATGGCACACTCAATGGAGTTTCTAGGGTTAGGGTTAGGGGTTAGGGTTGGGGGGAGGGGGGTAAGGATTAGGGTTAGGGGCCCCCACATCATCATCCCATAACGTCCGTGCTTCCTGACACACCCTATACAGGTCCACAGAGCTCTGGGAGAGGCAAGTGCCCACAAGGATATACCATTTGTATTTTCCAAAAACAGTCTACACCCAAGACTCATCCTAGAACTCTTTAAAAACTACTGAATAACCCTTTTCAGATGCTTCGACACGATAAAATGAACTTGAGGTAAAATGAGGTATGAACTACATACACAATATGGCCAAAAGTATGTGAATGGTTGTTCCCCAAATGGTTGAAACCCAGAAAGCTGGAAGCCCAGAAGTGTATAGAACATCTGTTGCATGCTGTAGCATTACAATTTTCCTTCACTGGAACTAAGAAACCCAAACCCCGTTCCAACATGAGAGAACTCGAGTGTCCTGCACAGAGCCCTGTCCTCAACCCCACCGAACACCTTTGGGATGAGCCGGAACACTGACATCACTGCCGATCCTCGCTAACGCTCTTGTGTCTGAATGAACACAAATCACCACAGCCTCGCTCCAAAATGACGTGGAAAGCCTTGCCAGAAGAGTGGAGCTTATTGTACTGGCAAAGGAGGATTAAATCTGGAATACCGCTCGGCCACATGGTGTACTCTGCGTAATCTCAGTGGCACATTTGTACAATTCGAGATCACGTTTCTAACTGGAATCTACATGTAACTTTTCCCTTGCAAATACTGGAATAACTTTTGGACGTCAACGTGGCCATAGTATACCCTCATCCTTTCAATACACTTAGTACTATTTGCCTTTACTCCTATACACCTGTACACTTCCTCGTATCATCTCAGAGTTTTTCTTGCCATTGTCACCTCTGGTTTGCTCGTTATGGATCTAAATATAAATCTACATCCAGATGTGTTGTTAAAAGCACCACACAAATAAAACCGAGTAGATTGCATAGAAACGTATATATCCCAGTTATGCTAAGCTATTGAGCAGTCTGCTGAAGGTTAACCACAGGTTAATGGCTCTGACATAGGGAAACTGAGCTGCCACTGGCTTACGCATTCGGGGTGAAAAAGACATCGGAACGAGGAGGCTTTGTGACTTGCTTCCTCTGATAGTCTGTCAGGACAAGTTAAGATGAGTTCTCTAGCTAACATTGAGGGAGCTTGCTGGAGCATCTCATCTCAATTACCATCTGCTTGGGCCATTTCCACCATGAAGGGCACCATGCACTTGGGGCAGTTTCATTTGCCTTGGGATACACTAGAAAAAAAAAAAAAAAAAATTTTTGAAAAGGGAAGGTAGGAGAGGAACAAAAAGAAAAGAAAAAAAAAAAAAAAAAAAAAAAGAAAAAGGAAAAAAAAAAAAAAGGGGGGGGGGGGGGGGGCCCGTAGCACTTTGCCTGCTTAGAGTGTGAGCGCAAATCTTCGGCCCTTGAGCCAGGTCCTTCGTCATCAGTTGGTTAGCTCTATGCTTGGTGCCTCACTCTTAGAAGTGCTGAAGAGATGTTTTTATATGTACCCTGGAGTGATTATTCAAATGAAACCTCACTTCATCCCAATAAAAGTTCAGGCAGGATAGACACATCACACTGCTTTCTACGAGTAGACGCTTCTTGAAAAATCGGCTTGTTCTAGGCAATCGTTGGATTTAATCCCAGAAACCACAGGTACTCTGGGTGGTGTGGGTGTTCCCTAGTGAGTTAGCCCAGGCCAACTCATCTCAAGTTACTGAAAACTCCTCCTGGACTCGATCCGAATAAACAGCTCCGTTAATGCTACCAGGACCTAGGTGCAGTTGGTTTCAACTTTATTCTCACATATACAGTTTATACAGTGAAAGCTTTTTTGTTTTTCTTTCACATATCTTAAATTAGGGCGCACAGTGGCTTGGTGGTTAGCACGTTCGCCTCACACCTCCAGTGTCCGGGGTTCGATTCCCGCCGGGGCCATGTGTGTGCGGAGTTTGCATGTTCTCCCCGTGCTGCGGGGGTTTCCTCCGGGTACTCCGGTTTCCTCCCCAGTCCAAAGACATGAATGGTAGGTTGATTGGTAGGTTGGTAAATTGTCCATAGTGTATGAATGGGTGTGTGAGTGTGTATGTGATTGTGCCCTGCGATGGACTGGCACCCTGTCCAGGGTGTACCCTGCCTTGTGCCCGATGCTTCCTGCGATAGGCTCCAGGTTACCCGCGACCCTGAAGCAGGAATAAGCGGTTGAAGATGGATGGATGGATGGATGGATGGATATCTTAAATTATTAGGACGTTGGGGTCAGACCACTGGGTAAGACCTGGATGCCCCTGGAACAGAGAGGGTCAAGTGAGACGTTCAAAGACCCAACAGTGGAAACTTGCCAGTGTCAGGGCATTAACTCTTGACTTTCTGAGCTATGGTGAACTCTTGAGCCATAACGTCCCCAAAACTCCCACTCACATGGAGCGTAGAATCGCTGAAGAACAGATCTATGCATGCTATACATGCTTTATCCTCACCTAAAGGAAATAATGTGCGGGTGTGGATCAAGTGGTAGAGCGGGATTCCCGGCCCACGTGACTCCACATACCGACGTGTCCTTGGGCAAGACACTGAACCCCAAGTTACTCCCGATGGCAAGTTAGCTCCTTGCATAGCAGCTCTGCTACCATTGGTGTGTGAATGGGTGAACGAGAGCCAGTGTAAAGCGCTATATAAGTGCAGACCATTTACCATTTATTTGATTAATGACACCCGAAGGCCACCGCAAACACTAGCAATATTTCAGGCTTTTATTAATGATTTTGTTTATTAACTGCTCAGTCTTTTCCATGCTCTCTCAAACTACCCACATCGGTGACATTCTTTTGCCACTTGCACAGAACAAATTAAATGGTACTTGTACAGCGCTTTTATCCAAAGTGCTTTACACTGTGTCTCATTCACCCATTCACACAGACACACACACACCAATGGGAGCAGAGCTGCCATGCAAGGCGCCAACTTGGGGTTCAGTGTCTTGCCCAAGGACACTTCGGTATGTGAAGTCATGTGGACCGGGAATCGAACCTCCAACCCTACGATTAGCGGACAACCCGCTCTACCACCTGATCCACAGCCGCCCTGTTAAATTAAACCAGAGCACCATTTTCATATCACTCAGAACGCCTTTTTAAGTTTTAGGTTAGCAAAATTCCACAAAAACGGTTCTCACGACTGTAATATACCGCAGCCCCCATCCAGGGGTCGGAGGGTTACTTTAGGCCACATATGTAAAGCAAGTTGATACATCACAACAGTTATGGTGGCCATATTCTGGTTTTCCAAAAAGAAGACATCTTTTTCCTTTTTTTTTTTGGTCGTGGTGGGGGCGGGGATTTGGGGGTGGATGATACCACTCCAGCAGTGCATACATGTTTACAAACCCAATTCCAAAAAACGTTGGGACAGTATAGAAAATGCATAAAAAAACAAAAAGAGTCGTTTGAAAATTCAGTTCTTCCTGAATTAAATTTATTTTTGAAAATACACATTTCAAAGCGGATGACCGCAACACACTCCAAAAAAGTTGGGACAGTCGCTTGTTTACCGCTGTGTAACAACACATTAGTTAAAACATGCCTTTTGTTTAAATACAAGTCAAAGCACATATATACATCACTGTATTTTTATTAGCATTTTCCATACTGTCCCAACGTTTTGGGAATTAGGGTTGTAGTTTGGAAGCATTCTGAGGGTGGGCTTTTTATTATCTGCTGATCATATGCTGCCTACGGAACATCTGGAGTGTCTTGTGTTTTATTACAGTGCTAGATTTAGGTGGTAAAGTCCTTCTTTCTATTACATACGCGAAGTAAAAACATTTTCCTAGATTAGTGATTGCTGAGAATCTTAAAATGAACCGATTTCTTGTTCGACTAAAATGCTAATTTAAGGGTATTTCCAATTTTTCGCTAGCAGTGGGGGAGTTCTGTTAGAAGAGAATAAGACTCTCAGGAGCTGTAAACAGTGGTATACCGCTCTGCTGTAAAACAGCCAGGTGTTGGTTCCTTCTCAAATGTTATTTTCTGTGTGTGTGTGTGTGTGCGTGTTTACCTGTGTAATGGTTCTGCAGGGGGTGTGTGTGTACCAGCTCTCCAGCGCCCCCACCAGGCCTGATACGAACAGACCGAGAGCAAGTAAACAGAAAACTCCAGAGAGCGCGTGCAGTGTTAAAGCTCGACTCTCCGAGCGGCGCTCGTTGATACAGCGGCCTTTACGTGGCCACCACTTTTGCTTTAACACGTCCACATCACCATGCTGCTGCAGCTCGAGGATCCTGCACACACACACACACACACACACACACACACACATTAATGTGATCAAGAACTAAAGTACTGTATATGTGAATGTGTTTTTATGCGGCCAGACATAACAATAATCATTCATTAATGAAAACAAACATTTACTGTTTAATATTACAAGAGAGAAAAATAAGACGGGAGACAGATCGAGCGAGAGACAGAGACACACAGAGAGAGAGAGAGAGAGAGAGAGAGAGAGAGACAAAGAGAGAGAGGTAAATGTGTATGAGTGCCAGAGAGACAGAACTAGTAAATGGACGTCTGTGAGGTGGCAGTAGACAGACCGACAGGTGGAATGAAAGACAGACAGACACACAGGAGAAACAGTCATGTTTGAGACAGAGAGAGAGAGAAAGAGAGAGAGAGCAGCTAGACAGAGACAGCAGACAGAGAGAGAGAGAGAGAGAGAGAGAGAGAGAGAGGGAGACAGACACAATGGCAGGTAGAAAGAGAAAGAGAGAGAGTTAAGACAAATGTGTGTGAGAGGATGTCTTGAGGATTGCCAACCTGACTGGTGAAAGAGGCAAACAGACAGACTTAGAGACAGGTGAGACAGACGTGTGTTAGAGGATGTCTCGGTGAGGACTGCTGTGCTGACAGACAGAGACACACAGACAGAGAAAGAGAGAGACGGGTAAGACAGACATGTGTGAGTGGATGTCTCGGTGAGGACTTCCATGCTGACAGACAGAGAGACACACAGACAGACAGAGAGAGAGAGCAGGTGAGACAGACGTGTGTGAGAGGATGTCTCGGTGAGGACTGCTGTGCTGACAGACAGAGACCCACAGACAGACAGAGAGAGAGAGAGACAGGTGAGACAGACGTGTGTGAGAGGATGTCTCAGTGAGGACTGAAGTGGTGACAGACAAAGACACACAGACAGACAGAGAGAGAGAGAGACGGGTGACACAGACGTGTGTGAGAGGATGTCTCGGTGAGGACTGCCATGCTGAAGGGCGATGCCGTATCCTTTGGTATGTTGTGGGTCTGATGTCGCCGTGAGCGAACACTCATCATCAGTCAGAGCAGCGTACTCCAACACAGCCATGTCCCACAGGAATACATACGCCTCCTGCTTTACCTAACACACACACACACACAGCCACACACACACACACACACACACACACACACACACACACGCAGGTTCTGAAATGAGATTCTTAAAAATGTATGAGACTTTCATTTCACATGCATTTCCTTTTTATCAACACATTATTTTCAAGAAAAAACAACCTGTCTCTCTGTCTCTCTCTCTCTCTTTTCTCTCTCTCTCTCTCATTCTCTCTCTCTCCTCTCTCTCTCTCTCTCTCTCTCTCTCTCTCTCTCTCTCTCTCTCTCTCTTTCTCTCTCTCTCTCTCTTTCTCTCCTCTCTCTCTCTCTCTCTCTCTCTCTCTCTCTCTCTCTCTCTCTCTCTCTCTCTCTTTTCTCCTCTCTCTCTCTCTCTCTCTCTCTCTCTCTCTCTCTCTCTCTCTCTCTCTCTCTCTCTCTCTCTCTGTCTCTCTCTCTCTTTCTATCTGTCTGTCATTTCAATTCATGATAGCTTTATTGGCAGGCCTTAGGCTCTCTCTCTCTCTCTCCCTCTCTCGGCCTGTCCAGACTTGGTATTAAGCTCCGTGTCAGACAATCCGAGCATCCGAGGGAACAGATCAGACAGACAGACATTCACACCAGGTATCATCATGTGTCTCCAATTTTGTCTCCGCTGACCACACTGCGGTCACATTTTCTCAGAAGCAGGGTTGCCAAATCTGACAAAAGCAATCGAAGTCACTTCAATCCCCAAACCCTAGACCGCGCTAATAGGCTAATAGAAAACACGAACACAGTGTCTATAATTAGCTGTCGGATGTCATTTACTAATTAAATCATCAGACCCATCAGACAGTTCGCTCGATACAGGTTTTACTCGTACTGTCATGTTGTGCAGCAGTTCATCTAATCGTGCTTCATGTGCTCCCAACAAGATCACAAAGGAAGAGATTCCTCCGCGTGCTTTCGGATCAGGTGAGATATATTATTATCTATAAACTCTCCAGCGACCTGGACAAAAGTGAATCGTGTTCTCAGACATGTTGAATGAAATATTAATGATCCTGAGTTGTAAAGTTTGTGACACACGGCAGGAAGAACAAGAGACTGCGGCTGCGTCCCAAAACGCACACTTGCCTACTATAGGCCTGTAGTGGGGAGAAATACATGTATCTCGTCTACTATATAGACGGTAAGTACGCGGTTTGGGACGCAGCCCACGGCTCCAGGCGTTCGTCTATTTGCACGTACAGCACGACTAATAATTAACCGCACTTGAAGCGTTCATCAAAAAATTATATAAAAACACCCAAAACTGTATACGGTTCCATAACGAAGACCGACTGTACGTCGATACGTGAAATTCTGGAGGGACGTCGGACGGCGTGGCGCGGGGACGTAACGACGTGTGCCGTTAATCTAATTATGTCCTATAGCGCGTAAAACAGGAACACGAAAGGAGTATTCTAAAAGCGACTCATGTAAACACCTTAATCACATTATGATCTTAATCAGAGTAATGTTTACATGGACTGCTGTCCATGAAAACGTTGTTATTTACTACGTTGACACGGACAGCAGTAATCTAATTATTGACCTTATTCTGAATAAACCAGTATTCTGATTAAGGTGTTTACATGAGTCGCATTTAGAATACTCCTTTCATGTTCCTGTTTGACACTTTATAGAACATAGATGGATTAAGGTCACATGTTGTTACGTCCCCGCGTCCGACGTCCCTCCAGAATTTCACGTATCGACGTACAGCTGATCTTCGTTATGGGGCCGTATACAGTTTCGGGTGATTTTATTTTTTATTTTACGATCGCTTCATGCGCGGTTAATTATGTCTCGTGCTGTACGTGCTAATAGACGACTGATTGAAGCCGTGGGCTGCGTCCCAAACCGCGTACTTACCGTCTATATAGTAGCTGAGATCCGTGTATTTCTCCTACTAAATACTGTAGCAGGTAAGTACGCGGTTTGGGACGCAGCCGCGCTCTCTTGTTTACCGTCCAAGAGCACTGCCTTGTGTGTACGTGTCCTGTCTCACAACGCGGTGAAAACTCCCACACGGCGTTAATAACGTGATTAAGGCGTGCACATGTCTCAGGAATACTCCACACGTCTTCATTCCATTTGTGTTCACGTCGAGTACGACTTTAATCAGATTAAGGTCCTCAATAAACTCTGTTTACATGCTAGTTTCTTAGTCAGAGTATCGTCTTAAATCGGGTTCATATCGGACTATCGTCGTCCGTGTACACGTACCGAGTGTATTGACACATCCACAAACTCTGCTACAGACATCCCGAGAGCAGTGAGGCTTCGGTGGCTTCACTGCTGAAATATAGCTGTGTGTTCGCAGAATACAAAGAGAACAAGACAGAACAAACAACAGACTGGCTGATACGCTGTCCGTCTGCTCCACTGAAAAGACCCCGCTCTACTTTACTTTCAGGGCCGTGCTCTTGGAGAAGAATAATCCGCAATGGGGTGGCGCGATGACGTGAAGCAACTGTTACTACCCTGAAAATTACAGCGCATTTCCTTCCTCTCACAGTATATCACAGCCGTTTATGAACGATTAAATGCATATTCATAAACAGATATGACTTCTTTTTTTAAAATAAATGGACCCCGCTTTGCAGAAAACATCATTTAGGACACAAAAAAAAAAAAGAAGAAAAAAAAAAGAAGCAAATCAAATGGGCAAAATACCAGCTACTGCATGCTAATGTTCTGTTTTATTGTTCCCTGCAGACTCACTGAAAGAAAACCTGCCTTCTGGCCTAAAGGCACACCACCGCATTAACAGTACTCTCAGGCCTCAACTTTATGGGCGTCACACCCACAGACTGCAGCACATCAGCATAACCCTGTTCCCCATTCACCCTGCCATCTTCCTGACTCCGCCCACAGACTCCGACCCTAACTGACCTCGTCGTTAATCTCCACAACACAATACGATCATTACATAGAGTGTGTAACGGACACGGGAACTTTATCAAGTCTGCAAAACGTCATGCAGGTCAAGCAAAGGTCATTCCCGCCTCCCTCTGTCATGTTACGGAAGGAGTCTCCAGTGTCAGAGCTGCAGCAAGAGAAAGGCTTCGCTTGAAACCTTCGAAAAAGGCGAAGACGAAGCGTGAAACAGAAACGAGCCATTGAGAAATCCATTTCTAACCCGGTCAGATAGCTAGCTAACTCCACTCCGTCATCCATAACCTCTTTTGCTTTCCTGCATGGTTTATGGTGAGGTTCAAACCAGCTTCTACCCTATGAGAGTAAGTGCTGAGTGTGGGTCAGCATTGATTCAATATCATCAGAAGGTTTAATCAATACCACTTGCTCCTGCTGATACAGTAGGTAGACCAACGCCACATGCACCTCCAAAAATGTGTGACCAATGCCACCGGGACCTCATCAAAAACTACACTGGTCACTATTCACCACAAGTAGCACGGTGGTACAGTGTGTTGCGGCCTCAGATCTCAGTTCTCTGGAGTTTCACAAGTCTATCTGGGGTTCCTCTAGGTTCTCTGGTTCCTTGCCACCTGCTGAAACATGTGGGTGAGCAGAGACTGTGCTAAATTGGCCCTACGTGTGAATGAGTGTGTGCATGGTGTCCTGCAATGGACTAGCATCCCAACCAGGGTGTATTCCTGCCTCCTGACTAGTGTTCCTGGAACAGGCTGTAGATCCACCACCACGCTGACCATGATAAAACACTCAACGAAGATTGTTTATTGTTGTTTACGTCAATATTCTTCAGCAAAACCAACACATTAATGCAATACCAATCTGAATTATTAGCTGAAGCCCTTATCTGTGTTTCCCCCGAGACTAACGGCTTCCATTTTGTCATGAGTGGACTCAAGATGTGGAAACTGTGAACTACGGACTGAAGAACATACGCTTACGCTGGAAAAGAGAGTGTGTGTGTGTGTGTGTTTTGTGTAAACTAAAGACATCTTTGTTGCAGAGTGTAACTGAACTCCGTGCGTTACCTTTCTTATGCCTTCAGCCAGAGTGTCTACGCAGTTCTCCTGTCCTTGATGTTTGTTGATGGTCCTCCACAGCTCAGAGAATGTGCCGTCCTGCTCCAGTGGGTTCGTCCCCTTCATCTTGAAATATTCAAACACAGCCGAGTCTCTCACTGTGCCGTAATTAACGCCTGACTGCTGCGCCAGATCCTGCAGAGACCTACACACACCCACCCACACACACACACACACACACACACACACAGGGAGAAGAGAAGAGTTACAGACGTGGCTGGATTTCTCATAGCTTCATTAGATAGGCAGGCATGAGTCTCTGGAGAATCGTAGATGAAGGGAAGTGAACGCTATGACATACATGTCAGAAAAACAATTAATGGCGTAAGTGTTTGCTTGAAGTTGCTGAAGTCTGATGTGCATCAATGGTGTTAATTTAACTCTGCGTTAATGAGAACGGCTCAGATAATTGGATTTGTTAATCGAGCGCGTGAGATATGCGTCTGAACTCGGCGCTGATCAGAATAACAATGACCATCCCGTCAAGGCCGTTTAATGAACATCGTGGAGGATCATCGATTTGGAGTCTGTGTATGAAAGGCTTCAAGTAGGAAAAAGGACGTCATTGGTTTTTTATATATACGCACGTGTATGTTCCTGTTAGACACCTATCCAACCATCCAACCAAATGGTCCTCGGCATAGACAACCAATCAGCACTCTTTACACATCCCATGACTTTTCAATCACTTCTGCATGTCCATTGCTGTGCCCCACAGCCTTCTCCCTCACGTTTCAATCCATCTTTTCCCATTCTCTCACCTACTTCTCCCACATGATCTCCTTTCTGATCTCCTTCACAATCTCCGCCTGTTGTTGAAGCTCCACTTGATGTCTTCCATGATCTCCACCTGATCTCCCTGATCTCTTCCACGATTGCCACCTGATGTCTTTCGTGGTGTCCTACTGATATGCTCTAACATTCGCCACCTCCTCCATCTCCTCGCTGATTTACTCCACAACCTCCACCCGATGTCTTCCGCGATCTCCACCTGATCTCCTCCAGGAGCTCAATCTGATCTCCTCCCTGATCTCCTCCAGGAGCTCGATCTGATCTCCTCCCTGATCTCCTCCAGGAGCTCAACCTGATCTCCTCCCTGATCTCCTCCAGGAGCTCAACCTGATCTCCTCCCTGATCTCCTCCAGGAGCTCAATCTGATCTCCTCCCTGATCTCCTCCAGGAGCTTGATCTGATCTCCTCCCTGATCTCCTCCAGGAGCTCAATCTGATCTCCTCCCTGATCTCCTCCAGGAGCTTGATCTGATCTCCTCCCTGATCTCCTCCAGGAGCTCAATCTGATCTCCTCCCTGATCTCCTCCAGGAGCTTGATCTGATCTCCTCCCTGATCCCTTCCATGATCTCCTGCTAATCCCCATGATCTAGATTCACCAGATTCTTCTCTTACTGAGTCAGGAGTGATCTGATCTCTAAATCAAATCCATATTCCTGCCTGCTCTCACTGTTCTACCTTTGATACGATAAGCCGTGATATATTTAAAGCCGTTAGAGTTACAGACTCAGCACTTGGCTGGTTGTCTCACTAGCAGGCATTTTGTTGCTATTGGTAAACACAAATCTGCTGCTGCAGTATCTCAGTGTGCTTCCTGGGGATCAGCTGCCCCTCTTCTTGGGTCACATTATACAGCATCACAATGTTGCTCCGATAACATGTACATATAAAACTATGGACAAACAACAAACTCTTCCGCATTAGGACATTTACTAAAATACCCTTTACAACCTTTCTCCTTCATCATGCCCTTCCTAATGTTTTCAATTGTCTTCTCTTGCTCTTCTCATTGATATAATATCGAGGCTCGTAATATTCTCCCTGATCTCTCCTATAAGCTCTACTGGATCACACTTTGATCTTCTCCATTATCCTCTTCTGACCTTTTCCATGACTTCCTTCCTAATCTTCTCCTTTATCTTATTCAAAACCTCCTCTTTGGTCTCTCCTATAATCACTGTGAACTACTGGATCACCCCCCGATCTGCTCAATTATCTCCTCCACGATCATCTCCATTATCCTTTTCTTATATCCTCCATTATCTTATCACCATTTGACCTTCTCTCTGATCTCCTTCCTGAGCATCTCCTCCGTGAACTTCTCCCTCTGATTCCCGGCTGTTTCGAGCAGTTCTGTTCTCTGTAACCATTAGAAATTGGTGTAAAATGGGTGTTGGTCCACATTCAACTATTACGTTTCACCTTTCAGTGTCTACTAATAACCGCAGTTGGGAAAGGTTTTGGAAAAATAACTTGAAGAAACACCTTTAGCGGACGATCGTACAGCGGAACCGAGATCGTTGATTGGCTGAACAAGTAAGAACAAGGTGCATGTGTCATACCCGACAGTGTTATCCAGTCTGTGGGTAGTGAGGTACACTGTAAGATTAGCTGTGTATGACGAACATACGATGAGCGTGAAGAGCCACCAGCTGCCCAGTGCGATTCTCACTGATATCGAGGCAACCATCGACTCCACACCTGAAACACACACGCACACACACAAAATTCCTATACTTCCTACAATTCCTATAGTTCCCATGTCAAATGGTTCATCAAACATTACAAAAATTTAGCCAGCCATGGTAACGCGTATGTGTTACCTTGCTGAGTGAAGGCTCCATAAATGATCCACACTGTGTTCAGTAAGCTGGTGTTGGCAATGTTGGTAGTGGCGGCACTCTGGCGTGAACAGAAAGACTGAACACGGCGCAGGAAGAAGATCATCACTCCCACCACGGGCACGGCAGCACAGAGGCACACCCACACTGACAGGTCAAAGGGAGCAAGGAGTGAAAAGATCGACAGCTTCTCCACAGATTTACTCATTAGGATCCCTACAGAGTAATCCAGGTAGCGCTTAGTGAAGTCGACCACACCCTCGCGTTCTGGAGTGATGGTGATCGCTGCGATCGCCATGTCTGCCCTCTGCATGACACACAACATTACACACTAACAAACAATACACACAACCAGTGAGAGTCTCAAGTCTTCTAGAACCTTTCATACATTACGACTCAAAATTGTGGACTTTGTCAGTTCGAAACTCTACAGTCCAGACCCATCTAGGTCGCCCTATATTCACATCAACATGGGTAATAAATAAATAAATAATCGAGCTAATCTGGGCTCAGACTGATTGTTGGTGATTGTTGATTAGTTATTTATGATTGCCTTGTTGGTGAGTTCCCCGATCAGTCCGTCCCAGGAGCCGTTGGGTTGTGGAGAGCCGTATTTTCCATCTACGACTTGATAAATCTCATATTTGAAGCCGAGAATTTTGGCCAGAGCATCTAACACGTCGATGGAGAAGCCTTTATATCGCTTGGGTTGTCCAAGTGTGCTCTCCGCTGCCATCACAAAGGGCTCCTCCTGAAAGACACCACAAAACCACACACTGTCACTCCATTCACAAAGCTAGCCAGTCTGGCAGCTCAGTTAACCCTGCTATTAGCTACGTTAGCACTACAATTAGCACATTTTGACAAACCATCAGAATTATTTAAATGTCAGATAGGCTGCTTAAGCCTAACAGGAAGGATTTGAGCGAAGACCTTCTATTAGAAAACAACTCTCCTGGTTTTCTGTTACTTTTGCCATGGTGGAGAAAACACAATCTAATGAAGACGGAAATGGAGCTGATGAAAGCAACATGTTAAACAAACCGGGGTTATTTATTGAGGACAACGAGAGAATGTTAACAGAGCTGATCTAAAATACACGCCTATGCACTGCAACACATACACCAGCAGACTGTAGCACTTACAGCTGCGGTCGGAAGTTTACATACACTCATCATTTAGGGCTTTCAATCATTTCTTTGAAAGGTTATATTTTCGTAAAGAATATAAAATAAAAATATTTAAAATAATAAAAGTTTAATTTCTAATTTTGCGGTTTTCTGTTGTCAACACTACAGGTCAAAGGTCAAAAATATACATACAGCACACCTGATATTGATTTGAATGTCCCTTAGCAAGTTTCACCTCGAGCTGATGCTTCTGGTAGCCATCCAGCAGCTCCTGGCAGAATTCTGGTTGGATATTTGACCAGTCTTTTTGGCAGAATGGGACTTTGGGAAGGCCATTCCAAAAGCTTAATGTTCGCCTGCTTTATCCATTCCACATCCAGCTGTGATGTGTGTTTGGGGTCATTGTCCTGCTGGAACACCCAATTGTGTCCAAGTTTCAACCGTCTGGCTGATGGTTTGCGATTATACTGAAGGTAGTCCTCCTTCATTATCCCATCCACTTTGTGCAGTGCACCAGTTCCACTGTCCGCAAAACAGCCGCAGAGCATAATGCTACCTCCACCATGCTTAACAGTGGTAGTTTTCTTTACTCCTCCAAACATACCTCTGGTCATTGCAGTCAAACAACTCAATCTTTTCTCCAGAAGGCTTTTTCTTTGTTCATATGGTCAGCTGCAAACTTTACACGGGCTTGAAGGTGTCGATTTTGGAGCAGGGGATTCTTTCTTGGTCGGCAGCCTCTCAGTCCATGGTGATGTAAAATTCGCTTGACTGTAGACGGTAACACTGATGTTCCAGCAGCTTTCAGTTCATGGCAGGCCTGTTCCTTGGTGGTTCCTGGGTTATTGAGGGTTGAGGGTGACAGTTTGGGTCTTTTTCCAGACCTTGGCAAAGTGGCTACACTTCCCAATAACTTGTTTGAAGTGATGATCTTGGAATCTGCAATTGTTTAGAAATGACTCCAGGAGACATTCCTGATTTGTAGAAATCCACCATCCTCTTTTTCAGATCTGCACCGTGCTGCTTGGACTTTCCCACATTACTGTGTGTCGGTCAATCCAGTGAGTGCTGTCAAACACACCCTTTTTATGTTGGCACAGAGAATCTGCCAGCTGCAGTCAATCAAGATCATTAACAGGAAATTAAAAGGCCTTGGTCTTGGCAAATTAAAGGACATTTTGGAACTTTCAGCAGCATTTAATTAATAATCAAAGTGTTTGTATGTATATTTTTGACCCTGTATGTAGAATGTTGGTCCTGTGTTGATTACAAAAAAGAAAAGTTCAAAGAAATGATTGAAAGCCCAATTTTGGCATGACATTCATGTCCATGATGAGTGTATGTAAACGTCCAACCGCAAATGTACTTACTGCTGTTGTGATTTTTACATGTAAATAAGAGATACCAGTGATGTCATGGTTTCCGCAAGCAGATCAGGGAGGCCCAAGAAATAAGAAGGGTCTGGCTGTATAATGATTGGACTTAACATCGAATTAAAATTTTATTTGACAGAAAAATAGAATTCACATAGTTGGGTTTTACCAACAGTCTGACTATAAGCGCAGCTGTGTGCAATTATTTGTGCTATATAATGCTGGACAACATTAAGCTGAGGTTGTTGTCCCATATATGATAAATATTTATAAATACAGGATGAAGTGTTCACTGAAGATGAATGAATAGAAGATGTATTATGGAATGTAGGTGGTGTGGGTGTTGTGAAAACAATTCCAAGCTCTAGTCCTTGGTGTGTCCTGGTTGAGAGCCCAAATGGCCTGTGGGAAGAAGCTCCTCCTCATTCTTTCTGTGCTGGACTTAATGGAGCGACTGTCCACATCAGAGAGAAGAGTCCATTTTTCAGATGGCTTTTGGTCCTTCACTACCTACCTGGCCTTGGTCCAGCAAAGCTTGCTGTAGATAGACTGCGGGTCAGGGAGCTTAGTGCGGCCGGTACACTCAGCTGATCTCCACAGCTGACAAAACAAGGTCCCTAGGACGTCCCCTAAATGGCCTCTACGAATGTCTCCCGAATGTCAGTGTGTAGGGTCCACTTGACATCCTATGGACGTTCACAGGACGTCCAGCGGCCATTTGGAACACTTAGGGGACTTTTGCCGGAATGACCACATTCAGTATTGTTATGATTTTCTATCCTCTGACGTCCTCGGAACGTCCGACATTGAATGTTATAAACCGGACCTAAATGGACGTCCGTAACGTCTGGGAGACGTCCCCTGTTTGTTGGGTCACCCCTCTCTGGAGATCCCACCTATCCTACTTGGTGCCGTTCCCAAACCAGGCTGTGGTGCTTCCTGTCAGAATGCTCTAAAGTTTAAAGTCTCTGAAGTGTCTAAGGTGGTCCAGTAGAAGTGAGGTCCCATAGCCTGAGTTCCAAAGTGAAAAGTTCACAATCCAGGCAACCTATAGCATCCTACCAGCCCCAAACCATTTATTCTGCTACGAAAAATCATTTACGGTCATGCCCTTTGTGGCTGAAATGAGGAACTCTATAAATCTCTACCCCAGAGCGATAGGGTGATACCACTGATGACGTAAGCAAATCCTAATCACTAATTCATACACAATCTACAGTCAGATTAACGACTGCACGTACCTCCGCCTAGCTGAAAACCCAAAAACTATTTGTTAGGGACTGTTCCACTGGCCATCTTGCAATCTTAAGATATCCCTACATGCTCTTATGAAATATAGTAACACATTGGACTGCCCTTCTGCCTCTTTAAGTAAAGCCAAATAAAGCTCAAACTCACTGCTTTAAAGCTCTGTCTGGTTTGAAATCTGCTTATCTTGCTGATCTCCTGAAGCCAGATATTCCATGCTGAGCACTTCATTCAGCCGAGACCGGTCTAATGTTATTTCTGAGGATCAACTGCAGCTCGATTATTGGAAGAGGTATTTCTTATATCACACCCAATGTCTGAAATGTTCCAGAGGACATTAGGAATACAGATGATGATGAGGAATACTAATTTTTGTACTGAATAATCCAACAAAATCATCTCAGACAGACGAGAATGGAGAGGGGATGAAGGTAGCCACAAGCTGAACCCACACATTCCTGAGCAAAAACAAGAAAACATCCTACATACAGTGCATGCTGAGAATTAATGATCTGTTGAAGAAGACACAAGGACGGGAGGTCTCCCGAGACCAAAGAGAAAAACAATTGGTGCCAGATGTAAAATACACCTCCATAATAGTCACCCAAACTCACAAGGACCTGAAGGATAAACCTTAGACTGAAAACTCCCTGAGGGCGATAAACTCACCAGGGTAGCAAAATCAAAAGTACATCATAAGCAGCATATTTATTTATTTATTTTTATGAAAATATACACCTAATGGCTTCGTGTACCCTCATTGAACGCACTGTCCGAGGATGCATCTCTTTGATATTCTCACAAATTCTAATGTTTTTACAAATTCCTGAGCATCATGCTCCGAGAACACTCAGGGTACTGGTGGAAGAACAGTGTGGAGAATGGGGTTTTCCCCCTGGACTTTGGTATCAAGGGAATCTGCTGATAGCTCCGGGTTAAATTCAGGGTTGTGAAATAATTTGCCATGTCCTGCCAATCCAGGACTTTGTCATCAAAATTACAAATAGCATTCGCTGGCATTAGTCAATGCAGAAACAGACTGCTCCATCCAGTTTTGGCACAAGCACATCTCTAGCATTTTTCCCTAATGTCTTCTGAAGTAAAATGTGGCTGCACAAAACCAGACCACGAATCTCAAATAGCTGCTACTCAATTAGATGTTATTAGAGGTACCGCCTCTCTCCATTCTTTGAGGAGATTAAGGTTCGATTCCCGGCCACATGACTCCACATGACTTCACATGACTCCACATGACTCCAAATGACTTCACATGACTCCACATGACTCCACATGACTCCACATGACTCCACATGACTCCACATGACTTCACATGACTCCACATGACTTCACATGACTTCACATGACTCCACATGACTTCACATGACTTCATATGACTTCACATGACTCCACATGACTCCACATGACTCCACATGACTTCACATGACTCCACATGACTCCACATGACTTCACATGACTTCACATGACTCCACATGACTCCACATGACTTCACATGACTCCACATGACTCCACATGACTTCACATGACTCCACATGACTTCACATGACTCCACATGACTTCACATGACTCCACATGACTTCACATGACTTCACATGACTCCACATGACTCCACATGACTTCACATGACTCCACATGACTTCACATGACTCCACATGACTTCACATGACTCCACATGACTTCACATGACTCCACATGACTCCACATGACTTCACATGACTTCACATGACTCCACATGACTCCACATGACTTCACATGACTCCACATGACTCCACATGACTTCACATGACTCCACATGACTTCACGTGACTCCACGTGACTTCACGTGACTCCACATGACTCCACATGACTCCACATGACTTCACGTGACTCCACATGACTCCACGTGACTTCACGTGACTCACGTGACTTCACGTGACTTCACGTGACTCCACATGACTCCACATGACTTCACATGACTCCACATGACTCCACATGACTTCACATGACTCCGACTTCACATGACCTCCACATGACTCCACATGACTCCACATGACTCACATGACTCTCACATACTCCACATACTCCATGACTCCACATGACTCACATGACTTCACATGACTCCACATGACTCCACATGACTTCACATGACCCACATGACTCCACATGACTTCACATGACTCCACATACTCCACATACTCCACAGTTCACATGACCTCCATGACTTCACATGACTCCCATGACTCCACATGTTCACAGCACATGACTCCCAATCTCACAGCACTCCACTGACTCCACATGACTCCACATGACTTCACATGACTCCACATGACTTCACATGACTCCACATGACTCCACATGACTTCACATGACTCCACATGACTCCACATGACTTCACATGACTCCACATGACTCCACATGACTTCACATGACTCCACATGACTCCACATGACTCCACATGACTTCACATGCCGAAGTGTCTTTGGGCAAGAGACTGAACCCCAGGTTAATCCCGATGGCAAGCTAGCACCTTGCATGGCAGCTCTGCTACCATTGGTGTGTGAATGTGTGTGAATGTGTAAAGTGCTATATAAGTACAGGCCATTTACCATTCCCCAACCTGCTGTGTGATTTTGACCTAAAGGTGGAGAGCATTACAAGGACAAGGACTATAATAGGTTGGCACCTCTCCTGAGCCTGAAGCAAATTCCCATGCAACAAGTGAGATAAATTAGCATTGAGTTGTTCCAGTGCCAATGACCTTCTCAGGTTCAAGTCTCAGTGACCCTTAAAGAATCTCTGCACGATTATGACCTTCTTACAAAGTCAGTTCCTCAAACTGTCCACAATGTCCTTCTAAGTTCAAGCAGACCCATGCAGTTGACTATTATTCCTGTCTCTGCAGGTTGGTCAGTGACTGGAGGACATGCACTATTTGTCATTCTCCAAGCAAGCTCCCAGGTTCACCAAATTCGTACACCTTGGAGAACCTAGCAGCCCCCCCAAACCCCTAATTGAAACTTTTATTATATCACACCACCTGGGTGCACCCACACAGCCGCTGAGACGATGACGTAAAAGAAATGAAACCTAACACATTAAACACACTAACTGTTCTAAATACTCCTCAACATCAGCCTCCTGAGAAATGCGGAGATACAAAAGTCAGGAAACAGTTATGATGTGTTGCATTAGTCATTAACCGTACAATTATCCCCATGCCCAAGTGATCCATCTCATCCGTCCATCTCACAAACTCACACAATATTGTTTAATAGAGCACTAAATTACATACCAGTAATGTGGCGACTCTCAGCAAAACCCCTGCCCCCCCTATCCACTTTACTCTCCTTCAAACTCACTACTCGACAGAGTCCCATACTGCTAACGAGATGGAGAGAGAGCAGACAAGAGAAGAGAAAAAAAAAAAAAAAAAAAAAAAAAAAAAAAAAAAGTAAAAAGTGCGTATGCCACACGGCAGGAGAGAGAGAGAGAGACAGAGAGAGAGAGAGAGAGAGAGACAGAGAGAGAGAGAGAGAGAGAGAGAGAGAGAGAGAGAGAGAGAGAGAGAGACAGAGAGAGAGACAGAGAGAGTGAGACAGAGAGTGAGACAGAGAGAGAGAGAGAGAGAGACAGAGAGAGACAGAGAGAGAGAGACAGAGAGTGAGAGAGAGAGACAGAAACAGAGAGAGAGAGAGAGAGAGAGAGAGAGAGAGACAGAGAGAGAGAGACAGAGAGAAAGTGAGAGAGAGAGAGAAACAGAGAGAGAGAGAGAGAGAGAGAGAGAGAGACAGAGAGAGAGAGACAGAGAGAGAAAGAGAGAGAGAGAGAGAGAGTGAGAGAAAGAGAGAGAGAGAGAGGAGAGAGAGACAGAGAGAGAGAGAGAGAGACAGACAGAGAGAGAGAGAGAGAACAAACAGAGAGAGAGAGAGAGAGAGAGGTAGAGAGTAGGAGAGAGAGAGAGAGCGCACGAGGAGAGGAGAGAGGAGAGAGAGAGAGAGAGAGAGCTCTAAGAAAACGTCATCATGGTTATCTAGAACATCAGCACAATAAAAACAATATCAAAGTCGATTACGGTACATGTATTTTCATTGATTTTTCTGGAACCCTCTACGGATCTAAGCACAGGTCATATCACAGACATTAGTATTACTGACATCAGAGAGTAAATGATTTTTTTTAGAGTCTATGTAATGAGTCGATGTAAAGAGTCGATGGAAATTTCATATAAGTACTTGTGCTTATAGATTTAAGTCTATAAGATCACTTCGATCTGTATTCCATGATGCATGTAAAAAAAAAAAAACCAAGAAAACAACAACTCAGTATTCAGCAGTATTCAGAATATAGTTACAGTCTGATGAGAATTCATTTAGGATAGTTCTCCACTCAATGCAGAAATGAACCCAGGTCAATGGTAAGCACTGCTGGCGTTTAAAAACACGTACAGTGGTTTAGAACAATAGCTAGCCTAGTCAAACACATCACACTACATCATCGATGACACCGCTGCAGAGCAGACTGGGGGAAATGACGAGATGTTTTACCTTGAAACTGTGGATTTCAAAGCACTGTGAGTGGGGTGGGTGACATCCACACCGCAGCAGGTAAATATAATCTACACTCCAAAATATTAAGTGCAAACAGAAAACAAACGCCGAAGCCATGATATGTTTTAACAGTCAAGAAAGGTCACAGGAAAAAATGAAGAGATATAAATAATAAGGTGCAAGAGTAAAGACGCTCGGAGCTACGCGTTATGCAACACACACTCCTGAATCTATAGCACTCGTTATAGAAATGGCTGTTGGCATGAACGATGTACACTCTATGCGCTCGCTCAACCACTGAAGTTCATAACGAAGGTGCACACGTAGCTTATTCTGCAATAAACTCTAGCGGAGGCTACCGCTTTATAGCCTTTTGGGTAATTTTGATTGCTTTTTATGCAATTAAGTATATGGCTTAGTGGTTTCTCTGTCTTTCCCCTATCCAAGTACAATTACCCAATTCCGAAAAGAGCTGGGACGCTGTGTAGAATGGGAATGAACGGAAACGAAAAAGAAGACGGAACGCAATGATTTTGCAAATCTTTCAAAGAAAGATAGAAAACCCATCGAACGTTTGAACTGGGGGAAAAAAAAAGAAAGAAAGTAAGTGTTAGTAAATAGAAACAGTTGGAGGAACATTTCACATCTAATGAGGTTAATTGGCGACACGTCAGTGAGATGACTGCGTATGAAAAGAGTATATTAGAGAGGCGGAGTCTCTGAGAAGTAAAGATGGGACGGAAGCAGATGTTACTATTAAACCTGTATATACATTTCAGCAGTGATGGGGCCGTTCCAGATGTGCAAGCTGCCCATTCCATAGGCACTCACGTACCCCATACCATCAGAGACGCCGGCTTGTGAACGGAGCGCTGATAAAGAGCCGGACGGTCCCTCTCCTCTTTAGTCCTCGTTAATTGAAAGAATTTCCGATTTGGATTCGTCTGACTACAGAAGAGTTTTCCACTCTGCCTCGGTCCATTTTAAATGAGCTTTGGCCCAGAGAAGACGGCGGCGTTTCTGGATCACGTTCACACGTGGCTTCTTCTCTGCGTGATAGAGATTTAGCCAGCGTTCGTGGACGGCGCGGCGAACTGTGTTCACAGGCCGAAGATCACGGGCACGCGATGTTGATTTTCACCCTCGTCCCTCGCGCACAGATTTCTCCAGATTCTCGGGAATCTTTCGATGATATTATGTCCTATAGATGTCGAGATATTCATACTCTAAGCAATTTTCCATTGAGGAACATTTTTCTGAACTTGTTCCACAGATTCTAGACGCAGTTCTCCCCCTGCCCATCTTTACTTCTGAGAGACTCCGCCTCTCTAAGATCCCCCTTTTATCCATTTTGGATATCTGTGCTGCCGAGCGAAGTGAACGCAAACAGTAGGTGAGAATTCGTACATACATCCTCGGCTATATGCGAGGCAGGTTGGTCTCGGTTAACTGCGCAATATTAAAAATAGCCTGCTAATGGTAAAGGTCATGTTTGAGCAACCAACAACATTCAGTTTGACAGGCTCCACCCAGCCGACGGTTCAGAATGGCGCCTCATTGTGGTCAGAGACAAAGAACAGAGACACGCTCTCACACAGGCAGACAGAGAGAATCTGTCACTCTGCCATCCGTACAGAAAATAAACAAGAATGGAAGAGGGACGGAGAGAAAGAGAGCTAATGGTACGTCTGAAATAAATCCCCGCCTTCATCGGATATGACACTTTCAACAAATAGAAGCTGAAAGAAGAGACAGA
This sequence comes from Ameiurus melas, assembly GCA_012411365.1. Lineage (NCBI taxonomy): Eukaryota > Metazoa > Chordata > Actinopteri > Siluriformes > Ictaluridae > Ameiurus > Ameiurus melas. The sequence continues at coordinate 30,608,045 of CM022761.1, forward strand.
TATATAAAAAAAAAGGCAAGGCAAAAGAGAGAGACAGTGAGTCTGTAATGATGATGGAGGGATGAGACAGAAAAAGTTAGAAAGAAAAGAGTTAGAAAGAGGAGAGGAGAGATCAGCACAGAAGTACTGTAATTGTTACGGTGGTTTAAAAAAAAAAAACACATCACTTACGCGTTTGACGTCTTTTCCGAACGTCTCGCTGTATGCCGTCCCCAAAATCTCAAACTGAGCGTGAGAATTCGCTCCATTACTGCGGAAATCCATCAGTCCGGTCAGGCCTGAGATCCGCCCCTAAAACAAACAAATAAACAGTCCATCAGTCCGGTCAGGCCTGAGATCCGCCCCTAAAACAAACAAATAAACAGTACATCAGTCCGGTCAGGCCTGAGATCCGCCCCTAAAACAAACAAATAAACAGTACATCAGTCCGGTCAGGCCTGAGATCCGCCCCTAAAACAAACAAATAAACAATCCATCAGTCCGGTCAGGCCTGAGATCCGCCCCTAAAACAAACAAATAAACAGTCCATCAGTCCGGTCAGGCCTGAGATCCGCCCCTAAAACAAACAAATAAACAATCCATCAGTCCGGTCAGGCCTGAGATCCGCCCCTAAAACAAACAAATAAACAATCCATCAGTCCGGTCACCCCCCCAAAAAAAAAAACCTCCCTCCCCCCTACACCCCCCTACCCCCCCCAAACAAACAAATAAACAATAAACAGTCCATCAGTCCGATCAGGTCTAAGTTCTAACTTTGAAACAAACAAATAAACAATAAACAGTCCATCAGTCCGATCAGTCCAGAGATCCCCAACACCCCCCTCCCAAACAAATAAACAATCCATCATTAAAAAAAAAACAATCCCTTACCCAAAAAAAAGAACACTCCATTTCAGATGCCAGGATTAGGTGAAATCCGGATGAATTACTCTGATGCTTTGAATCTCACCATGAACATTTCAGGTTAAGAAAAGTTAATCCTGAACCTGACAGCAGCGTTCAGAGAGCAGAGCATCTGAGCACGTGTTCATCCGAAGCAGAAATGTCATGCCCTTTTGTTAAATCTTTTACACAGGATTGTCGAGCTTTATGCCTGAAAGGGAGTTATTAAAAAGAGCTTTACAGAACTGTACACTGTAGGCATGGCACGTCGTACTGCTTCTCGTTCTTTACCTTCTGGATGGTGTCGAGCATGGACCAGCCACCATTCCAAGGTTTAGTCGATTTCCTCATGCAGCTCAGACTCGCCATGCTGTGCCACTTCCTGTCTTCTAACTTCCTGTAGAAGGCATTCGCCAACATCAACACGCTGTCATACAGGTAGAGACTGGAGACCTGCAGACCGGCAGACAGGCAGACAGACAGACAGACAGACAGACAGACAGACAGAGACAGGTACTCCGTAAATCCACAGTGAGACATAAAACCTGCTAATAATATTACCTCACATTTTGGCCTGTCTGTTCATTACATTGATCAGTTGGCGGTTCTGCTGTCTTTTTTACAATAAGGGATGAGGGAAAGAAAAAAAAAACCCCAGCGCACTCATCAATATGTCATCTTAGATCATTAAAAACTCCATTTCTGACCTTGTGGAGATTTCATCAGCAGGACGCTCCAGCTAGATGAGTTAGCTAGCTATAAATGACCTCCTGGGCTAACTTTTGGCTTGCTTAGCTACGATTATGGGGCATGGCGTGTCTATAGTGAAACAGGAAACATCTTTCTTTTCGTTTATGAACAAAATGAACATCATTAATGTACATTCCTGTTAGGAGAACAGAATGAAAGCAGAACTTAAGAAACAAAACAGCACTAGGGGTTGCATGACTCCTAATTCGTAGTACTTGACCAGTAATAATAATAATAATAATAATAATAATAATAACAATAATAATAATAAAAGCTGTCTTTTCCATAGTTCGCCCTTTCTCACAGTACACCGGTGTGGAATGGAAATGATTGGACCTTATCAGACATTTTCAATCAGTATAAATATAACAAATGAATGATTGTATGGCCGTGAGTGTGTTAGAAGACGAGTCCGGGCGCTGTTGGGTTTCTGTGTGTAGAGTATCTTGACTCTGTGTTTAGCTGCTGGTGAGCAGGGTGATGGGGGGGAAAAGGGGATTGGTGTGAGCCCCCTGCTGGTCAAACAATTCACACTTCTCCACAATAACACTTAAAATTCTTATGAGCCATTAAGCACTACTGTGGAGTGCAACATCATGAATACGTTCAATAAAAAGAGTACATTTCAGGATGGTAAAAAGGTAAAAAGAGTCATTTCAGGATGTTAGGCTTTTATTTATTTATTTGTGTAGCAAAGAAACAGTGTGTTTTTTTTTATTTACCACAGATTCTTAAAATGCACTTATGTGGGTGAGCTGGCAAGATTAACTGGTGGCAGGTGTACTCTGTGCTGTGTGTGTGTGTGTGTGTGCGCGTTACCTCCAGGCTGTGCAGGTACTCCTCTTGAGGTTCACACAGCAGTGACTTAACTCTCTGGTTTTTCCTCCTGCACTGAGCGTTGTTGTTTCTCCACTCTGGAAAAATCTGCCTGATGACCGTCAGACGACCCAGAGACGTGTGGACAAGATCCATGATGTCAGCATCGCTCACTTCCTGAACACACACACACACACACACACACACACACACACAACGTACATACTCCATCATGAGCAGAATTAAAAATAGCAGTGTAAAGTAACTGTATGGCCCGTAATGTGATGAGTATGACATCAAAAATAAAAATAAATCACTAACAGGTTGGTGTATTGTAGCAGAGTTACTATTACCACTTTAAAGTTGATTCTTTTCTTATTAGAGCACACCCTGAAGTGTTTTTTATTCCTCTTACACCACAGCAGTTTGCGAACAGTTCTAGAACAAAAAAGAACGACTTAATTTTTTTTTATATCCCTTTACAGTTACATTTACTGTTCGAAAGTATAACCTCCTCTGTCCTGACGAACGTTACAGCTTTACAAAGCGCTGACACTGGAGACTCCTTCCGTAAAAACGTTCGATAAACACCTCCTTTCGTTAAGAAAACTCACGTGGAGCGTTCCGCCGTACACGTCCCTGCGAACGAGTGGCGTTACAAAGTAAGCACTACGTGATTTTTATTCATCCTCCAAACTGATACCCGAAACAGGATGCAAGCTGTGATTTCACACGTGGAGTTCAACTGAAACGAAGCCTAGCCTGCCCTGTTCACGTGGGACCGAATTTCTAGAGAGCGCCCCTGTTCTGGGGGTCTGGAAAAGCTTTCTCACTCAACCAAACATCCCAAAGTCTCTGTAGAAATGGCTAGTGGTCCAGATGAACACTCGGGTGTGAAAGTCTCCAGTTCTTCTTGCGCCAGAGGCAGGAACGCCGCAAGAAAGATGAAATAAAAGTGGGGTTTATTTCTCGGGACATGTCCGAGAATCTCAGTCCATAACGACGCTCAGAATACTAGCGACGTCGGTACATCGGCACATCCAGACTGCCGTGGCAAATCCTTGAAAGCTCATCTTGTCCTTGAAGAGTTCCCGTGTTCCTGTGGTTCCAGAGCCAAACACGTCTTTGCTGTTGTCATTGTCTCTGAACCAAAGGACACAGCGGAGCCTTCACGCCATCCTGCTCACATCTAAAAAGCATCCCGACTCCAAACAGGCTCGGTTTGACGCTGACAACAACAAACGCAAGCTTGACGGAATGCGGGAAAGATGCTGACTGCAGCGCGGATTCCGTGCCAGAGCGTGACACGACCACGGCGGTCAGATAACGTGGAACGCTACTGCTTCTTCTTTTGTGGCAGGCAACAATGCTGCATTGCCCTTACGTTGCTTTATCTCTTCGATGAGAAACAGCAGGGGATTGCTTTTTACGAATTAAATACTGGCTTGAACGTGATCCAGCTCTAAAAGCGGTACACGTCACCGCATTGCGGACGGGGACCAGGCGGCAGAGCGGGTCGTCCGCTAATCGTACGGTCGGCTTTTTCGACGCTCCCGATGGCAAGCTAGCGCCTTGCGTAGCAGCTCTGCTACCGTTGGTGTGTGTGTGAATGGGTGAGAACTAGTGTAGAACCGCTAAGGTTAGAAAAGCGCTATATACGTGCAGACCGTCGACCGTTGCGTTTTACGGTGCGAGTCCGTTGGCGTCTCTGCACATAAAACTCACACGCAATTAGCTTTCTTTGCTAATCTGCCGACGTAAAAAAAAAAGCCAAGCACGTAACGTAAATCAATCAAACAACCGAATAAATACTGAGCTATATCATATATGCTTAACTGGCTAGTTTTAGAAGGTGTATATATATATATATATATATATGTACAGTACATATTTAAAAGTAACCGCTAACATTTCTAATCAAAAATATCAAAATATCCCGGACAGGCCACACCCAGTGTGACTCAAGCACCTTGCCACTTGCTAGTGTGACTGTACTGTAGGGGCAGACCTAGTTGGTGACCCATAGCTCAGGTTTCTAATGGAATTAACCGCCGGGATTGCGGTTTATTGACATCTCTACAAACTCCTGTACATTGGGAATTCCTGAGGAATTTAAAATGCGCACGGATGTCCTCCTGGTCCTGCCCGGAGATAACAGGAACTTTAAAGACAAAGGGTACTTCCTGTACTGAGTGTTCGATGAGCTGCTTGCAAATCTCCGTAAGAAGGCGCTTCAACAGACAAAGGCTTGAGAAGATGGGTTTTTATTATGAATTAGACAATCGATTTTTCCACGTCTGGCTAATTTAATCTCTGCTCTCTCGATGCAAATATGCCGTTATTCTCTCGACCTTACGATTACAGTGACGTCCAGCGATCACGGGCGTGTGTGACGCTACTGGAGAAAGCAGATCGGCAGATGTTAGTGCTGACCCTCCTAAGTTGTTAGCTGCTGTGCAGTAGGAGATAATTAGCTGGTGGCTCGACGTCGGAAATGACCGAAAAAAAATAAAAATCCATTTCATTTCTGTAAAAGCCCCATGAGCTTTAAAATGCAGACGATGATTACAAGCTTGAGCTCTCTATTTCTCCTGTAGTACATGTGGTAATTTCTCATCTTTAACCTGTGGTGCGCTGCAGAGACAATGTGTCCTCGCTGTGCAGGCTTTATTTAAATGACTGGCAACAAAAAAAAAAAAAATCCATTGTCTGGATCAATTTCATTACGCTGTTTTAGAACAAGATGAGATCTGAACATTCCCGATCCAGCACGCGTCTAAAGTTAGCTTCACTCATTACTTGCTATTATAATAATAATAATAATAATAATAATAATAATAATAATAATAATAATAATAATCCATCCATCCATAAATCCATCTTCCACCGCTTACTCCTTCTTCAGGGTCGCAGGGAACCTGGAGCCTATCCCTGGGAGTATCGGGCACAAGGCGGGGTACACCCTGGACAGGGTGCCATAATAATAATAATAATAATAATAATAATAAGAATAATAAGAATAATAATAACATACTACTACTACTACTACTACTACTAATAATAATAATAATAATAATAATGATGATGATTATGATGATGATGATAATAATATACTACTACTACTACTACTACTACTAATAATAATAATAATAATGATGATGATTATGATGATGATGATAATAATATACTACTACTACTACTACTACTACTAATAATAATAATAATAATATACTACTACTACTACTACTACTACTAATAATAATAATAATAATAATAATAATGATGATGATTATGATGATGATGATAATAATATACTACTACTACTACTACTACTACTACTACTACTAATAATAATAATAATAATAAATGTAATTATTTAATCATATTGTTTTTGTCGCTGTTTTATAAAATGTTCGTCATGCCTACTCATGATCAGATCAGGGTAGTGTACACTCTCTAGTGGCTTACTGCTTTTTTTTTATTGCACTGAAATAGTGGGAAAAGGGAAAAAAAAATATTTCATTTAGGATGTGGCCTTAAGGTGGTTCACATTTACAGAACGAGACTAGCTGGTGTACTGTAAGCTGGTCCCTTCATTACGACTCAATATCACCTCTTTGCTCCACACGGTAAGGTAGAAACGGAAAAGGACCCGCAGCACAGAAGCATAATCCTGTAAAACAGACTGCGGCTCTGAGAAGAAACGCAGCAAGACACCTAGCCTACTTTTTTCCGGTTTATTTTCAGATCTCAAACCGGCCTGTCTCCCACCGAAGTCCTTTTAAGCCTTTTAAAACCTCATCACTGCAGGATCCTCCATCGCAGGAACAAAAGAAACGCCGAGCTTTGTGCTCTCCTGTTCGGTCATCACGCTCAGCTATTAATGAGTCCTGAGTTCCAGTCGAATGTAGAAATGGGAATCCGATCACAACCCACAGAGTTGGGGTGCAGTGGGAATCTGGCGTCTGGTGAAAGTCCATGTTGGAAGAGCGTATTGGCAGGAGAAGGGCTGTACACAGTGAGCAGAATGGAGGCTTTGACTTGCTCGCTCTTGAATGGTTTCCATCGTGAGGATTACACTCTGGCAGCGCACTCGGAGCGTTTTCATCAGCGTGAGTGCACAATATCCGCTCCGAGCTACACGCCGAGCGTTCGTCACACGACTCGAGGAGGGAGCAGGCTGTAATGCTCGTGTTCAGATCACCGATAACACGGCAACATGAGGTCACAGTCAGCACCATCACTCCTTCCTTTGTCATTAACATTCACGCTTAATTACGGTGACAACGCTTTTATTTAACAAAGGTGGATGAGAGGGTGTGCTTCGGTTACAGCCGTAGCAGTGTACGATCTTCTGAAGCCTTCAAATCATTTCTCTCCCTAATCTTAGTTCACACACACTCATACAGTCACACACATACGTATTAAGTAGGTGAGGAGAAGACTATTCTGAGTACCAAACTGTTACATGTGTCCTAATCCTGTGACTTTGGATACATGGATGAATGCTGGAAGGATGTGGTACACATCCTTAAGGTCTTAAGTTTACATATACCTTACAGAATCTGCAAAAGAACATAAGACATCAGTAGTTTGCCAGTAGTGTGTCTGTAGTGTATCGGTAGTGTATCAGTAGTGTGTCTGTAGTGTATCAGTAGTGTGTCTGTAGTGTATCGGTAGTGTATCAGTAGTGTGTCTGTAGTGTATCGGTAGTGTATCAGTAGTGTGTCTGTAGTGTATCAGTAGTGTGTCTGTAGTGTATCGGTAGTGTATCAGTAGTGTGTCTAGTGTATCGGTAGTGTATCAGTAGTGTGTCTGTAGTGTGTCTGTAGTGTATCGGTAATGTATCAGTAGTGTGTCTGTAGTGTATCGGTAGTGTATCGGTAGTGTGTCTGTAGTGTATCGGTAGTGTATCAGTAGTGTGTCTGTAGTGTGTCTGTAGTGTATCGGTAGTGTATCAGTAGTGTGTCTGTAGTGTATCGGTAGTGTATCGGTAGTGTGTCTGTAGTGTGTCTGTAGTGTATCAGTAGTGTGTCTGTAGTGTGTCTGTAGTGTATCGGTAATATATCAGTAGGGTGTCTGTAGTGTATCGGTAGTGTATCGGTAGTGTGTCTGTAGTGTGTCTGTAGTGTATCGGTAGTGTGTCTGTAGTGTATCAGTAGTGTGTCTGTAGTGTGTCTGTAGTGTGTCTGTAGTGTATCAGTAGTGTGTCTTTAGTATGTCTGTACTGTATCGGTAATATATCAGTAGGGTGTCTGTAGTGTGTCTGTAGTGTATCGGTAGTGTATAAATAGTGTGTCTGTAGTGTGTCTGTAGTGTATCGGTAATATATCAGTAGGGTGTCTGTAGTGTATCGGTAGTGTATCGGTAGTGTGTCTGTAGTGTGTCTGTAGTGTATCGGTAGTGTATCAGTAGTGTGTCTGTAGTGTGTCTGTAGTGTGTCTGTAGTGTATCGGTAGTGTATCGGTAGTGTGTCTGTAGTGTATCAGTAGTGTGTCTGTAGTGTGTCTGTAGTGTGTCTGTAGTGTATCAGTAGTGTGTCTGTAGTGTATCAGTAGTGTGTCTGTAGTGTGTCTGTAGTGTGTCTGCAGTGTATCAGTAGTGTGTCTGTAGTGTATCGGTAGTGTATCAGTAGTGTGTCTGTAGTGTGTCTGTAGTGTATCAGTAGTGTGTCTGTAGTGTATCAGTAATATATAAGTAGGTGTCTGTAGTGTATCGGTAGTGTATCAGTAGTGTGTCTGTAGTGTATCTGTAGTGTGTCTGTAGTGTGTCTGTAGTGTATCAGTAGTGTGTCTGTGGTGTGTCTGTAGTGTATCAGTAGTGTGTCTGTAGTGTGTCTGTAGTGTATCGGTAATATATCAGTAGGGTGTCTGTGGTGTATAGGTAGTGTGTCTGTAGTGTATCAGTAGTGTGTCTGTAGTGTGTCTGTAGTGTATCAGTAGTGTGTCTGTAGTGTGTCTGTAGTGTATCAGTAGTGTGTCTGTGGTGTGTCTGTAGTGTATCAGTAGTGTGTCTGTAGTGTGTCTGTAGTGTATCGGTAATATATCAGTAGGGTGTCTGTGGTGTATAGGTAGTGTGTCTGTAGTGTATCGGTAGTGTATCGGTAGTGTGTCTGTAGTGTATCAGTAGTGTGTCTGTAGTGTATCGGTAGTGTATCGGTAGTGTGTCTGTAGTGTATCGGTAGTGTATCGGTAGTGTGTCTGTAGTGTGTCTGTAGTGTATCAGTAGTGTGTCTGTAGTGTGTCTGTAGTGTGTCTGTAGTGTATCAGTAGTGTGTCTGTAGTGTGTCTGTAGTGTATCAGTAGTGTGTCTGTAGTGTGTCTGTAGTGTATCAGTAGTGTGTCTGTAGTGTATCGGTAGTGTGTCTGTAGTGTATCGGTAGTGTGTCTGTAGTGTATCAGTAGTGTGTCTGTAGTGTGTTTGTAGTGTGTCTGTAGTGTGTCTGTAGTGTATCGCTAGTGTGTCTGTAGTGTATCGGTAATATATCAGTAGGGTGTCTGTAGTGTATCGGTAGTGTATCGGTAGTGTGTCTGTAGTGTGTCTGTAGTGTATCGGTAGTGTGTCTGTAGTGTATCAGTAGTGTGTCTGTAGTGTGTCTGTAGTGTGTCTGTAGTGTATCAGTAGTGTGTCTGTAGTGTATCGGTAATATATCAGTAGGGTGTCTGTAGTGTATCGGTAGTGTATCAGTAGTGTGTCTGTAATGTATCGGTAGTGTATAAATAGTGTGTCTGTAGTGTATCTGTAGTGTGTCTGTAGTGTGTCTGTAGTGTATCGGTAATATATCAGTAGTGTGTCTGTAATGTATCGGTAGTGTATAAATAGTGTGTCTGTAGTGTATCTGTAGTGTGTCTGTAGTGTGTCTGTAGTGTATCGGTAATATATCAGTAGGGTGTCTGTAGTGTATCGGTGGTGTATCAGTAGTGTGTCTGTAGTGTATCAGTAGTGTGTCTGTAGTGTGTCTGTAGTGTATAAGTAGTGTGTCTGTAGTGTATCGGTAGTGTGTCTGTAGTGTATCAGTAGTGTGTCTGTAGTGTATCGGTAGTGTGTCTGTAGTGTGTCTGTAGTGTATCGGTAGTGTATCAGTATTGTGTCTGTAGTGTATCGGTAGTGTGTCTGTAGTGTATCAGTAGTGTGTCTGTAGTGTGTCTGTAGTGTATCGGTAGTGTATCAGTAGTGTGTCTGTAGTGTATCAGTAGTATTTCAGTAGGGTGTCTGTAGTGTATCGGTAGTATTTCAGTAGTGTGTCTGTAGTGTATCTGTAGTGTATCTGTAGTGTATCTGTAGTGTGTCTGTAGTTGTGTCAGCAGTGTATCAGTAGCGTGTTGGTATTGTATCAGTAGTGTATCTGTAGTGTATCAGTAGTGTGTCTGTAGTGTATCAGTAGTGTGTCGGTAGTGTGTCTGTAGTGTGTCTGTAGTGTGTCTGTAGTGTGTTGGTAGTTGTGTCAGCAGTGTATCAGTAGCGTGTTGGTATTGTATCAGTAGTGTATTAGTGTGTTAGTGTGTCGGTAATGTGTCTGTAGTGTGTCTGTAGTGTGTCTGTGTTTGTCGAGTGTATCTGTAGTGTATCTGTAGTGTATCTGTAGTGTTCTGTAGTGTGTCTGTAGTGTATCGGTAGTTTTTCGGTAGTGTGTCTGTAGTTTTATCAGTAGTGTCTGTAGTGTATCAGTAGTGTGTCTGTAGTGTATCAGTAGTGTTCTGTAGTGTGTCCGTAGTGTATCAGTAGTGTGTCTGTAGTGTGTCTGTAGTGTATCGGTAATATATCAGTAGGTGTCTGTAGTGTATCGGTAGTGTATGGTGTGTGTCTGTAGTGTGTCTGTATGTATCGGTAGTGTGTCTGTAGTGTATCAGTAGTGTGTCTGTAGTGTGTCTAGTGTGTCTTTTGTGTTGTAGTTTATGGTGTTATATGTAGTGTCTGTGTGTGTCTGTAGTTTATGGGTAGTGTATCATAGTGTGTCTGTAGTGTATCAGTAGTGTGTCTGTAGTGTATCGTAGTGTGTCTGTAGTTTGGTGTATCAGTAGTGTGTCTGTAGTGTGTGTAGTGTGCTGTAGTGTATCGTAATATACGTAGGGTGTCTGTAGTGTCTGTAGTGTATCGTAGTGTATCGGTAGTGTGTCTGTAGTGTTTTATCAGTAGTGTGTCTGTAGTGTCGTAGTGTATCGTAGTGTGTCTGTAGTGTATCAGTAGTGTGTCTGTAGTGTATTAGTGTTCTGTAGTGTGTCTGTGTGTATGGTAGTGTTCTTTGTTTGTGTGTTCTGTAGTGTATCGTTAGTGTATGTAGTGTTCTAGTGTGTCTGTAGTGTTCGTAGTGTGTATAGTGTGTAGTGTATGTTTGCTGTAGTGTATAGTGTATAAATGTGTGTTTTTAGTGTTTTTTAATATATAGTGTTCTGTAGTGTCAGTAGTGTGTCTTGTGTATTAGTGTATCGGTAGTTGTAGTGTTGTAGTGTTTGTAGTGTATCGGTTGTATCGGTAGTGTGTCTGTAGTGTATCAGTAGTGTGTCTGTAGTGTGTAGTAGTGTGTCTGTAGTGTGTCTGTAGTGTATTGGTAGTGTCTGTAGTGTGTCTTAGTGTGTCTGTAGTGTATCGTAGTGTTCTGTGTGTATCGTAGTGTGTCTGTAGTGTGTCTGTAGTTGTATCAGTAGTTTCTGTAGTGTGTCTGTGTGTATCAGTAGTGTCTGAGTGTGTCGTAGTGTATCTGTATGTAGTGTGTCTGTAGTGTATCGGTAGTGTCAGTGGTCTGTCTGTAGTGTCTGTTGTATCGGTAGTGTGTCTGTAGAGTATCAGCAGGTGTCTGTAGTGTGTCTGTAGTTGTCTAGTATATCGTAATATATCAGTAGGGTGTCTGTAGTGTATCGGTAGTGTATCAGTAGTGTGTCTGTAGTGTATCGGTAGTGTATCAGTAGTGTGTCTGTAGTGTATCGGTAGTGTATAAGTAGTGTGTCTGTAGTGTATCAGTAGTGTGTCTGTAGTGTATGTGTAGTGTGTCGGTAGTGTATCAGTAGTGTGTCTGTAGTGTATCGGTAGTGTATCAGTAGTGTGTGTGTAGTGTATGGGTAGTGTATCGGTAGTGTGTCTGTAGTGTATCGGTAGTGTATCAGTAGTGTGTCTGTAGTGTATCGGTAGTATTTCAGTAGGGTGTCTGTAGTGTATCGGTAGTATTTCAGTAGGGTGTCTGTAGTGTATCGGTAGTGTATCAGTAGGGTGTCTGTAGTGTATCTGTAGTGTATCTGTAGTGTGTCGGTAGTTGTGTCAGCAGTGTATCAGTAGCGTGTTGGTATTGTATCAGTAGTGTATCTGTAGTGTATCTGTAGTGTATCAGTAGTGTGTCTGTAGTGTATCAGTAGTGTGTCGGAAATGTGTCTGTAGTGTGTCTGTGGTGTGTCTGTGGTGTGTCTGTGGTGTATCGGTAGTGTATCGGTAGTGTATCTGTAGTGTATCTGTAGTGTATCGGTAGTGTGTCTGTAGTGTGTCTGTAGTGTATCGGTAGTGTGTCTGTAGTGTGTCTGTAGTGTATCTTTAGTGTGTCTGTAGTGTGTCTGTAGTGTATTTGTAGTGTGTCGGTAGTGTATCAGTAGCGTGTTGGTATTGTATCAGTAGCGTGTCTGTGGTGTATCTGTAGTGTGTCTGTAGTGTATCTGTAGTGTGTCTGTAGTGTGTCTGTAGTGTGTCTGTAGTGTGTCTGTAGTGTATCTGTAGTGTGTCTGTAGTGTATCTGTAGTGTGTCTGTAGTGTATCTGTAGTGTATCTGTAGTGTGTCTGTAGTGTATCGGTAGTGTATCAGTAGCGTGTCGGTATTGTATCAGTAGTGTGTCTGTAGTGTATCTGTAGTGTGTCTGTAGTGTATCTGTAGTGTGTCTGTAGTGTATCTGTAGTGTGTCTGTAGTGTATCTGTAGTGTATCTGTAGTGTGTCGGTAGTGTATCTGTAGTGTATCGGTAGGGTATCAGTAGCGTGTCGGTATTGTATCAGTAGTGTGTCTGTAGTGTGTCTGTAGTGTATCTGTAGTGTATCTGTAGCGTGTCGGTAGTTGTGTCAGCAGTGTATCAGTAGCGTGTCGGTAGTGTGTCTGTAGCGTGTCTGTAGCGTATCAGTAGTGTGTCTGTAGTGTAATTGTAGTGTATCAGTAGTGTGTCTATAGCGTGTCTGTAGCGTATCAGTAGTGTGTCTGTAGTGTGTCGGTAGTGCATCAGTAGTGTATCAGTAGTGTGTTTGTAGTGTATCGGTAGTATATCAGTAGTGTGTCTGTAGTGTATCGGTAGTGTGTATGTGGTGTATCTGTAGCATGTCTGTAGTGTATCAGTAGTGTGTCTGTAGTGTAATTGTAGTGTATCAGTAGTGTCTGTAGTGTAATTGTAGTGTATCAGTAGTGTGTATGTGGTGTATCTGTAGTGTGTCTGTAGTGTATCAGTAGTGTGTCTGTAGTGTAATTGTAGTGTATCAGTAGTGTGTATGTGGTGTATCTGTAGTGTATCAGTAGTGTGTATGTGGTGTATCTGTAGTGTATCTGTAGTGTATCAGTAGTGTGTCTGTAGTGTAATTGTAGTGTATCAGTAGTGTGTATGTGGTGTATCTGTAGTGTATCAGTAGTGTGTATGTAGTGTATCTGTAGTGTATCAGTAGTGTGTCTGTAGTGTGTCTGTAGTGTGTCTGTAGTGTAATTGTAGTGTATCAGTAGTGTGTCTGTAGTGTGTCTGTAGTGTGTCTGTAGTGTAATTGTAGTGTATCAGTAGTGTGTCTGTAGTGTGTCTGTAGTGTGTCTGTAGTGTAATTGTAGTGTATCAGTAGTGTGTATGTGGTGTATCTGTAATGTGTCAGCAGTGTATCAATACCGTGTCCGTAGTGGGTTAATAGTAGTACCCTCAAGCTTTCTTCCTCGTATCTTCTCAGAGAGTTTTTCATTGCTACCAGCACCTCTGGCTTGCTCATTGGGGATAAATGTCAGTAGTGTTTCAGCAGTGTATCGGTAGTGTATCATCATTGTGTCAGTAGTGTGTCAGCAATTTGTCAGTAGTGTATCAGTAGTGTATCAGTAGTTTGTCAGTAGTCTTACTGACTGTAGGACTGAAGAGTACTGAGCATTGAGAACTGCACTTAGCGTATTTATTTTTAGCTAACCATACACAGCGTGATGAAAGAGCGTGTGAAAAACGGAGACGCTTGCACCAATTAACATCTCGGCTGACAGCAAGATTCAAGAGCACTTTAAAGAAGGAGCGAGACGAAAGCAGACACAGTGTTCCTAAGTAACGGTGAATGATGACGACTAGACGCCAGTCAATCAGATGAATTCTGAACTTGATGAAAGGACAGGAACGAGTTGAACAGACTACTAGACGAGTGACTGTTTTAGAGTAATGGCAGTCAGGTACATATTAATCATATTAGCAATAAACAGTGATCAGAGGAACACTGCGACCTAATTAAACATGCTTCTAGATGAAGTATAAAACGAAGCATCAAACGACATGGCCTAATGAAATGTTATTCAAGTGTTGGGTGCTGTAATAAAAATGATATGCACAGTGACCTGAATACAGGATGGAAGTGTAGTGCAGCGTACAGATGGAGTGAGTCAGTCCATTTATTAAGAACAATGAGGCGGGGATTCAAATTGAGGTCTTACCTGAAAGATTGTGCATTGTGGAGTTAAATATAAAGATAAATATAGATATATTATTATTATTATTATTATTATTATTATTATTATTATTATTATTTTATTATTATTATTATTATTATTAGTATTATTTATTTATTCATTTATTTATTTATTTTTTTCAATGAAATATTTGGGGAAGGGAGGGGAGAAAAGGTAAATGAATCACATAAAAATGAATTACATGTAAATGAATCACATGAATATGAATCACATAAAAATGAATTACATGTAAATGAATCACATGCATGAATATGAATCACATGAAAATGAATCATATGTAAATGAATCACATGAATATGAATCACATGAATATTAATTACACGTAAATGAATCACAAAAAAATGAATTACATGTAAATGAATTACATGAATATGAATCACATGAAAATGTATCATATGTAAATGAATCACATGAAAATTAATTACATGTAAATGAATCACATGCATGAAAATGAATCATATGTAAATTAATCACATGTAAATGAATCATATGAAAATGAATAAATAAACAAAGGCAAAAAAAAGATAAATATAGATACTACCTCTCTGCAATTAGTGCAGTCCACTCTCAAGTTTTCCCCTGCTCTAAGTTTTGTCGCATCCTCAAAGTATTAAAACTCCTTCATGCTGTATTTCAGCTTTTCCCTCTATGACCCTGTCACTGATTTAAACATGTTCATAACAACGATTTTAAATGACGTTAAAGCGCACCGATTATGGATCTGACACGTGCCTAATTTTGTTTTAAAGCTTTACACGCATCCGAGGTAAAAAAAAACACTTTAACGCGCTCATCATTTAAACTGCAGCGTTACCTTTTCCCTCCAGTGTCACAAACGACTCGTTAAATGATTCGTTCTGAATTTCTCTTTTCAGAGGGCGTACTCTGCTCCGATCGGTCAGACGTCCCAGTCTGTCGTGATCGGTCTACCGCTGTCAGCGAGCGGCCGATGAAGACCGGAGGCGGGGCTTATTGTTACAAACTTACGTAGGTTAGTACAGGAAGTAAAGTCTGGAATCACTAACGAGTCGTTTCAGCCGTTCAGAATCGATTCCTTCTTTTAGGAGTCGATGACTCCGTTCGTCGTGCGCTTCGATTTCTGAAACTTTGCAGACTTTTTTACATTCGCAAACAGCTCCGTATATAACGCGCTACATGGAAGGGAATATCTGAGGAACCGTAATAGGTGCACTTTGAACATGTCCAACAGTACCAAGCTCGTGTCTGGAGATGATTTGTTTATTCATCGTTCAGTCGTGTCGCTACCGCAGTTTCTAATTTCGATTGTATCGTGCAAAACAAAGCGCAACCCTGCTCTCTGTGCTGGCGGGACGGTGTGTGTGTGTGTGTGTGTGTGTGTGTGTGTGTTTTGCTCTTACTTCATTTGCATAAACCCAGTGAGAGTCCTTAGATGCGAGGTTCGTCTCGACAGCCTGAGGAGAGAGAAACAGCAACAGAGAGAAAAATAGAATGAACATTAAACGTTAAATCATTAAGTTGTCACAAAGTCGCTGAGAGCACAACCGACAACAAAAAAAGATTAATAAATGTAAAAAAAAATAAAGAAAAATACATGACACACGCAAACACATGGGAGAATACATCACGTCTTCACTAAAACACTGTGTGTGTGTGTGTGTGTGTGTGTGTGTGTATTTAATCTTAGGGTATGTTAATAACTCAGCTTCTGGATTCTGCCTCAGGTCACAGACGCGCTTCTGATAAAGTGTGTGAAATCTCCATGCAAAACACGTACAAAGGCTCCTGAACCTCCATGGAAACAGGTTACGCCGTGACGCAGTGTGTCCGCTTCTCAGAATTTCCAGAACTGGAAGTAGAGCAGGTGAAAGCGCACGCAGCCGGTGCAAGGCTGCCGCGTAGAACAGAACGCCTGAGAAGCGAGCGCACGTTTTCCCCTGGCCCTTAAGGGGCGCTAATGACAGCGGGCCGGTGCTGATGTTCTTCGCACGTCTTCCTCTTGTTCTGTGCTGAGACGCACGGTTTTGTAAAGCCCTTTACGCCACGGCGCTGCTGCATTCTCCGTTCTGATTGGTCAGGGGTTTTGACAGTAGCGCAGCTGCAAAATCAAACGTTTATATATCAAGGCGCTTATTCGCAGGCGGATTGACATTGAGATTTATATTTACGGCATTTTCGGCAGACGTTCTCATCCAGACTGACTTACAGTCATCTCTTTTATACAGCTGAGCAGTGGAGGGTTAAGGGCCTTGCTCCAGGGCCCAACAGTGGCAGCTTGGCCGTCGTGAGACTTCTGATCAGTAACCCAGAGCTGCAAACCACCGAGCCTCCACTGCACTATCTAGACTTCCTGTATGAACTGATGAAACGTGTGGAAACGTTTATTTAACGTTCACGCAATAATAAAATAATAATAAAAAAAAAAAAAACGTCTCCATTGTCTGTATAAAGCTGTAACCTTTGTACATTTTCCCGACATCTTCGGGACAGAGGTTCCTCTCAATCGCACTGGAACGTTCCCACTCGCTGTGTTCCCTTACCGGAGATGATGGCATGTTTTCTCGGAAAAATAAAACACGCCCTCTTCTTTCTTCCTGCATCGTACGCGGCGTTAAAGGTTCACGTTACGTTACATCCGGGAGAAAAGATGGAAAACGTTTTTTTTTTTTTTAGGTTAACGTTTAAAGTGTCTACGCTGCTGGAGACGTGCCGGAGCGGACGTTCTGAGATTGTTCCCTAATTAGCTGTAAGAACCGTCGTCCTTGGGAAACGAAGCCCATTTAAACCGGATAATATTGTTTCTCTCCACGGTAATCGAATTCACGATTAGCACACATTAGGGAGAAACGCGGCAAGCGCTGGACGATGGGTTTTATTCGGCCTGACTGAGCTTGTTGCATTAACTAAAATAAAAGCAGTTTTAGTGTTTAGGTTTTTAGGGTCCTGGTAGCGGGTGAGGATCGATTCGGGGACGTTTGAGGGCATCTCCTAGCGTGAGCTCATTCTCGGTTTTGTAGAGATCCAGAAAATGGAAATGATCGATTTCATACACACACACACACACACACACACACACAGAAGCTCAGGCTAATTCACATTCAGACCTTTTTATGCTAAATATCAGGTTGCCATGGTTACACCGATCCCTTCCATCTCCACCCCCCAACTGTTGGAAAAATCTAAACGGTAAATCAAATCCTAAGAGCTCTTCAGCCATTACTCCACTTTTCTGCTCTCCATCTGAGAGGCATCACGGTGACTCAGGAGAGCGTCCGAGCTACGATTCTTTACAGAACCCTGCTTATTAGCATTCGCTCCGATCAAATCAAGTCATACTGCAGAATTCTCTTCATCTCTGACGAATCTGAAGAACATGCGGAGGGGGAAAAGGAAAAAAGCTCGCCGAAAGCACACTAAACGTGATTATACCACGGCGCACACGAGTGCACTTACCGCCACGGTAATGATTAAACACGGTTAAAGTGCGATCGACTCGGACGCTAATTGTACAGGAAAAAAAAACACAACGATTACGCCTCGAATTTCGGTCGCGTCAAGGGTACTTCATCTTGCGAAAACGTGAACGCGACGCTTGAACTTTATTAGGGTTTATGTATTTAAATCCGCGACGCACTCATGCTTTCATCCGTTCAGACGAACAGACGTGTTACGGTTTCACAGCTCTCGCACGTTCCGCGTGGTCGGATAGTACGCACTAGAAACTCTGTGATGTGAGAGTAACAGCACATTCCTCTCATTTATTTACAGCAAACGACCAAAAAAAAAAAGCCCTCTAAAGCCCTTACTGTAAATAAAAGTGCAACTGATCAGCGATCTAACGTTCACTGTTTAACAGAGTCTTTGAATTTGACCAGATGTCGCCTCACTGAAATTCACTGAGAACTACCTAGATACAGCTACGATATATACCGGGAGGGGGGGGGGGTGTAAACTTTTGAACTGGATGACTTGTTATTACTTTATTTATTTATTTATTTATTTTTATTTAGTCCCGCCTGTCAGAAGCTACCTCAGAAACATACAGGTTTCCCAGAAGACAAAACAATAACAGTTTACACCGATCATTATCACTTTCAAAAGTTTACACCCCCCTTGCCTTCTCCGAGCAGCAGTGAACGTTTACACCTTTTGTAATAGTCGTGTACGAGTCCCTCAGTCGTCCTCATTGTGAAAACATGGATCTGGATATCTGTTGGAAAGGGCAAAAAATATGTAGAAGACGCTGGAAAGGTACAGAACGTGCAGGACCTGGAGGATTTCTCTGAAGAACAGTGGAACTGCTTCTGAACTGGTTCGGTTGTGAAAATGTAGTTATTACTGTGTCGTGTGGACTTTATGTAAACATCACATGTTCATCACATGCTTTACTCAGGGCAGGATTAAATAAACAACAACATGGGATTTTTATTCTCCCTCTTATTTTCGTACACATGATTAACGTTTTGCAGACCCTGCAAGGCGTATGGAAACTGATGACCTCAACTGTTGTTTACATAAAAAGCAGAGCTTTTCAATTAGCGCTTGGGACTCAGACACAGTCTCAGGTTGGTTTGTTCAGTATATTTTGTTCAATAGAACAGAACCAGTGGGGTTCGTGGGCATAGACTGCTTTATGTTCCAAAGCTGCCCTCATGCCCGTGTTACATTCTGGCTTTCCCTTTTAGTTATGCTGTCCTAGACCCTACAGAGCCCCTGCCAGCACTCTCTCACAGTGTCCAAGATCTTAAACCACTGCAGGATAAAAAACATACCTAATCATTTGTTCCTTCTCTCTTTTGAGAAGTACATGAACCCTGCTGATGACAGATCCTGACACGGTTCCCCTGCTGTGGCTCTCCTCAACCTCTAGACCTGGCTGCCTTTATCATCAAGCTCTACTCCTACTTCTGTTCCTTCTGCGTCTACAGTTCAAAGAAGTCTCATAATTAACCTCGTGCTGCTGTAAATAATCTCACACAGTTATTGTAAAGCCACACTTCCAAAGAACTTGTGCTTATAAAAAAAAAAAACTGCCTCAAACTCATCCCAGGACCCCTGTTCTTAAAACAACACCATCAAACTTTGGTATCGCAACAACACATGTAATACTGTTTGTCTTATTGGTTGATGAAGGCGTGTGATTGGTGCGTCAGTGTTGACCCGGTTGATGAAGGCGTGTGATTGGTGCGTCAGTGTTGACCCGGTTGATGAAGGCATGTGATTGGTGCGTCAGTGTTGACCCGGTTGATGAAGGCGTGTGATTGGTGCGTCAGTGTTGACCCGGTTGATGAAGGCGTGTGATTGGTGCGTCAGTGCTGACCTGGTTGATGAAGGCGTGAGCGACACGTGGACTCAATAGTAAGATGGCACGTCTCAGAGAGTCTCTGTAACGGTTCAGCTCTTCTGTCTTCATCGTGCTGAAGAGCGTCAGGAAAACCTTCGAGACGTTCCGCTCTACCTGCTGCAGGGACACGTCCAACCCGGTGCGAGATGCCTGATCAAGAAACGCCTTTAATCCGCCCACATCTGAGAGAGAGAGAGAGAGAGAGAGAGAGAGAGAAACAGAGTTTATTGTCATTATGGGTTTTTATGGGTTTGTCTTGCGCATGTTTATTCAAATAAAGATAGTAAATTCTCTTGAAAATTCATAATGACATTGTAAGCTGAATAAGCAATACAGAACACAGAAACAACATTTATTTGAAACTGTCCATGTATACTGCGTTCGAGAGGAAATTGTGATGTTGTCCTTCCTCGGACACACGACACACTCACCTTCATGAGAACACTGTTACCAGGCAACCGAGAACTACAGATGCCAAAGTGCTTATTATTGCTCGTGGAGATAAGGTGTACACTTTAGCTAGCCGCACAAAGACACAGTGACAGCAGAAAAACAGACACTACTATTACGACCAACAGGACAGACTGTTACACTGAAGTGCCGCCGCATCGCTCTCTTTAGGTAGCCCCACTATCAGCACGTAGTCGAACGGCATCATACGTAACGTAGGAAACCATTAACTAAAGAGAAAATAGAGTTGAAAGGAGTTAGGATAGATTTCAAAAGTCCACTTATAATTTAATTAGAAAAGAAATCTTGGACGCTGTTGAGAATCAAGTTCAAGAATCAAGTTCAGGCAGGATTTTCCCCCTCAGCCATCTGATCTCTACGTCTCCATCAGACTGCTTCAACCCCACCACATGTCTATCAGTTAATCTACTGTAGGCACGTTGATGCTCGATCTCTCCGAGCGGTGGACAGGGGGTGAAAGTCTGAATAAGAAGCAGGTAGGGACATGAGTCACTCACTCGCTCCCGTCACCCTGTTCCCGTCTATCTGATGGTTAACGAAGCAGCACACGGCTTTATGAAGCACCGCAGCAGTTTACACACAAGCAAGAGGATGATCACACACTCCAACATACACTCGATCACATTCTCGAACACACGCTCAAGGGGGGAGGAATGCAAATGAGTCCTCAAAGAAGGACTATAAACATTCAGACCTCTGTGACTTCCACTAGTTTTTCATCATTATCCCTCCTGTAGCGTGCACTACTTAGCCAGATTTCTCAACGCTCCAGGCTCTAAACATCTTTACGTCTCAGAGACAACAAACAGAAACATCGCAGCAGCATTCACACTCATGATGATCTGTGGGTTCTATATCTGCACTTCCGTTCTCGGTGCTTAGTCATGTTCTGGACTCTTAAGTCTCAATCTCGGCCAGTCTCTGGAAAGGTTAAAGACCGAGACAGATTAGAGACAAGAGACAGGATAAAGACAGACAGGAAACGGGTTAGAGACAGGAGACGAGTTAGAAAAAGGAGACGAGTTAGCAAAAGGAGACGGGTTAGAGACAGGAGACGAGTTAGCAACAGGAGAGGAATTAGGGACAGGAGACAGGTTAGAGAAAGGAGACCGGTTAGAGACAGGAGACAAGTTAGCAACAGGAGAGGAGTTAGTGACAGGAGAGGAATTAGAGACAGGAGACGAGTTAGAGACAGGAGACGGGTTAGCAACAGGAGACCAGTTAGAGACAGGAGACGAGTTAGTGACAGGAGAGGAATTAGAGACAGGAGACGGGTTAGAGAAAGGAGACGAGTTACAGACTATAAAAAGATTAGTGACTTTGGACAAGTCCTGGACTGCAGAGAGTGTTGGAGACAGGGCTAGGTGACAGCTTAAAGACCGAGACAAATTAGAGATTGGTTAAAGACAGGGGATGGGTTAGAGACAGGAGACGGGTTAGAGACAGGAGACGGGTTAGAAACAGGAGACAGGTTAAAGACAGGGGATGGGTTAGAGACAGGAGACGGAATAGAGACAGGAGATGGGTTAGAAACAGGAGACGAATTAGAGACTACACAAAGATTAGTAACTGTGGACGAATTCTGGACTGCAGACAGTGTTGGAGACAGGGACAGGAGTCAGGTTAAAGACCGAGACAGATTAGAGTCTGCAGACAGGTAATACACTCCACCGGTTTAACTTTTTAGAACCTGGATTTATAACTATTTAATACATTTCAGATGAAACGCTTGCACTGAAAAGGTCAATAGCCCGAGTGAAAGCCGTAACTGTGCTCGTATCAGCAGGATATTTCGGTCTTAGTGCTTTTGCTGCCACATGTCTACAGCATCACCAGGAGGTCTGTGCAGCAAGGCCATGAGTGAACACACACACACTGGGACACAGGGGTTACAGCGGGGTCGATACGCGTGAAAGGAGAGTCGAGGGACCAGAGCAGACTAAAAACCACTCCTCTCAGCCAACACACACACAGACACAGTGTGAGAGCAACCAGGCACTGTGCTTGACACACACACTGAACACAGAACTGTTCAGAAAACAAATTCTGCCTCCCCCCTGTTAACTGAGCAATTGTCTTTCCATCCTGTGAGGTCACAATTTCTTGAGACCTTTGAGTCCAAGTGCACCAATAATTGACAAGCTAGTTAGCATAATCAGCTTTCATACCTTTCTAACATCACATAGTTTGAATGGATACCAAATCAAGAATCATCTCGAATACATCAGTGACCACATGAAGCAAACTATATTTAGAAAAATAAAGAATTCCCCCATAGATCGTGGAAAGTGTCTTCATATCTGCCTCGGTGAAAAAGTACAGTTGACAATGTGCAGTCTTTATTGATCACCTATACATTACAGCACAGTGAAATTCTTTTCTTCACATACCCCAACACGCCAGGGTCAGCCACGATACAGTGGCTTTGGAGCAGAGAGAGTTAAGGGCCTTGGTCAAGCGTCCAACAGTGGCAGCTTGGCAGCGCCAGGCACTTGAACCCCCGACCTACCGATCGGTAACCCAGACCCTGGCAGTGCTGGGGCTTGACCCCCTGACCAGTAACCCAGACCCTTAACCACTAAGCCTTCACTGCCCCTTATGCATAGTAGATATATCAATGTAGTAATTATGACTGGAGTATAATGTTATTAGTTCATTACAATAAGTAACTTTACTTAGATAGATCAGTCAGCAGTTGATCAATAAGGACGGAGGAAGAACGTTTAGGCCTCAAGATGGCAGGATGGAATGGTCTGTTTGTTCCAGATGTGAGTTACTGAGTTGTTTCTATCAGACCAAGGTCAGACTTAATGCGATACAACCAGACACATACCTGTAATAGCTGTAATCCAGCTTCCATCCACCATTTCACTGATATGTGACCAACAATATAACAGATAGTGCAAGCCAACTCCCATTACACCAACATGATGCGAGGCTTTTCGCACTTATTTCCCACAGACACAGGGAAATTGTTTGTTCTGTATGATTCTTTATGGCAAAATCAATTCAAGGCAAAACAGAAAATCTGCCACAGAGCTCCCGAAAGACACCGACTCAAAGATCGAGCAGAACAGATTCGCTTCACTTCCCTTTACGATGCAAAAGAATACCCCTCCCACAAAAACAGCAAATAAGCTATAAAGTGAAAACGTCAGTGAAAAGTGGCAGCACAGGTGCATCTTAAGCAGGATACTGCTGGCTACTGCTGACTGGCCCTTCTGTCTGAAACTTTAAAATGATGTTAGGAACTCTTCCTGACTCTCGGTAACCTTCAGCATTCTGCATTAATTTAGATAATGATCAGCAGTACAATCTTACACAGGAGACGATGTTCACCTCGATCACGCTCTGCTGTGTGCAAATAAATAACCAACAGGAAGAGGGCCACTTTTGGGCCCGCTCTGCTCCAGGGGTACTGTATCATGGCCGACCCTGCGCTCTGACGCCACCTTTATAACAAGCTGAGATATGCAAGAAAAATGATTTCACTGTGCTGTAATGTATACGTGACATATAAAGGCTTCTTCTTCTAAAATGATCCTACAGCCTCTGGTCATGTAGCAACTGCCTTCAAGACAGCAAGGGTTATACAGTATATGCTGAAAAAGCACATACTAGATACAAGCTTCAGGATCCTAAACGGTCTGGCCTCGAGGCAACGCAATCCACAGAAATAGCCTTTGTGGCTGCTCTTGCTGCTACACCAGCCATCAGTTCTGATCATTTTTGACCTTTCAATAGCATTTGACACTCTCAATTGCAAGATTCACCCATCCGTTCTCATGAGCCTGGGAATTAGTGACCCAACATGATTTACCTGGAGGGATGGTCAGATCAGGTGACATAAAAGTGATCCATATTTGCTCTATACAGACTATCTAATGGTGTCCTACAAGGCTCAGCACTTGGTCCACATCTGTTCTCCTTGTGTGAAGTAATTCTGTCTCGTGGGTTTACCACTGCTATGCTCATGACACTGAACCCATCCTATCCGTCTCAAGTTTCAATTTGGATGGCAGGGTATCTAATGGACATGTTGTTATGGATGGCAGCTTACCACCTGAAACTTCTTATGTATATTCCTGGAGACGCATCCTTATATCAAGACCTTGTAAGACCCCCGAAAACAACTCCAGGAACCTTGGGATAGTTCATGGATGGCAGCTTATCACCTCAAACTTAGTCCCAGATGTATATTCCAGAAGATGCATTCTCATATCAAGATCTTGTCATACACCCGAAACAACTCCAGGAACCTTGGAATTGTTCATGGATGGCAGCTTATGTCCTGAAACTTCTGATGAATATTCCTAGAGATGTCTCCTCATATCAAGATCTTGTGATATCCCAGAATCAACTCCAGGAACCTTTGGATAGTTCTGAACAACCAGCTATCATTCTTTGCATTCTTTGTTCTTTATAACAACAGGAGGACCTGGTCATTCCACTTGTGGATGCACTGTTATAGGAAAAGGAACAACTTTGGGGTGTTAGTGGTAACTTCGGTGTTGATTATTCTCCTATAACCTCATGCCCCATAATGTTTTATTATTTACTTTTAATTAGCACGAGGATCAGTTCTGTAAGTCTCTCTTGATGAGGGCGTTTGCTAAATTCATACCGTTCAGGCTTTGAGCAGTGTGCGGACTGCAGTGTTCAGCCTGCGTCGCTGATTAGGTTTTGCGGTGACAGTTTGGGTGATTAGTTCTTCTTGGGAACGGATCCAATGACAGACAATGCAAACTCCTCTAAGCCTGTGTATTCTCCAGGATCTTTAAACATCAAACCAACCTCGCAGGTCTGAAATGGCTCTCTCTGGCCACACTTTAATGGAAACCTCCACCCTGAAACACACTGTACGTATGTTGATACTGAAATATTACTGATGTGTTTCGTGATTCTGGTGCTGATTTGCTGGCTGGTGCTGTATTTTTGTGATTCCTGTGAGACGTTGAGCAGTTGGGTCCCACACAGATGTCAAGAGGGGGACGTAGGTAAGGTTTGGCTGTTAGCTCCTACAGACAATAGAATAAGAGCTTCTTTTCCCACTGACCATAATCATGAAAGTTGAAGCTTTGACCGCTGATCTACATGAGCAGAGTGCACAGATTGCACTAACGCACTAAAGTGCCGCTGCACCGCTCTCTTTAGGTAGAGATGAAGCAAGTGCTAAATCCAAACGCACCACTATCACCACTACTACCAGCAGGTAGTCAAATGGCATTGTGGGTAATGTAGGAAACTGTTAAGCAAAGTTAACAGAAAATAGACCAACATGTCGATGAAAAGTGGATTAAACTAAAAAGCTGACTCAGAATTTAATTACAAAATGAATCTTGGGCACTGTTGAAGTTCACAATTTAATTATAAAAAAGGAATATTCAGGGCGGAATTTTGAACTTCAATGATTTTCATGACCTTTTAGTTGGTTTTTGAAGATTAGCAGCACAGAAAGTTCTAGTATGGCCTCATGGTGTTATTGTAAATGGTCTGCACTTATATAACACTTTAACATTAGCGTTTCCACTGGTTCTCATTCTCTCATTCACACACACACCAAGGTGCTAGCTTGCCATCGGGAGAAACTTGGGTTTCGCCCAAGGACACTTCGGCATGTGGAGTCACGTGGGACTCGAACCGCCAACCCTACGATCAGTGGACAACCACCGCTCTACCAAATCCAACCATCCCCAGGAATATACATCTTGGACTAAGTTTCAGGCGATCAGCTGTCATTCATAAACTATTCCAAGGATCCTGTGTTTGCTTCTGGGATATCACGAGATCTTGATATGGGAATGTATCTCCAGGAATATACATCTTGGGTCTAAGCTGCCATCCATAAACTATTCCAAGGTTCCTGGAGTTGCTTCTGGGATATCACGAGATCTTGATATGGGAATGCATCTCCAGGAATATTGTAAATATAAAGCAATGGCCCAGCTGGAATAAGAACATGTTTATTTCTTTCCTCAGATGTGTGTGGTTAAAGTCGCCAGCAATGATAAAAAGCCTTTAGGGTGTTTGGTTTTAGTGACGGAGCCTGTATACAGAGTCATATTTCTACAAGACAACCATACATTATGCGAGGGAATAAACAGCTGAGAGTCGATTCCTGAGTGCAAACAGAAATAATTCTCCCCGGAGCTCATTTTTCCCTCCTGCTGTGCTCTGACAGGGTTCGACAGGTAACACGGAGCTGAGAAAAACGTCAGACTCAGAGATAACGCACGGCTAAAACACGGAGCCGTGTGAAGCGCCGCGGAGGTGCAGCAGAACAGCATACTGGGAGTTTCTCGCCAAATCAACACTGAAGAACGGAGCAGCACCGGCTCATTCTGCGAGCAAGTATGAAGTGTGCACTTACTTTTTACGGAAGGATAAACATGAAAGAGTTGAGGCTGATTTTGAAATGATTTAAGGCGTCTGAAACACATCACTGTAACTGCTTCTGATCACCGGGTGGTATAAAGTGAAGTGCTCTTCTAAACACATTTGAGAAGAAGCGACTGATAGACACGTCTTATCTGTCTTTTTAAACTGGTGTGCTATTTTTCATTTAGTAGCACAATTCTAACACACTTTAAGGTAAACATTTCTCCAATTAATATATAAGCATCCTCCTCGCACCCCCCAATTGCTGAGAAGCCCTTCAATAAGTTCTGTTGCATTTAGAATTCGCAATTAGTTGATAGTGATGGTGATGATGGTGGTGGTGATGATGATTATAGTGATGGTGATATAGATGATGATGGTGATGGTGATGATGATGGTGAGGGTGATGATGGTGACGGTGATGATCATAATGATGGTGATGATGATAATGATGGTGATGATGATGGTGGTGACAGTGATGATGATGATGATGATGACGATGGTGATAATGATGGTGATGATGATAACAGTGATGATGATAATGACTGATGGTGATGATGATGGTGGTGGTGGTGGTAACGGTGATGATGATGGTGACGGTAATGATGATGGTGATAATGGTGTTAATGGTGACGTGAAGATAATGATGGTGATAATGGTGACCGTGATGATGATGATGGTGATAATGGTGACTGTGATAATAATGATGGTGACGCTGATGATGATGGTGGTGATGGTGATGTTGATGTTGGTGATGGCGATGATGATGATGGTGGTGGTGGTGACGGTGATGATGATGGTGGTGATAATGGTGACTGTGATGATGATGGTGGTGATAATGGTGACTGTGATGATGATGGTGGTGATGATGGTGACGGTGATGATGATGATGACGGTGGTGACAGTGATGATGATGATGGTGATAGTGATGATGCTGCTAGTGGTCAAGGTGATAACTGTGACGATGATGATGGTGGTGACAGTGGTGATGGTGATGTTAGTGATGACATGGTGATAGGTGATATCGATGGTGATGTTAGTGATGCCATGGTGATAGGTGATATTGATGGTGATGATGAAGATGGTGATGGTGAAAATTGTGATATTGATGGTGATAATGGTGATACCGATGATGAAGATGATGATAATGAAGTCACTTACTGTATTTATGATGGTGATGGTGACGATGATGAAGTCACTCACTGTACTTGTCATGATGTTGGTGATATCATTCACTGTACTTATCATGATGATGGTGATGGTAATGATGATGAAGTCACTCACTGTATTTATGATAATGATGATGGTGATGATGATGAAGTCACTCACCATACTCTGCATCATAGAAGATGATGAATTTGCGCCAGTGCAGGTCAGACAGGAGCGTGAGCAGGACAAGGTCGAGGCGTACAGGCGGCCGGGCAGCTAGCGTATACGTCTCTGCGTCGGGTCTGGTGTTGAACGCACACTCTGCGCGTGGAGCTCCGTGTCCTCCACGCTGTATGAACAGGTGAGGGATGTGCATGGCGTCTGTAAGGGACTGCAAAGCACGAGCCGCAGCGCAGCCTGTCGATGATACCAATGCCAGGATGCCCTGATTCATCAGTTCACACGCTGCAGGCAGACAGACAGACAGACAGACAGACAGAAAGTGAGAGATTCATTAAAGAGGCACACACACACACGAATCCACACACAATACAGTAATCGCTTGAATCTTACATTTTTGTCAAAAATAGTCTGTTTTTATCCCTTTTTTTTTACATTTACAACTCAAGGTTTCAGGTTTTTATCTACTGCAGATTACTTGCTGTTAACACATGTCTCACTGTGGACTATGTTGGACTTTGTTGTGGAACTATGTTGTGGAATCAAACCTGCTATAAAATTGTATAAATAAAGTCCCGCGCACCTCGAGTCATCCGGAAGACAATCTCTTAATAAACAACGTCCTTTCTTTTGCAGTCGGTTGTAAATTCACGACAGGAGCTACAGCTAATACCGACTCGTCACACTTTATACATTTTGCACGTTTTAACATCGGTGTACTGCAGCAGCCTACTCGAAAACACTCGATATGCACTGAGACGAGCAGAAAATAGTCATGGAATGCTGCCAACAGCTGCTGATATTGCGTTTCTGCGCCGTCGATTCTTGAGCGAGCGCCCAGCTTTACAATCAACATTTACTCAGAATCAACAGCAACAGCAACAGCATCAGGACAGATCTTTAAGTCGGGTTCAGTTTCAAGACATTGTACTTGTACTTGTTGAGCTGACTTTCATATCCACAGCAACGTTTTAACCAAGCTCCAGGTGATTGGGTCACCATCTTTAGAGACCTGATCTCCAAGCAACATTCATGTCAACATCAACATTTTAACCAAGCTCCAGATGATTGGGTCAACCATCTTTAGAGACCTGATCTCCAAGCAACATTCATGTCAACGTCAACATTTTAACCAAGCTCCAGATGATTGGGTCACCATCCGTAGAGACCTGATCTCCAAGCAACATTCATGTCAACATCAACATTTTAACCAAGCTCCAGATGATTGGGTCACCATCTTTAGAGACCTGATCTCCAAGCAACATTCATGTCAACATCAACATTTTAACCAAGCTCCAGATGATTGGGTCACCATCCGTAAAGACCTGATCTCCAAGCAACATTCATGTCAACATCAACGTTTTAACCAAGCTCCAGATGATTGGGTCAACCATCTTTAGAGACCTGATCTCCAAGCAACATTCATGTCAACATCAACGTTTTAACCAAGCTCCAGATGATTGGGTCACCATCTTTAGAGACCTGATCTCCAAGCAACATCCATGTCAACGTCAACATTTTAACCAAGCTCCAGATGATTGGGTCACCATCCGTAGAGACCTGATCTCCAAGCAACATTCATGTCAACATCAACATTTTAACCAAGCTCCAGATGATTGGGTCACCATCTTTAGAGACCTGATCTCCAAGCAACATTCATGTCAACATCAACATTTTAACCAAGCTCCAGATGATTGGGTCACCATCTTAAGAGACCTGATCTCCAAGCAACATTCATGTCAACATCAACATTTTAACCAAGCTCCAGATGATTGGGTCACCACCATCTTTAGAGACCTGATCTCCAAGCAACATTCATGTCAACATCAACGTTTTAACCAAGCTCCAGATGATTGGGTCAACCATCTTTAGAGACCTGATCTCCAAGCAA
>CM022761.1:30642545-30670045 GCA_012411365.1 Ameiurus melas
GACCTACAACTTTAAACGGGCTGACGCGCGGTCTTCTGGCATTTCTAGCAAGTCCCACTGCCTTATGGGACAGCTCCAAGTTTGTGTTATCGCTCACGTTATTGCAGCTAAAACAACCATTCCCTCACCACCCTCTGTTCTCTCTCTCTTCTCTCTCTCTCTTCTCTCTCTTTTATCTCTCTTCTCTCTCTTCTCTCTTCTCTCTCTTTTATCTCTCTCTCTCTCTCTTCTCTCTCTCCTCTCTCTCTTCTCTCTCTCCTCTTCTCTCTCTTTTATCTCTTCTCTCTTCTCTCTCTTTTATCTCTCTCTTCTCTCTCTCTTCTCTCTTCTCTCTCTTTTATCTCTCTCTTCTCTCTCTCTCTTCTCTCTCTCTCTCTCTCTCTCTTCTCTCTCTCTCTCTCTCTGCGCATGCGCGGTAGTGGAGCGAGTGTAGCGTGTTGAGCGTGTGAGAGCGGTTGGCGTCTCGCCAGCTTTATTCGGCATTTGATGCCATTTTTTTCCGTATTTACATCTCGGTTCAATTATTTTTTTTTGTGTTTGTGAAAGGGTGTGAAAGCGAGCGAGTGCGTGTGTGTGTGTGTGTGTGTGTGTGTGTGTGTCGCGGTGGAGGAGCATGGCGGCTCCGAGCACGCGGCTGTGTGAGAGTTTGACTCGCCGGCACGCTGTGAGGGTGGTGTGCAGGGCGAGTGTGGAGGAGTGTGTGTTAGCGGTAGGAGAGGTGGTGGGATGTGAGAACATTGTCGCTGCCTCCCGCATGAATAACGCAGTTGTGGTTTTTGTGAATGAAGTTGATAGGGCGAATAAACTAGTGCAGAAAGGCATTGTCCTTAATAATGAACTTACAATGGTCTCTTCCCTGAGTTCCCCGTCCAAAAAGATTGTGCTGTCTAATGTCCCTCCTTTCATCTCTGATGAGTTATTGTCTAAAGAACTGTCCAGGTTCGGGCGGTTGGTCTCCCCCATAAAGAAAATCCCCATTAGCTCTGTGTGCCCTCAGACTAAGTACGTGGTGTCTTTTAGGAGAATGGTTTTTATGATTCTGAAAGAGGGAACGGAGGAGTTGAACCTGGTGTTCAAGTTCAATATTGGAGGTTGTGGTTACAGCATTTTTGTTTCCTCAGACGCGAACATGAAGTGTTTTAAATGTGGCAAAATAGGGCATCTTGTCAGGGCCTGTCCTGAGAGTCAGAGTGACCCCGGCGTTTCTGAGCGACCGGGGCAGGAAGTGGCTGGGCCTTCTGGAGCCGTTCCCCCTGCGGCTACAGCTCAGCCCGCTGCTGAAAGCCCCGGAGTTGCTGCTGCACCAGAGACTAGTGTGAGCGAGCCCCGATCCCAGCCTGTAGCCCAGGAACCCACGAAGCATATACCGACTCCAGAGAGGCCTTGCTTGCCTGTACTGGAGAATCCTTGTTTGACCGGGACAGACACGGTGGATTCTGGTGCAGTGCTGGAGATACCTGCGCTGGCAGGGACAGGTACTGGGGTGCAGAGCAGTCGCTCGGAAACGCCAGTCACCACGCCGGGGGATGGGGGAGACTTGGAGATGGAGGATGAACCCATGTTCAAGGTACCAAGTAAACGAAAAAAGAAAAGTAGGGGACAAGGGAGTAAACTGGTCAAGAAGGACACTAAAATAGACGAAAGAGAATCAGACAGTGATGATTGCATGTCGGACTCTGTTTTTAACTTTGGCTCTCAGGAAGAGGAGCGTGAAGTTGTATACAGTGCGGAGACCATTAGGGAGTTCTTGAGGAATACCAAATGGAAGAAAAACGTTTTAGTAGAAGAGCATTTCGCTGATCTGAAACAATTTGTTCATGATGTCAAACACTTTAGAAGGGAAGGGGCTTTTATTGACACTGAGATTTACCGTCTCAAGAAGTTGATCACTAAAGTCGGCAGAGAAACTTCTGATGATGACCAGTAGAGTGTTTGGTGTTTTTTATTTGGAATTAGGTTTTATCATCTACTTGTTTTATCTACACCTTGCTCTTATGACTGGGGTTCGTATTGCGAGTGTTAACGTTAATGGAGCAAGGGAACACGGAAAACGTGTAATGCTTTATGAATTGATTAAGTTGAAACGTATTGATGTAGCGATGCTACAAGAAACGCATAGCAATATTAACAATGCTACTGACTGGATGAAGGAGTGGGGTGGGTTGACAATTTTGAGTCACAACACATCAAGTAGTGGTGGGGTTGCCCTACTATTTGCTCGCAGTTTTCTACCCAGTTCTTATACAGTAGATGAGGTTTTAAATGGGAGGCTTTTAAAAGTGAGAGCTTTTTATGAAAATGTTAGTTTTGTTTTTATTTGTGTGTATGCTCCCACCAGTGCAGTGGAGAGGATGGCGTTCTTAATTACATTAGACAATGTCATTGCTGACTGCGACACTGCCGACATTTTAATTCTGGGTGGGGATTTTAACTGTACTACAGACAACTTAGACAGAAACCATTCGGAACCTCATGTAGCCTCCCGTAAGCGCCTGTGGGAGATGATGGAGACTCACGAGCTGATTGACGTTTGGAGAAATCTGAATAAACGCCAGAGACAGTACACGTGGGCTCACTCCATAGACAACACACTCTCCCTGGCAAGACTAGATCGCTTTTATGGTTTTAAGCATCAGCTGACACTTTTTACTAAATGTTTTATTGTTCCAGTGGGCTTCTCTGATCACAGCATGGTGCAGTGTGTCGTCAGTAAGAAGAATGTTAAACCAAAGAGTGCTTACTGGCGTTTTAATACTGCACTTTTAGAGGATGCTAATTTTAAGGATTCTTTTATTTATTTCTGGAATGTTCTTAAATCTGAAAAGATGGCTTTTAGTTCTATACAACAGTGGTGGGATGTGGCTAAAGTTCACATTAAAACGTTTTGTCAACAGTACACTCTTAATGTCACGAGAGACATCGTCAGATCTCTGAAAGCCCTGGAGACTGGAATAGTGGAACTCCAGTGTTTGGGGACCACGGGAGATCGAGGGCAGATTGAAGCCCTCAAAGGTAAAAAAGCTATAATGAATGACCTGTTAGGCATTACAGCGCAGGGGGCGCTGGTCCGCTCACGCTTTAAGAGCGTGAATGAGATGGATGCTCCTTCCAAGTTCTTTTTTGGTCTAGAGCAGAAAAATGGACAGAAAAGATTCATACATGCTGTGCGAACAGTATCGGGAGATCTTCTGTCAGATCCCACTGAAATTCGCAAGCAGACAGTTAGCTTCTACTCGAAGCTGTACAGTAGTGAGCAGTCAGGGGCACAGACAGTGGAAGAGAGCTTCCTTGGAGACCTGCCGAAACTGCCGGAACATGTGGCCAACGATCTGGACGCAGAGCTAACTCTGGCGGAGCTCTATAAGGCTCTCCAAGGGATGGCGAATGGGAGGGCGCCAGGCATAGATGGTCTCCCTGTAGAGTTCTACAAAGCTTTCTGGGCAGTTGTAGGGCAGGATGTGCTAGAAGTACTGTTAGACAGTGTGAAGGGAGGTGAGCTCCCGTTGAGCTGCAGGAGAGCCGTCCTGACCCTCCTGCCGAAAAAGGGAGACCTGACGCAGTTGAAGAACTGGCGCCCGCTCTCACTGTTGTGCACTGACTACAAACTGCTCTCAAAAGCTTTAGCTTCAAGGCTGACTAAGGTAATGGAGCGAGTCACTCACCTTGACCAGACGTACTGTGTGCCCGGCAGGTCTATATTTGATAATATACATTTAATTCGTGATATTTTGGACGTCTCCAGGCTATTGGGGTTAAAGACTGGTCTTATTTTTCTAGATCAGGAAAAGGCTTTTGACCGGGTTGAACATGAATACTTGTGGAAGGTGCTGGAAACCTTTGGTTTCAACCCAGGTTTCATAGCCATGATCAAGACTTTGTACAGTGAAATTGAGAGTGTACTGAAGGTTAATGGTGGTTTGTGTGCCCCTTTTAGAGTCTACAGAGGTATTCGACAAGGCTGTTCTCTGTCGGGCATGCTGTATACCCTGGCTTTTGAACCTCTTTTATGCAAACTGAGGAATCGCCTTTCTGGTTTTAAAATATCGCAGTCCAGTGCTTCTCTGTGTCTCTCTGCATATGCAGATGACTTAGTCGTCATGCTGGGGACACAGACTGATGTGGATATTTTAGTTAATGTTTTAAAAGATTTTGAGATTTTATCGTCTGCCAAGGTGAACTGGGCCAAGAGTGAGGCCATTTTAGTTGGAGAGTGGGGTGGTGGGCAGCCCAGCCCGCATTACCAGCTGGTTTGGAGTGGAAAAGGGGTGGTTTTAAATACTTGGGGGTTTATCTAGGTAACACTGAGTTTTTAAATAAAAATTGGGAGGGTGTTCTTGAAACAGTGAAGGGCAGGTTGAGCAGGTGGAAGTGGTTGGTCCCAAGTATGTCCTACAGGGGACGAACGCTGATTGTCAACAACTTGGCAGCATCAACCCTGTGGCACAAGTTGGCATGTGTGGATCCACCACCAAACCTGCTCGCTAATATCCAGGCCCTGCTAGTGGATTTTTTCTGGGACAAGCTACACTGGATCCCACAAAGTGTCCTTTACCTGCCCAAGGAAGAGGGGGGGCAGGGGCTGGCCCACATAGCCAGCAGAACTGCAACCTTCCGGCTCCAGTTCGTCCAGAGACTCCTCACTGGACCTGAGGGGTTGGTGTGGAGGGAAGCAGCTTTTAGGCTGTTACACGAGGTAGGACGGATCGATGGGACAGAACTTTGGTTTTTAATGGACACAAAGACACTGAGCTTGGCTGGATTACCAGTTTTTTATCGGGGACTTTTAAAATATGGACTTCTTTTTAAAAAAACAGACCAAGGGGTGCAGAACTACGCACTGGCTGCTGGAGGAACCCCTGGTAACGGTGTGAGACTAGATATCTCTGGTGTGACCACCCCATCATTATCCAGAGTTCTGGTCTCATCAGGGATTGTGACACCCGGCAGCTGGTGAACGTCACAGGACCGGACCTGTCACGGGCTGAAGACTTAGCGGCGCCGCTAAAGCCTAACGTTCTCTGCGGCGTTTAAATAAACTGCTGCATCACTGGAGGTCCACCCACCGTCAGAGGAGCGTGTTCAGCTGAATGACATTGAACGGAACGTGAATGGTCCTACTGAAGCAGAACCTTTTCCTCAGCTGGGCATCACTCCAGATCTAGAAGGGTGTGGGCCCCCCTCCTGGAGTTCAGCAGTGACATGTACTTTGAAACTGTGACCGGTAAAGTCCTGTACAAAGCCTGTGTGAAAGTTCTGAACAAGAAGAAACTGAATGGGAGAGTGGACACCCCTTGGCGAGCTGTGTTGGGTTTTAATGATGTTAAACCAGAGTGGAGGGCACTTTACAAACCGCCATTAACTAAAAAATTTGCTGACCTCCAGTGGAGGATTTTACATGGTATCGTGTCTGTGAATTCTTTTATCTCCATTTTAAACCCTGAGGTCACCCAGGCATGTCCATTTTGTTCACAGAGAGAGACTGTTTTTCATGCTTTTATACATTGCTCCAGGTTGCAGCCGCTGTTTCTGTTTTTGAAAAACATTCTGAGCTCATTTCGTGTAGATTTTACTTTTCAGATTTTTATCTTGGGTTTTAAATACTTCCGAAAAGACAGGTATAAGTGTCAGCTGATCAATTTTATCTTTGGTCAGGCAAAAATGTCAATTTACCTGAGCAGAAGAAACAAAGTGGCCCAGAACACAGACTGCGATGCCAGACGAGTCCTATCCAGACTGGTCAAATCACGGGTGCTGATCGACTTCAACTTCTACAGAAGTCTGGGGAACTTGGAGATGTTTAGGGCGGTGTGGTGTTGTGAGGAGGCTCTGTGTTCTGTGGTAGAGGGAGAACTTTGTTTTGCACCTGCTTTAAGCTGAACGTATTATTGATGACTTGCCCTGTGTTGCACTGAATTATATTTTTTACCTCATTTATTACCTAATTTATTTATGGTCTTTTTTTTAATGCGCTTTGAATATTTATTTATTTATTGACTCACATATCACTTTTATGTGTATAATGTGATGTTTTGTTAAATAAAGGATTGTAAAAGTAAAGTCTCTCTCTCTCTCTTTTATCTCTCTCTCCTCTCTCTTCTCTCTCCTCTCTCTTCTCTCTCTCCTCTCTCTTCTCTCTCTTTTCTCTTCTCTCTCTTTTATCTCTCTCTCCTCTCTCTTCTCTCTCTCTCTCTTTTCTCTCTCTCTCTCTTTCTCTCTCTCTTCTCTCTCTTTCTCTCTCCTCTCTTTCTTCTCTTTTCTCTCTCTCCTTTTTTCTCTCTCCTCTCTTTTCTCTCTCTCTCTCTCTCTCTTCTCTCTCTTTTCTCTCTCCTCTCTCCTCTCTCTCTTTTCTCTCTCTTTTCTCTCTCTTCTCTTTCTTCTTTCTCTCTTCTCTCTCTTCTCTTTTCTCTCTTCTCTCTCTTTTCTCTCTCTTCTCTCTTCTCTCTCCTCTCTCTCTCAAAGTCTCTCTCTCTTCTCTCTCCTCATTTCTCTCTCTCCATGTTTTCTCTTTATTTTTTTCTTTTGCTATTTCTCTCTCCTCTCTTTTCTCTCTCTCTTTCTCTTTATTTTTCTCTTTCGCTTTTTCTCTGTTTTCTCTCTCTCTTTCTCTCTATTTTTCTCTTTCGCTCTCTCTCTCTTTCGCTCTCTCTGTCTTCTCTCTATCTTTTCTCTCTCTCACTTCCTCTCTCGCTCTTTTCTCTCTCTCTCTCTCTCTCTCTCTCTCTCTCTATTCTCTCTCTCTCTGGTTCGCAAAATGATCGACAGACTGTCAATCCAACAAGCCACACCCCCTAGTTCACAGCGATATCTCTGCACGTGAGAGTGACGTCAGGATGAACGCAGCCAGGCGAGTCAGCGCGGTGCGAGAGCTGCATCACTCTGAACGAGTTTAAGAACTCGATCATTTTTCTCGGTGTGCGGCGTGCCAGCGGGCGTTCCTTCCACGTGCTGTTAATCCGCTCACCAGCAAAAGTCGTGTCGGAGTGTCGAGGTCGCCGTGCAGTCCTTTCATTCCCGTTAGCGCGGTGCTAACACACGTTTTATTACCTTAAAGCCGACTCCCATTACCTCCGTCACCGTGGGGAATACTTTCTATTTCGTCCCTGTTCCTGCGCAGCTCTAATTCAGTAAGGTCGTGTCGTGTTCACAGAGGCAGTGCTTAATGATGTTAAGACTCCATTTGGAACACAGCCGGTCCTACTCAAGAGACGCTTGAAGGATGGATGAAGGTGCTAAAGCCTGATTAATGTTTTTAGATACTGCAGTATGAACGCCATTACAATCCGAGGGAGGGGGGGGGGGAACGAGTGTATATCACTCATAACAGCAACCCTGGAAGAATGATTAAGCTCACCGGCGCTTAAACACACACAAGGCCGAGCGAAGTGAGATTCACCGATAAACGCCGAGTAAAATACCAAACCCGACCTCCGTTCTCCTCAACGCTGATAAATCCGCTCGTATTAGCGTGATTTTATAAAGCCGTCATTCCCCCGGAGAGAAAAGTGACGCGTGTTCAATTTCGAGCACGCCGCAGAGCCGATAAAGAGCCGAGCCATCTGAATATCACGTTCACGCGGCGCAGGTGGATCGATCCATTACAGTACAGCATAGAGACGCGTCTCGGGGTATTAGAACGCCCCGAAAATTGAATTCATCAGTCAGCGGGGAGAAATTTAAAAAAGAGAGAGAGAGTAAAGGAACAATGCACTCCCTTTACAGAACAAAGACACCGTTCCCTTTTAACGCGGAGATATTCTGAGCGCCTAATACTTATATTTATATTCCATTATTATTGGCACCCTTGGTAAAGAAACCGAGGAGTAAGAAGAACAAGAAGAAAATAATGTCATTTGTAGAAAAATATCTGTGTGGGTAATGATGTTTATTTTATTTATTTTTATTGAACATTTCTGCTGAAAATTTCCGAGACGTTTATAACCTTCTCCATATTTATATTTTATACACTCACAAAAACGCACAATTATTGTCACTTTGCACAACCTCACGCTTATGAATACTGTATTTGTACCTGTATTATTATCAGTTCTGGGTATTTTAAATAGTTGTGAGCTGCAAATGTTAGCTCCATAGAGTTATTATTTGACCACCTAGTGGTCAAAAATGGCAACTGCAACTGGCTGTAATAGAGGCCTACTGGGGCAGGACTCACGCTTCCCCATGCTCAGGGTTTTTAAAAAAAATTTTTATAGTATAGTGGACATTATAGTTCACGACAAGGTTGCCAGGGATGTGATATGTACTCCAAATTGGGGCTTGTTTAAGATCGTCTTTTATAGCAAATAATCCTGTGATGCGCAAAACTAGTTCTATTTGATCGGATAACATCAGCGCGTCAGAAACGCATGCACACCACGGTGACGTTGTTTCACTACGCAAAGGCTGAGAAAAAGAACAGAAAGGAAAAGAAAAGAAAAAAAAAAGCGTATCTCTTCAACTTTTTACGTTTTAAGCTCGGTTTTTTTTTTGGGCTGGAAATTTAGCTGGAACCTGGCAACCTCGGGGAACGAAATTACTTTGCACACGGTTAATAAATGCACATTTAAACGAGCTGCTAGACTGCACGCGGGGTGACTGCATGCTGTCGAGTCTCTATCACAGGGCCATTAAAAGTTTTAGCACACCTCCAGCGTCATTCCGTTTGAGACGACACCGTTACTAACGTCGTCCTGCCACACCGACATCGACAGTCACGAGCTGCTTCTCATCCTCACATCGACTCGTCCTGTTTCCTTCACAACGCTTCTCATATTTCAGCGCGTCTGACAGACGTCTCATCACCAGCAGCTGATGCACAGAGGACGAGCATCGGGACTCGTCTCGGCGTGCGCTCTAGTCTAGTCCCTGAAACCCTCCTCGATGTGCTCAGACACAGACTGAAGATCTGCCTCGTTAATAAGAACCTGAAGGAACGCTGTATCTCCTGATGTATCAGCACTGATTACTGTTCCTGCACCGGATCAGCCCTTTGGTATCTTCAGACTCGAGCTAATCTGCGTTAGCATATGGGTTTGTTTACGAAACGCTTCTGAGGGACAACGGCTCCAAGAAAGAAAAAAGAAAATGAAAGAAAAGCATCTGGTCTGTTTTTCGTGAGAAATTGGTGACATATTCTGATATTCTCAGTAACTCCCTACGCAAACATGGTTCCGTTCTTGTTTGTCGTGTGTACAGCGACCGTGAGCGTCAGGCGTGCTGTGAAGGTTGAATACAAGCAAAACAAAGCAAAAATAAAATCCACGTAAATAAGAATCAAGGCTTTATTTATTCAGCGCTTTTCATAACTCACTCCCCAAACGCTTCAGAAAACAATATAATCCAACACGGATTCGCTGACAGCAGGGGGCGTCACGCCGCAGCACAACGATCTGTATCTGATGAAATATCTCTATCTGTATCCCAAACGTGGGTGTGGCCTAAACAGGAAGCTTTTTTTCTGGTTAATGAACTGTACCACAGTGGCTCTGGAAAAGATGCAGGTGTAGAAATACAGCTGTGAGCATGGCGTGTGACTCCAGGCTGCTGCTGAGGAGAAATGAATGACTGCTGTATTTATTTATCCTGAGGGTTTTATATATGACCACACCCCCTCTTCCCCACTCCCACACCCCTCTCCCCACCCCCTCCACCACTCCCACACACCCCCTCTCCCTCTCTCCTACACACCCCCTCTCCCCCACTCCCACACCCCCTCTCCACCACTCCCACACACCCCCTCTCCCCCACTCCCACACACCCCCTCTCCCCCTCCCACACCCCTCCACCAGTCCCACACACCCTCTCCCTCTCTCCTACACACCCCCCCCTCTCCCCTCTCCCCCACTCCCACACACCCCCTCCCCTCTCCCACACCCCTCTCCCACTCCCCCCACTCCTCTCTCCCACTCCCACACACCCCCTCTCCACCCTCCCACACACCCCTCTCCTCTCTCCTACACACCCCCTCTCCCTCTCTCTCCCCACCCCCACACACCCCCTCCCTCTCCTACACCCCCTCCCCCACTCCCACACACCCCTCCCCCACTCCCACACACCCCTCCTCTCTCCCACACACCCCTCTCCCCCCTCCCACACACCCCTCTCCCCCTTCCACACACACCCTCTCCCACTCCCACACACCCCTCTCCCCAATCCCACACACCCTCTCCTCCTCCCACACCTCTCCCCTCTCCCACACCCCCCTCCCCCACTCCCACACACCCTCTCCCCACTCCCACACCCCCTCCCCACCACACACCCCCTCTCCCCCACTCCCACACACCCCCCTCCCTCTCCCACACACCCCTCTCCCTCTCTCCTACACACCCCCTCTCCCTCTCTCCCCACACCCCCCTCCCCACTCCCACACACCCCTCTCCCTCTCCTACACCCTCCCCCACTCCCACACACACCTCTCTCCACTCCCACACCCCCTCCCTCCTCCCACACACCCTCTCCCTCCTACACACCCTCTCCTCTCTCCCACACCCCCTCCCCACTCCCACACCCCCTCTCCCCTCTCCCACACCCCCCTCCCACTCCCACACACCCTCCTCCCTCCCACACACCCCCTCCCCCTCCCACACACCCCCCTCTCCCCCCACTCCCACACACCCCCTCCCTCCACACCCCCTCCCCCACTCCCACACACCCCTCTCCCCACTCCCACACACCCTCCCCCTCTCCCACACACCCCTCTCCCTCTCTCCCACACACCCCTCTCCCCACTCCCACACACCCCTCTCCCCTCCACACCCCTCTCCCCTCCACACACCCCTCCTCTCTCCCACAACCTCCCTCCCACACCCCTCTTCCACACCCCCCTCTCCCACACACCCCTCCTCTCCTCCCACACACCCCTCTCCCTCTCTCCCACACACCCCCTCTCCCACCCCACACACCCCTCTCCCTCTCTCCCACACACCTCTCCCTCTCTCCCTCTCTTCCCCATTCCCACACACCCCTCTCCCCCTCTCCCACACACCCCTCTCCCTCTCTCTCCCCCACTCCCACACTCCTTCTCTCCCTCATTCCCTCTTCCTGCATTCCTCCTCTCTCTCCCCTCTCTTCCTCCCACACTCCCTCATTCCCTCTTCCTGCATTCTTTCGTAGTTTACGTATAGGGAGGACCGGCACTGACCTGGAGTCACTGAAAAGCAAACATATTAACGATTAAATATTTCAGCTCAAGGTAACGCCACCGTCTAAGTCTCTAACTAATACAGGTACAAACAAGCGGTTAAAAGTGGTACTGGAAAAAGTAGATGTGTCTTCGACAACCCCCGATTAACGCCATCTGTTTTATCCTCGTCCGATTTAACGTTACGGTAAATCCGGTGTTTAACGGCTGCCAGGTGAACGATCAGACGGACGCATTTATCAGTCGTTTTCTCATACAGACGTCTGGACTCATCGGCATGAATAAAAATGAAAGGAAATATTAAAAACCACCCGCAGGGAGCGTTTTAGAAGAGAAAATAAAACGGGGCCTCGATGACAGATCCCTCAAGGAACGCCGCAGTGGAGGACTTCCTGTTATACTGTCATACTGTCACCTACACGACAACACGCACTGCGCACTTCCTGTCGGACAGATGCGAACTTGCATCACCATGCTGTTGAATTGTGGATTCTGATCGGTCAGAAGGTGTTCTTCGTCTGATATAACAGCGGCTGTAATTCCGCTCACATGTCGATCACTCGTTGACTCGTCGTCGTTTCTATAGCGATGGCTCGTTCGCACGAACTCCTACAGCAGACGCTCCACGTGAACGGATCTGAAAAAAATGCCATTTACGCGCCGACGTTTTTCTCCCGGGTAAGGAGAAGTTCACGAGACATTCGCGGAAGGAGTCTCCAGTGTCGGCGCTTGGTAACAGTCCGAGGTAAAGCCGTAAACTCTCAGACGTCTTCAGGACAGACTCTTTATGGCCGCTAGAACATTATGACGTTAAATGTAACTAGAAACGGATAAAGCGTACGCCGTTCTTTAATAAGTCCAAGACTATAACGAGTGCCGTGGCGGTCTGTGGTGATTCACAGAATGAATAGTCATGTGATGGAATTCCGCTCACCGATTAGACAGATCCCGGGCATTTACTCGGAGTTTAATGGGTGTGAAGGAAATTTAAACGCCTCGGCGCGAGCGTTATTTATCTGCGTCTGTGTGATGAAGAACGTTTCTAAAAGGCTTTTAAAAGTGCTTCAGTGAGAATCTAGCTCGCTTTTGTTATAATCACACAGCGGCAATAATGTTTAATGCACAAACCAGTGGAGAGGAACAGCGCTTCATCAATGCTGTAAGTGTGTGTGTGTGTGTGTGTGTGTGTGTGTGTGTGTGTGTGTGTGTGTGTGTGTGTCCGTGCGTGTCCCACTCAGAAGAACAGATGACTCATTGGTGGCCATTTTAGCCCTGGTGGGCGGTTTGTTTTGTCTTTCCTGCAATACCAATGAAATCACATTTATTTTATTCTCTCTCTCTCTCTCTCGCTCGGTCATTCTCTCTCTCTCTCTCTCTCTCTCTCTCTCTCTCTCTCTCTCTCTCTCTCTCTCTCTCTCGCTCATTCTCTCTCTCTCTCTCTCTCTCGCTCGATCTCTCGCTCTGTCACAATGACCCTGTCTGATAAAAAAAACGACTCTATATTACAAATTCTGCGTATTGTTACCTAATATATTTACCCTCTGCCTGTCTGTCTGACAGTGAGACAGACAGAGAGAGAGGGAGAGACAGACAGATAGATGAGCTAGACCCCCGCCCACACCCTCCATCCAAAAAGCCCCGAAGCCCTTCAGTCTTAATTTAATTATAATCCATGAGTTCTTATGGAAATGCTTTAGCGCTAATACGTTCTCCGGGGTCTGCGGTAACGTGTGGACTGCAGTAACATCGGCATCGGCACGACTGTTAGTGTTACCGTTGGTGGAGGAGATACTGTCGTGTTTATCAGTGACATGTTCTATCTCTGTCCTAACCAGTCGTTAATCTAAAAACTCGTCTGTGAAGAGACTCGACGTGCTTCACTGCCAGGTTTTCAAACTTCCTGAAGTGGCGCAGCTCCTTCATTCCTCATCTGTAATGAAGAACGGAGGTGGGTCTGCTACTACAGCTCGCTTTACAGGAGCAGACAGAGGGGAAGCTTGTTAACCAGGCTTTTGTCGTTTCGGGAACGCGACCACTGCTTCGTTCATCCGGGAGGCAGATTAGATGTTCTCGCACCCGACCTGCTCTCCCACCGCAAACATCACCTCGTCCAGCACACACCTGACACCGTGCCGGAGAGACGACGTCTCCCTGCCAGCCTCAGAGGCCATGGCGTCCCCCCCTACTCACGCTTTCCCGCCACTGATTCGTTACAGCTTCTACACTTCACTCGTACCTGTACATGATCGCTATTAAATTAAAGAAAAGAAAAGAAAAGAGAAAACCAAGTGTAAGGATGGCAAAACGCCAGAAAGCTGTCCATGTGTACCAGTCACATTCTGGAGAGAGAGAGAGAGAGAGAGAGAGAGAGAGAGCAATCGGGAGGGAGAGAGAGAGGTAAGGAGACAGAGAGAAAGAGAAAGGGATGAGAGAGGGAGAGAGAGAGGGAGTGAGAGAGAGAGTGGGAGGGAGAGAGAGAGAGGTAAGGAGAGAGAGGGGGAGAGAGAGATAGAGAGAGAACGGGAGGGAGAGAGAGGTAAGGAGAGAGAGAGAGAGAGAGAGGGGGAGAGAGAGAGCAGGAGGGAGAGAAAGAGGTAAGGAGAGAGAGAGGGAGGAGGGAGGGAGAGAGAGATGGAGGGAGGGAGGGATGGAGAGAGGTAGGGATGGAGAGAGGTAAGGAGAGAGAGAGGGGAAGAGAGAGAGAGAGAGAGCAGGAGGGAGGGAGGTAAGGAGAGAGAGGGAGTGAGAGAGAGAAGGAGAGAGAGAGGTAGAGAGAAAGGGAGAGAGAGAAAGAGAGGGAGAGGGAGGGAGAGAGGGAGGAAGGAAGAGACAAAGACAGACAGACAAAGCGTGAGACACACAAAGAAAGTGAGAGAGTGGCACAGACAGACAGACAGAGACAGACAGAGGTACAGATTGCTAGAGAGGATGACACAGAGGGACAGAGACATAGGGAGACAGACAGACAGACAGACAGAGAGGGGGGGAACAAAGACATGGACAGACAGAGAGTGAGACACCCTCACAAAGAAAGTGAAAGAGAGGCACACAGAGACACGGACAGACAGAGGTACATAATGCCAGGGACGATGACACAGAGGGACATGGGGAGACAGACAGACA
The DNA here is from genome assembly GCA_012411365.1 of Ameiurus melas. NCBI lineage: Eukaryota > Metazoa > Chordata > Actinopteri > Siluriformes > Ictaluridae > Ameiurus > Ameiurus melas. The sequence continues at coordinate 30,656,806 of CM022761.1, forward strand.
GACAGACAGAGAAAGAGAGAGAAAGCAAAGGAGACAGAGGGAGAGATTCAGATAGACAAAGAGGGAGAGAGGCAGACAGACAGAGAGAGACAGACAAAAACAGACAGACAAAAAGTGAGTAAGAGAGAGAGAGAGAGAGAGAGAGAGAGAGAGAGAGAGCTAAATGACATTGTGCATTGAACTTTATGCTAATGTTGTGCTTTTAACCCACACACACACCCACACACACACACACACACACACCACACACACACACACACACACACACACATACACACGTACGCACTGTAGTATTTAGATTATATTACTGAGACGGAGCAAACACAGACGAGGATTTGAAATATAACTATGACAGATGTGTTGGAGTAAAATGGAAAAAGACATTTGATGAAGCATCACTAGGTACTGTAGTGCGCACTACAGGAGAGGGGTCTGATTCAATTACACAAAACTTTATGAACAGAAAGCATGGAGAATAGAAACACAGACACAGCATCAGACACTGTTCATAATCATAAATCAAAGAACAATACAGTGACATGATCATGCTCTAAACCCCCAGAGAGATGTACAGCACCACAGACCACACCCTAAAACCAGACCAGAACAGAACCACAGACCACACCCTAAAACCAGACCAGAACAGAACAGAACCACAGACCACACCCTAAAACCAGACCAGAACAGTACAGCACCACAGACCACACCCTAAAACCAGACCAGAACAGAACAGCACCACAGACCACACCCTAAAACCAGACCAGAACAGAACAGCACCACAGACCACACCCTAAAACCAGACCAGAACAGAACAGCACCACAGACCACACCCTAAAACCAGACCAGAACAGAACAGCACCACAGACCACACCCTAAAACCAGACCAGAACAGAACAGAACCACAGACCACACCCTAAAACCAGACCAGAACAGTACAGCACCACAGACCACACCCTAAAACCAGACCAGAACAGAACAGCACCACAGACCACACCCTAAAACCAGACCAGAACAGTACATCACCACAGACCACACCCTAAAACCAGACCAGAACAGAACAGCACCACAGACCACACCCTAAAACCAGACCAGAACAGAACAGCACCACAGACCACACCCTAAAACCAGACCAGAACAGCACCACAGACCACACCCTAAAACCAGACCAGAACAGAACAGAACCACAGACCACACCCTAAAACCAGACCAGAACAGTACAGCACCACAGACACACACCTGACTTCCAGTCAGTCGTTTATCTAATACCTAGCGCTAACTGACTGATCAAATCTTCATTCATGAAGACCTTTAATGTAGAACCATGTAGAGGACAATGAGTGCCACAAGTGCAGGAAAATATATTCTCTCGATAAATGTGTAAGAACAGCATAGCACATGGCACCCATTTGGCTCGCAGCTTCCTGGAAATTTATTATCCATTAGCATAATATCCACAAGCCACCCACTCACCCACTCACCCACTCACACTGTGAATTTACAACCCCTCATCCTGTACACACACCCTCAGCAAACACACTAACCATACGTGTCGGGAAGCACACTTTAAATCACACGTGAACATTTGCAGTAGTGACACTGGTATTATATAAACACTCTACCAAATAGCACACACAAGAATAATGGTCTATTATTCGCTTTATTTCATCATAATCCACTACCACAGCAAAGCGGAAAACGAACAGGGCTGCTGAGTGACACATTATTCACTCTACACACACACACACACACACACACACACACACACACACACACAATGGCACTGCGCTTTTCAGCACCAGGACATTGTGACTTCACCGTAATTAGCATCTAAATGTGGCTATCATGAATCCATTCATCTAAAAGGCTAGCTGCTATAACACTATAACACTAGTCCTGAGCAATGAGTGACATTGCTAATCCATTTAAATACATTACAAGATAGCTTAATTGACTGTATCAGTTAGCTAGCTAATTACCGGGTGCATTCATAGCAGGCAAGCTTTAGCATTCGCTAAGCACGTTTTGCTAGTTTACTTTGTAGCTGTGTATGCTAGTTTAAGATTAGGTAGCTAACATTAGCCTCAATGTACCCCACACTTCTGAACTCTCTCTCTCTCTCTCAACTGCAACTGTCAACAAGACTTTTTACTCATATTTATGGATGTAGATTGAGATAGAGGAGTTGTTGCTATGGTTACATTTATCTGGCACTCTGTGACCTGGTAAAGAGCATGTGCAACTCACTGGCTAATGTTATTAATTAGTTAGTGGCTACAAAAGCTGAAAGCAAATGACTGTGTGGGTAAATAAACCTCACGTTTACAGTACATTAACGCTGTCCGTTAATCACACAGGCTGACTCTGTCCAATCACATTAACGCTGTCCAATCACATTAACGCTGTCCAATCACATTAACACTGTCCAATCACATTAACACTGTCAAATCACACATGCTAACTCTGTCCAATCACATTAACACTGTCCAATCACATTAACACTGTCCAACCACACATGCTAACACTGTCCAATCACATTAACACTGTCCAATCACATTAACACTGTCCAACCACATGCTAACACTGTCCAATCACATTAACACTGTCCAATCACATTAACACTGTCCAATCACATTAACACTGTCAAATCACACATGCTAACTCTGTCCAATCACATTAACACTGTCCAATCACATTAACACTGTCCAATCACATTAACACTGTCCAATCACACATGCTAACTCTGTCCAATCACATTAACACTGTCCAATCACACAGGCTAACGCTGTCCAATCACACATGCTAACTCTGTCCAATCACATTAACACTGTCCAATCACACAGGCTAACGCTGTCCAATCACACAGGCTAACTCTGTCCAATCACATTAACACTGTCCAATCACATTAACACTGTCCAATCACACATGCTAAATGTGTCCAGTTACATGAACTCTGTCCAGTCACACATGCTAACTCTGTCAATCACATTTACTCTGTCCAATCATGCTAACTGTGTCCAGTTACATTAACTCTGTCCAATCAAATTAACTCTGGCTAATCATACTAACTCTGTCCAGTTACATTAACTCTGTCCAATCAAATTAACTCTGGCTAATCATACTAACTCTGTCAATCACATTTACTCTGTCCAATCATGCTAACTGTGTCCAGTTACATTAACTCTGTCCAATCAAATTAACTCTGGCTAATCATACTAACTCTGTCCAGTTACATTAACTTTGTCCAATCACATTATCTCTGGCTAATCATGCTAACTCTGTCCAGTCACATTAACTCTGTCCAATCACACATGTTAACTCTGTCCAATCACATTAACTCTGGCTAATTATGCGAAATCTGTCCAGTTACATTAACTCTGTCCAATCACACATGCTAACTCTGTCAATCACATTAACTCTGCGTAATCATGCTAACTCTGTCCAGTTACATTTACTCTGTCCAATCATGCTAACTGTGTCCAGTTACATTAACTCTGTCCAATCAAATTAACTCTGGCTAATCATACTAACTCTGTCCAGTTACATTAACCTTGTCCAATCACATTAACTCTGGCTAATCATGCTAAATCTGTCCAGTTACATTAACTCTGTCCAATCACACATACTAACTCTGTCCAACCATATTAACTCTGGCCAATCATGCTAAATCTGTCCAGTTACATTATCTCTGTCTAATCACACATGCTAACTCTGTCCAACCACATTAACTCTGGCTAATCATGCTAACTGTGTCCAGGTACATTAACCTCGTCCAATCATATTAACTTTGGCTAATCATGCTAACTCTGTCCAGTTACATTAACTCTGTCCAATCATGAGAACTCTGTCCAATCTCTGATGCAATGAGGCAAATGTTTAATCACATTAATTGTCCAAGCATACTGACTGTCCAATACAATAACTATATCTAATTATGCTAGCTCTGTCCAATCAAACACCAAGCCTCTCTACTCACATGAACTCTATCCAGTCATGCTAAATTAGCAGTGTTACTGGGTACGAGAGATCAAACAGACTGTGTGTAAACAAACATATATTTATATCAGGTGTTAGAAGCGATGACGTCATTTTGAAGAAATTCCGGCAAAATTCCAAAATCCTTCAGGCTGAAATAAAACATGAGACGTGATGGAGGCATTAAATTAATGTCATGTGACAAATCTCTCTAATCTGTAAATAGAGACACACGCGAGTGCCCTTGTACCATGAAGGACGTTTAAAAGTGTTAAAGACATTATCCGTTAAACGGCTGGCACTGAAGAGAGGACATATGCCACGCTAAGGCAGATCCATTCTTCAGGGAAATGAGGAGTGTGTAGACCGGCAGTAAATACTGCACAAACTAATTAAACACCACAGAAGGGAAGGGAAGCAATTAACACAAAAACCCCCCGAATAACTCGGATCTGAACAGCGCAGGAGGCTTTCACACAGACGGGTTCAGGGTACAACAGGCACTACATCTGCACCCTCCTGAGGAGGAAATCTGTCCAATCACACTGTCTAACCACACTGCATCTGACTAATCACACTAAATGTCCACTCTCTTTAACTGTCCAATCTCAATGCATCTGTCCAATGACACCAACTCTGTCCAATGAGAACATATGACGATAATGATAATGAGTCACATGTACATTACAACACAGTGCAATTCTTTTCCTTGCGTACCCCAGCATGTTAGAAAGCTGGGGTCAGAGTGCAGGGTCAGCCATGATACAGCGCCCCCTGGAGCAGAGTGGGTTAAGGGCCTTGCTCAAGGGCACAATACTGGCAGTTTGGCAGTGCTGGGGCTTGAACCCCCGACCTTCCAATCAGTAACCCAGAGCCTTAACCGCTAAGCCTCCACTGCCCCCTGACATATATGTCCAGTAGCGTTAACTCTGTCCAACCACACCACCTCTGTCTAATCACAACAACTCTGTCCAACCACACCACCTCTGTCTAGTCACACTAAATCTGTCCAATCTCTTTAACTGTCCAATCTCAATGCATCTGTCCAATGACAACATATATGTCCAGTAGCATTAACTCTGTCCGACCACAGCACCTCTGTCTAATCACAACACCACCTCTGTATTCACAGCACCTCTGTCTAATCACACTAACTCTGTCTGATCACACCACCTCTGTCCATTAACATCGACTCTGTCCAATTACAGCATATTTGTCCAATAGCATTAACTCTGTCTAATCACACAAACACTGCCTATTCGAACCACCGCTGTCTAATCACCCCACCTCTGTCTAATAACATCAGACAGACCACACCATATTGGTCCAATGACAGTAACTCGGTCCAATAAAATTAACTCTGTCCAATCACAACAGCTTTATGTGCAACCGGTCCAACTCTGTTCATTCGCACCAACTATCTAATCTCTTCAAGCCTGTCCACTCATATTAACTCTGTCCGATCACACCAACTCTGTCCAATCACAACAACTCTATTTCACCAACGGTGTCCAATTACATTAACTCTGTCCATCACACTAACTTGGTCTGATCCGGCCACCTCTGTCCAATCTCACTTGCTTCATCCAATCACAGTAACTCAACCCAATCACACGAGCTCTGTCCACTCAAACAATTTCCAATCAGGCCAGGTCTGCCCCATCACACCAACTCAGTCCAGTCACACCACCACTGCCCGGTCAACATCAAGTCCGCCCAATCAGACACTCTCTGTCTAATCACAGCAACTCTGTCCAATCATCCTAACTGTCTAATCACACCAACAGTGCATGATCACACAAAATCTTCTATAACTTGTACAATCATACTAAACACCCCAATCACAGTAACTCAACTCTAATCATACCAACTTTGTCTAATCTAATCAGACTAATAAGATAAAGCAGCTTGGCTACTAGTACTTATATTTTAGGAAAAGGAACAAACTAAATAGGTTAGAAAAGATCTGGGGTGATAATGTGATAGATAGAGGGATGATATTATTAAGAGATATTGTATACACACTATATTTAGTAATAACACTCCAGTGTTTAATGCGACTTATATTCACCTTTCTTCTGTACTACCTGGCGATGCCGTAATACTTCCGATATCGTGTTATATAACTTTATATTTATCAGCACATGATGATAAGCTTCACATAACACAGATGCTCAGCCTGCTGTTTTTTTTTTCTTTTCTTTTTTTATTATTTTATCCATGTACCATATTTTTTCAGTTAATGAATCCTCCTTTCTGCTTTTTTATATATTTATTTTTTTTTAAATAAATGTCTCCATCAGCAGTTCGATGTTTACCGGTGCAAGGTTCAGCAAACACACCTGTTTTCCTGCGCAGCCATTAAAGTGTGACTCACCGGCTTGTTTTTTTTTCCCCCTAACACTGGAATAAAGATGATAAAAGCCTCCAGGACAGAAAATTGCAACAACAACAACAACAACAAAAAAAAATTCACAGCAAAAGCTGCTGCAGAGTCGGATTTATTGTTAAATTTTAAAATTGATTTATGCAAATCAGTGACATTGATTTCATCAATTATGCATCAAATGCAAAAAAAACAAATCACCTCAAATGAGTAATTTATATTATTGTGGCCAAGTTTTTTTTTTTCCCCCCCCCCCTTCAGAATGATGAACCGATTTATGGTCATGAATGATTCATTTAATTCAAACAGCAGTATGGTGTCAATTTATAAGTCATCCCTCATAAGCAAGAGATAATAATCCTCATAAATTATACAATTAAGACTAGCAGCGGTGCTGAGATGCACAATAACGACGCCGTGGGAACTCACACAGAAATCATGAGAATTAAAAAAAAAAAAAAAAAGGGATTTACTGGAGACACGACTCTGACTGTATATTTATTTGCCGTTTGTGAGATATTCATAAAAGCGTATTAGACTGTAATGGACTAGAATGAAATAAAAAAAAAAAAGTTGAGGGCAAGGACATCAACGCACAAGATGCCTGAGAGGAAATGACAAACGGAAGCGCGTTGGATTTAAAGTCAGTGTAATAACAGAGCGTTAAGGCACAGAGGAATTTATTTTTAATATAAACAGTACGGCTGACGGTTGATCTGTCAGAGTGACTCTGTAAACATTACCCCTGTGCCATTATAATCAATCACTACACAGTTCTTTCCCTAATGCCACTGAAACCCATCAGAACACAGGTCCCACCCCGGTGCTGTGGTGATCAATCAGACTACGGTTCCCGCACCAATGCCGTTGCAAACAATCAAACTGTATTTCCCGTGCTAATGGCATCGTAACTAACCGGACCACAGATGCCACGTTAATGCCACTCTAACAAAAAAAAAACAAAAAAACAGTTCTTGCCCTAATGCCATTGCCACTAATCAGACCACAGTCCCCTTCCAAATGCCACTGTAACACACCGAATAGTTCTTGGCTCGGTGACATTGTACCCAATCACACCACAGTTCCCATCCGAGGAACTTCGTAACCAGTCTCACCACAGTTCCCATCCGAGGAACTTCGTAACCAGTCTCACCACAGTTCACATTCCAGGGACTTCGTAACCAGTCTCACCACAGTTCACATTCCAGGGACTTCGTAACCAGTCTCACCACAGTTCACATTCCAGGGACTTCGTAACCAGTCTCACCACAGTTCACATTCCAGGGACTTCGTAACCAGTCTCACCACAGTTCCCATCCCAAGGACTTCGTAACCAGTCTCACCACAGTTCACATTCCAGGACTTCGTAACCAGTCTCACCACAGTTCCCATTCCAAGGACTTCGTAACCAGTCTCACCACAGTTCACATTCCAAGGACTTCGTAACCAGTCTCACCACAGTTCACATTCCAAGGGACTTCGTAACCAGTCTCACCACAGTTCACATTCCAAGGACTTCGTAACCAGTCTCACCACAGTTCACATTCCAAGGACTTCGTAACCAGTCTCACCACAGTTCCCATCCGAGGAACTTCGTAACCAGTCTCACCACAGTTCACATTCCAGGGATTTCAAACCTGAAACACAAGGCTAGTCTAGGACAGTGTTTCTCAACCGGGGGTCCGCAGACCCCTAGTGGTCCGTGGTGTAGTTGCTGGGTGTCCGTCGGAAAGTTTTTCAAATGTTTAAATAATATATACATAAATATACATATATATGCCCATCGAGTGTAAGAACAATTAAAGTGAACCAATTTGGTTATTCGCATGCATTCCCAAATATCACGTTAGCTGAGCTGATGATCGTTCGTTGATGGATTTATTTGAAATTTATATACAAATGAAATGATCATTTACAAAAACCTGCGAGCGGTAGACAAGTGTCGCACTGACGGATAAAATAAACAAAAGGATCGTTCAGAGAGTCAAACTAAAATGCACACCAACCATAAAATGTAAAACATGTATTTAAATTACAGCCTTGAAATCAATTTTAAATGTTAATATCCATCCACCTTCTACCGCTTACACCTTCTTCAGGGTCGTGGGGGAACCTGGAGTCTGCCCCAAGGAGCACAAGGCGGGGTACAGGGTACACTCACATACACACTCACACACCCATTCATACACTACGGATACTTTAGACACGCCAATCAGCCTACCATGCCTGTCATGGACTGAGGGAGGAAACCGGAGTACCCGGAGGAAACCCCCTGCAGCATGGGGGAGAACATGCAAACTTCCACACACCCCGGCGGGAATCGAACCCCGGAGGTGTGAGGCAAACGTGCTAACCACTAAGCCACCGTGCGCCCAACGTTAACATCGTTAATAATATGAATTTGAAATATGCTAGGGGTCTAGATCTCATGAATGGTTGAGAACCGCTGGTCTAGGATATGATTCTGAGAACGTTTTGGGTGTGGCCCTCTGTAATGCTCGAACATACAAATACATTTCTCAGGAAGCACAAGTTGATGATTGCGTGCAGTGCCTGGACCCCGCAGACCGTTGCTCGCTGCTATATTCATTCTTATTATTCTTAATCGTATTATGGTGTACCTGTTGACTCGGTGCTACTGTGTCCACTCGAACATTGCTAAAACCCAGATCATGGCTCGGTTTCTGGATGGAGTTCCACTGTCGCTGTTCTATTTGGACTTCAATCGATGCAAAATGAATTTGATGAATTTGCAAGATTACAAAATATGAAACAAACGTTTGCGTCATGATGAGTGATCACCCCTGTCACTCGCGAGTACCGTAGCCGTCCCTCGTCTTTACTGAGTCGGTCTCGACATTTCTGCCCTTCTTACGGACGCACACTGATCCTTAATGACACCTATTGTAATGAGTTCAACGTTCACGGCTTCCATAACACTTAATAGAGTCTGAGATTGTCCCGCCCCTTTAATTATCCTAAGCGGTCTATAACACCTCTGTAACGGACGAAGTGCACGTCGAGTGATTAACGCAGCGGTGAATAGTGTCTTGGGGCGCATTATTAAAATGTTGAGTTAATTAGCTCATCAGTTTCCTCGACAGGGACGTAGAGGACACTAACGAGGGACAGAGGCGTCCATCAGTCACGCCCTGCCCTACACAAACACGAGCTATATGCAGATTAACACTTAATGTCCTGTGGGTCCGGGTTCGTCTATACGGAGATGAAGAAGAGAGAGATGTACTGAAGAGAGGTCTGCTACATGAAGGGCAGAACAGGAAGTACAGCGTAGTTACGGCTTCTTCCTCCTCTTCTTCTTCTTCTTCTTCTTCTTGACGCTGTTGTGTGTGCCGAGTGCAGAGTGTGAGAAGTGTTTATCGTTAGAAATTCATTCCCGTTTCGGTTCTGTAGAGAATTTCACTCAGAGCTGCAGAGTGCACTTTGATTTTTGGGGGGAGTTTTATAAGCGTTCTGCTTTTTCGAGCTTAGATAAGGAATAAAACGTTTCATTCCTTCATTCCTCCACCATTTCTTTCCTACTACATCTCCTCCTTCCTTCCTTCCTTCCTTCCTCCATCATTTCTTTCCTCCTACATCTCCTCCTTCCTTCCTTCCTTCCTTCCTTCCTTCCTCCATCATTTCTTTCCTCCTACATCTCCTCCTTCCTTCCTTCCTTCCTTCCTTCCTCCCATCATTTCTTTCCTCCTACATCTCCTCCTTCCTTCCTTCCTTCCTTTCTTCCTCCTCCATCATTTCTTTCCTCCTACATCTCCTCCTTCCTTCCTTCCTTCTTCCTTCCTCCATCATTTCTTTCCTCCTACATCTCCTCCTTCCTTCCTTCCTTCCTTCCTTCCTCCATCATTTCTTTCCTCCTACATCTCCTCCTTCCTTCCTTCCTTCCTTCCTCCATCATTTATTTCCTACATCTCCTCCTTCCTTCCTTCCTTCCTTCCTCCATCATTTCTTTCCTACTACATCTCCTCCTTCCTTCCTTCCTTCCTTCCTTCCTTCCTTCCTCCCTCCATCATTTCTTTCCTCCTACATCTCCTCCTTCCTTCCTTCCTTCCTCCATCATTTCTTTCCTCCTACATCTCCTCCTTCCTTCCTTCCTTCCTTCCTTCCTTCCTCCATCATTTCTTTCCTACAACATCTCTTCCTTCCTTCCTTCCTTCCTTCCTTCCTTCCTTCCTTCCTCCATCATTTCTTTCCTCCTACATCTCCTCCTTCCTTCCTTCCTTCCTCCATCATTTCTTTCCTACTACCTTCCTTCCTTCCTTCCTTCCTTCCTTCCTTCCTTCCTCCATCATTTCTTTCCTACTACATCTCCTCCTTCCTTCCTTCCTTCCTTCCTTCCTCCATCATTTCTTTCCTACTACATCTCCTCCTTCCTTCCTTCCTTCCTTCATTCCTCCATCATTTCTTTCCTACTACATCTCCTCCTTCCTTCCTTCCTTCCTTCATTCCTCGCTCATTTCCTTCCAATTACATTTCATTCCTTCCTTCCTTTGATCCTTCCTTTATTATTTTCTTCCTTCTTTCCTTATGTACTTCCTCATTTCTTTTTTCCTTCCTTCCTTATTCTCTTTCCTTCCTTCCTCACCATTTCCTTTCTTGTTCTTTCTTTCTTTCAGTTCCTCATTTCCTTCATTCCTTCATCCTCCCCTCCGTCCCTCCCTCCGTCCCTCCAGGGTTTGAGGAAGTTGAGTCTTGCTCTCTTTTCTCTAAGCACTGAAAGTCTGAAGGTGAAGGCTTGTTGGGAAAACCCAATAAAAGCTGGAGAGCGTGTTAGCCGGTCTTCCCTCCGTCTCGGCACGAGCATACGTGTGTTAAATCAAATTTCTCAAACGTTCAGCTGCTTTGATCGCAGCTAATGAGCAAGAAATCAAAAGCACGCTTCATGACTGAATTCATTTAAAAAAAAAAATAATTTAAACTTAAAAATTCGTTTATTAGAGACGCTGTCTGAGAGAGAGAGAGAGAGAGAGAGAGAGAGAAGTTTACATGTGTATCCCATAATGCTTTATGATTGACAGTTCCCTCTTAGCACCATATCGATCGTGTCTCAGTGATGCTGACGGAGCAGCAGAGCCGAATTTAGCATCAGCACCACTGCTAATGCAGTGCTAACGCTAATACAACCACCTCCATTACAAAGAAAACACCACACACTGCAAACACTCCATCTCTAATTATCCTCTCTCGCCTCTCTCTCTCTCTCTCTCTCTCTCTCTCTCTCCCTCTCTCCTTATCCTCACTCTCTCTCTCTCTTCTTATCCTCACTCTCTCCTTATCCTCACTCTCTCTCTCCTTATCCTCACTCTCTCCTTATCCTCACTCTCTCTCTCTCTTCTTATCCTCACTCTCTCCTTATCCTCACTCTCTCTCTCTCTCTCTCTCCTTATCCTCACTCTCTCTCTCTCTCCTCTCTCTCTCTCTCTCTCTCTCTCCTTATCCTCTCTCTCTCTCTCTCTTCTTATCCTCACTCTCTCCTTATCCTCCTCTCTCTCTTTCCCTCTCCTAACTGTCCTCCACTCTCTCTCTCTCTCTCCTTCCATTCTCCACTCTCTCTCTCTCTTCTTATCCTCTCTCTCTCCTTCTCCTCCTCTCTCTCTCCCTCTCTCCTTATCCTCACTCTCTCTCTCTCTCTCTCTCCTTATCCTCACTCTCTCTCTCTCTCTTCTTATCCTCACTCTCTCCTTATCCTCACTCTCTCTCTCTCCTCTCCTTATCCTCACTCTCTCTCTCTCTCTTCTTATCCTCACTCTCTCCTTATCCTCACTCTCTCTCTCTCTCTCCTTATCCTCACTCTCTCTCTCTCTCTTCTTATCCTCACTCTCTCCTTATCCTCACTCTCTCTCTTTCCCTCTCTCCTTATCCTCACTCTCTCCCTCTCTCCTTATCCTCACTCTCTCTCTCCCTCTCTCTCTCCCTCTCTCCTTATCCTCACTCTCTCTCTTTCCCTCTCTCCTTATCCTCACTCTCTCTCCCTCTCTCCTTATCCTCACTCTCTCTCTCCTTCTCTCTCTCCCTCTCTCCTTATCCTCACTCTCTCTCCCCCTCTCTCTCTCTCCTCTCTCCTTATCCTCACTCTCTCTCTCTCTCCTCTCTATCTCTCCTCCTTATCCTCCTCTCTCTCTCTCCTTATCCTCTCTCTCTCCCTCTCTCCTTCCCTCCTCCTCTCTCTCTCTCTTCTTATCCTCACCTTCCTTATCCTCCTCTCTCTCTTCCTCTCTCCTTATCCTCACCTCTCTCTCTCTCTCCTATCCTCCTCTCTCTCCTCTCTCTTCTTATCCTCACTCTCTCCTTTCCTCACTCTCTCTCTTTCCCTCTCTCCTTATCCTCACTCTCTCTCTCTCTCTCTCTCTCTCTCTCTTATCCTTATCCTCCTCTCTCCTCTCTCTCTATACCTCCTCTCTCTCCTTATCCTCACTCTCCTCTCTCCTTATCCTCTCTCTCTCTCTCTCTCTCTCCTCCTTATCCTCACTCTCTCCCTCTCTCTCTCCTCTCTCTCTCCCTCTCTCTCTCCTCTCTCTCCTTATCCTCCTCTCTCTCTCTCTCCTTATCCTAACTCTCTCTCCCTCTCTCTCTCTCTCTCTCTCCTTATCCTCACTCTCTCTCTCCCTCTCTCCTTATCCTCACTCTCTCTCTCTCTCTCTCCTTATCCTCTCTCTCTCTCCTCTCTCCTTATCCTCCTCTCTCTCTCCCTCTCTCTCTCTCTCTCCTTCATCCTCCTCTCTCCTTATCTCACTCTCTCTCTCCTCTCTCCTTATCCTCTCTCTCTCTCTCTCTCCTTTTCCTCACTCTCTCTCCCTCTCTCTCTCTCTCTCTCCTTATCCTCACTCTCTCTCTCTCTTCTTATCCTCACTCTCTCCTTATCCT
>CM022761.1:30675045-30680045 GCA_012411365.1 Ameiurus melas
GAGGTCACAGAGCCGTACTGAGGTCACAGAGCCGTACTGAGGGTCACAGAGCCGTACTGAGGGTCACAGAGCTGTACTGAGGGTCACAGAGCCGTACGCAAGGGTCACGGAGCAGTACTGAGGGTCACAGAGCCGTACTGAGGGTCACAGAGCCGTACTGAGGGTCACAGAGCCGTACTGAGGGTCACAGAGCCGTACTGAGGGTCAGAGAGCCGTACTGAGGTCACAGAGCCGTACTGGTCACTGAGCGGCGTACTGAGGGTCACAGAGCGTACTGAGGTCCACAGAGCAGTACTGAGGGTCACAGAACCGTACTGAGGTCACAGCAGAGCCGTACTGAGGGTCATAGAGCCGTATCTGAGAGTCACAGAGCCGTTACTGAGCGCGCGAGGCCGGTACTGGGGTCCGAGAGCCGTACCTAGGGTCACAGAGTCGTACTGAGGGTCAAGAGCCGTACTGAGAGTCACAGAGCCGTACCGGAGGCGTCACAGAGCCGTACTGAGGGTCACAGAGTCGTGCTGGGGGTCACAAAGTGGTACTGAGGGTTCAGAGCGCCGTACTGAGGGGTCACAGAAGCTTTAGCGTTCTGGAACCCGTGCTGCAGAGCGTTCCACAGGAAGCCGTTGCTGGGGACACAGAGCGGTACTGAGGTCACAGAGCCGTACTGAGGGTCACAGAGCCGTACTGAGGGTCACAGAGCTGTACTGAGGGTCACAGAGCCGTACTGAGGGTCACAGAGCTGTACTGAGGTCACAGAGCCGTACTGAGGGTCACAGAGCCGTACTGAGGGTCACAGAGCCGTACTGAGGGTCACAGAGCTGTACTGAGGGTCACAGAGCGTACTGAGGGTCACAGAGCCGTACTGAGGGTCACAGAGCCGTACTGAGGGTCACAGAGCCGTACTGAGGGTCACAGAGCGGTACTGAGGGTCAGAGAGCTGTACTGAGGTCACAGAGCCGTACTGAGGGTCTACAAGCGTACTGAGGGGTCACAGAGCCGTACTGAGGGTCACAGAGCAGTACTGAGGGTCACAGAGCATTGCCGCAGGGGTCACAGAGCGCGTTACTGAGGGTCACTAAAGCGCATTACTGAGGTCATAGAGCCGTACTGAGAGTCACAGAGCCGTACTGAGCGTCACAGAGCCGTACTGAGGGTCGCAGAACCGTACCTAGGGTCACAGAGTCGTGCTGAGGTCATAGAGCCGTACCTGAGGGTCACAGAGCCGTACTGGGCAAGGTTAGAGCGGCACTGAGGGTCCGGACACGTGCCAAGGTCACAGAGGTGCGTACTGAGGGTCACAGAGCGGTACTGAGGGTCACAGAGCGGTACTGAGGGTCACAGAGCCGCACTGAGGATAATAGAGCAACACTGAGGATCATAGAGCTATAGTGAGGATTATAGTTACAGTGAGGATCATAGAGTTACACTGAGGATTATAGAGCTTTACTGAGGATCATAGAGTTACACTGAGGATCATAGAGTTACACTGAGGATTATAGTTACAGTGAGTATCACAGAGTTACACAGGAACAAAGTTACACTGAGGATCATGCAGCCGCATTGATGAACATAAAGCCAGACTAAGGCTCTTAGGGTATCATAGAGCCGCACTGAGGCACCTACCTGTAGCATTACCATGGAAACTAATTATGCATCATAACAACGTGCATTATGGGATTTAACTGTACATTACAGTATTATAAGACTTCTACAGGATCATAGCAGTGGAGTGACAGCTCAGTCTCTGTGCTTATGGAGAAAAAGAGTAAAAGTCTGGAGTGTGTGTGTGAGTGTCGATGAGAGCCAACAGCAGGGAGTGTGACAGACAGAAAGACGTGAGTGAAATCTTAACCCCACCCACACACACACACACACACACACACACACACACACACACACACACACACACACACACACACACACACACACACACACACATACACGCAGACACAGACAGCAATTCATCCTCATTAGAGACAGAATGCATGGCTCTGTGGGCACAAATACACACACACACACACACACACACACACACACACACTAATGACACTGCTGACCCGCTCTAATGCTTGCTTGTTACACGTTTGTTTGCTTTTGTGTGCTTTTGTGTTGTAATTTTATCTCTTCAGTGAACAGAGGCGAGACCAATCAGACAGTGTTTACAGGAGAATACACACATGGAAACACTCGCGTCTTATTGGCTGACGGCTCTCGAACCTGCTAAACGCTAGCTCACAGTCACTGTGAGGGAAAACGGATACAGTATATACGCCGATTTTATTTTTTTAAACCAGTAAAGGAGTTGAAACTGAAACACTAACATCCTCTGATGCTGAGCAGGAAATCAAGGCGTGTAAATATCTATAAGAGTTCCAGTTTACGTGAACATGATCTGAGCAGAACTGAAGGAAAGATAATGAACTCTACATGGAGCTGTAGCAGCTAAACACGTACAGTGATAGCTTAGCACTGCCTCCTCTTGGCTAGCGACACCAAACTATCCTAGTGAGAATAGTTTGATATTTTATCGTCTGGTCGTCCTACACACAGTGACATCACCTGAGGCAGCTTTTCTAATAAATCCGACTCTTTCTGATCATGTCGTACATTGACGTGCGCTAAAATCACTGAAAGAACTACGAGTTTCACTTTGTAGTGTATTAGATTTGGTTGGTTTTGAACGTAACGTGAAAGTAACGTTTTTAATAATCTGATTACTTTTTACATGCGGTGTCTAAAAGGGCGTTAATTAATTCCAGACTAAAAGGCTCTAAACAGCTAGAGTGTGTCCAAGCATGTGCGTGTGCGTGTGTGTGTGTGTGTGTGTGTGTTAGAAGCCAATGCATAATCTGATTTAACACTTCAGCTATAAATAAGAAACCAAACATCACCTTCCCCATCCGTCATGGCCTCACGTTACATTTTAATATGAACTGCACGCTAACGTCATTCTAATCCAGGTCAACGCTAACCCAGTCTTAATGGCTAACATTAGACCAACCTTACGCTAGCGTTAGATCAATTTTACTCTAAGACTAGGACTTAACTTTATACCCATCTGCCACTAGCGTGTGCTAATTTATTAGGTTTATCTCACACTGACCACGTGCTAACGTCTGCCTAATCTCATCTGACTCATCTCATGCTAAATTGAACCTCATGCTAGCTGACCTCATGCTAATAGGATAATAATCCCACACTGACCTCATGCTAACTTTATACAAAACTTAGGCTAACCTCATCCTGATCCTATGCTAACTTTAGTCTTACCTCAGATAAATTATCTCGTGTTACATGCTAACATTCAGCTAATCTAAGACGACTTCATGATGACTTCACCTCACCTAATTCGTGCTAGTTTTAGTAACAGTTACTTGTTTTAATTATTAAAACACATCTCATACGTGAACGTGATGGTTATGCGGTACTGCATTAGCATCGTGTAAACAACCATGTTTGTGATTCCGGACACTAAAACCGCATGAGGCGGATCTCCAGCGTCTCCATCGTGTGCTATTACAGCAGCGTGACGTGGCATAGGCCTTCAGCGATAAACGGTTCTGGCACAGAGGCGTTTAACCCGAACACAATGTGGGGAAGATGAATAGAGTTGGGTCTCTCTCTCTCTCTCTCTCTCTCTCTCACACACAATTACAGTAGCCCAAATATAAAAGGCTTCGGTCCAGCAGGACTATAATAGAGTGGCTGCTGCTCCACTGGCTTCCAGACCATATCGACTCTGTTTGATGTCGCTTTGAAGTCACTTTGATGTCATTTCCGGTCTTCGGCAACAAAAAGACACAAAATTGGCCATTTGAGTCACAGCTCGAACGTTGTCTTCAGTGAGCGTCAGGGGGAGAGAGACGAGTTTCAGTCTCTCCGAGACTCGATCTGAAATCAATACGTCCAGGCCACTGAGTGCTCTCCATAGTGAATGTGCGTATTCCCAGGATCCGTCTTCGGATACGCCGTGACCCTGACCGGAGAACAGCGAGCGGAATCTTAAACGGATGTATACGTCCCTGCACAGTGTACCGTCTCTCACTCTTCTGTCTGGCTGTCTGTCTCTTCGTCTCCCGTTTATAAAGTCAATAATAATAATAATAATAATAATGCAAAATCACAGCATCGGGCTATCAGGATCGATCTCAGTTCGACTGACAGCTCATTTCCTGTATGACCTTGGGTTGAGACAGCGATAGCTGCGGAGCTCTATTTGATTTTTTTTTTTTGTGAACTCTGAGACCTTCTTGCTGCTGTGTTGGTCTTATAATTTTCCGTTTCTTTCTTTCTTTCTTTCTTTCTTTCTTTCCTCTTCTCTTTCTCCACCTCGTTCACTCAGTACGGCGCCAAAGAACACTTTGTTCGTTTGTGATGAGACCAGACCCAGGAAGCACCGAGTACGCGTGTAGAACATATACGTGTCCCATTACACCATGCCTAGGTAGAAGGCACTCTTCTTTCACCGTCCAGTTGTCATTTGGTTGTTTTCAGCTCATGGAGTTTTGTGGGTGGGGCTAAAAGTAATCGAATTCAGCTGTGCCATGAACGCACCATGTAATTTCCCGCCAATGGAAACATTTACAGACAACTTTTCTGCCACTTTTGATCATTAGGAATCTACATCTGGATTACCGATTCGTGAAAACGTTTTCCGGTTCTTTGCACTTAGCAGTCAAAGACTGAATCGAGTCCGTACAATTTTCATGTCCTCGAGATGGTTTATTCGTACTTTCCTACTTGTTCCTGCGTTGACGAGTACGTGTGCTTGGACCTCACTTGTTCCCCGAGCACTTTGTTTTCTGTTGAAGCACAAGGAGTGAGGGGTTTTCGTTTCATTTTGGCTGTTCTGTATTCAAAACGAACGCACGGATGAACTGGACTGGATATTTTGTAGTGCGCGTCTACGGGAGAGAACGGACCTGAATCCCAATTGGCTCTCAGTTGAAGAGGTAATGCAGCGTATACAGTTAAGAATCCATTATTTCTAAATCGCATGG
>CM022761.1:30685045-30692545 GCA_012411365.1 Ameiurus melas
GAGTGTGTGATAATAGAGTGTGTGATTATAGAATTATAATGAGTGTGTGATTATAGAGTTATAATGAGTGTGTGATTATAGAGTTATAAAGAGTGTGTGATTATAGAGTTATAATGAGTGTGTGATTATAGAGTTATAATGAGTTATTAATGATTATAGAGTTATAATGTGTGTGTGATTATAGCGTTTTAGTGTGTGATTATAGAGTTATAATGAGTGTGTGATTATAGAGTTATAATGAGTGTGTGATTATAGAGTTATAAGTGTGTGATTATAGAGTTATAATGAGTGTGTGATTATAGCGAGTGTGTGATTATAGAGTTATAATGAGTGTGTGATTATAGAGTTATAATGAGTGTGTGATTATAGAGTTATAAAGAGTGTGTGATTATAGAGTTATAATGAGTGTGTGATTATAGAGTTATAATGAGTGTATGATTATAGCGAGTGTGTGATTATAGAGTTATAATGAGTGTGTGATTATAGGTTATAATGAGTGTGTGATTATAGAGTTATAATGAGTGTGTGATTATAGCGAGTGTGTGATTATAGAGTTATAATGAGTGTGTGATTAAAGAGTTATAAAGAGTGTGTGATTATAGAGTTATAATGAGTGTGTGATTATAGCGAGTGTGTGATTATAGAGTTATAATGAGTGTGTGATTATAGAGTTATAATGAGTGTGTGATTATAGAGTTATAATGAGTGTGTGATTATAGCGAGTGTGTGATTATAGAGTTATAATGAGTGTGTGATTATAGAGTTATAATGAGTGTGTGATTATAGTGAGTGTGTGATTATAGAGTTATAGTGAGTGTGTGATTATAGAGTTATAATGAGTGTGTGATTATAGAGTTATAATGAGTGTGTGATTATAGCGAGTGTGTGATTATAGAGTTATAATGAGTGTGTGATTATAGAGTTATAATGAGTGTGTGATTATAGCGAGTGTGTGATTATAGAGTTATAATGAGTGTGTGATTATAGAGTTATAATGAGTGTGTGATTATAGAGTTATAATGAGTGTGTGATTATAGCGAGTGTGTGATTATAGAGTTATAATGAGTGTGTGATTATAGAGTTATAATGAGTGTGTGATTATAGAGTTATAATGAGTGTGTGATTATAGAGTTATAATGAGTGTATGTTTATAGCGAGTGTGTGATTATAGAGTTATAGTGAGTGTGTGATTATAGAGTTATAATGAGTGTGTGATTATAGCGAGTGTGTGATTATAGATTTATAATGAGTGTGTGATTATAGTGAGTGTGTGATTATAGATTATATGAGTGTGTGATTATAGCGAGTGTGTGATTATGGTTATAATGTGTGTGATTATAGAGTTATAGTGAGTGTGTGATTATAGAGTTATAATGAGTGTGTGATTATAGTGAGTGTGTGATTATAGAGTTATAGTGAGTGTGTGATTATAGCGAGTGTGTGATAATAGAGTTATAATGAGTGTGTGATTATAGAGTTATAGTGAGTGTGTGATTATAGCGAGTGTGTGATTATAGAGTTATAATGAGTGTGTGATTATAGAGTTATAATGAGTGTGTGATTATAGCGAGTGTGTGATTATAGAGTTATAATGAGTGTGTGATTATAGAGTTATAATGAGTGTGTGATTATAGCGAGTGTGTGATTATAGAGTTATAGTGAGTGTGTGATTATAGAGTTATAGTGAGTGTGTGATTATAGAGTTATAGTGAGTGTGTGATTATAGCGAGTGTGTGATAATAGAGTTATAATGAGTGTGTGATTATAGAGTTATAGTGAGTGTGTGATTATAGCGAGTGTGTGATAATAGAGTTATAATGAGTGTGTGATTATAGAGTTATAGTGAGTGTGTGATTATAGCGAGTGTGTGATAATAGAGTTATAATGAGTGTGTGATTATAGAGTTATAGTGAGTGTGTGATTATAGAGTTATAATGAGTGTGTGATTATAGAGTTATAGTGAGTGTGTGATTATAGCGAGTGTGTGATAATAGAGTTATAATGAGTGTGTGATTATAGAGTTATAGTGAGTGTGTGATTATAGCGAGTGTGTGATAATAGAGTGTGTATTTATAAGCAGCATATGATTATAATGCTTGTGTAATTATAATGAAGGAGTTCTTTTGCTGTAAAGTGCTTGCAGTGTGTCATTTGAAGTGAAGCTGCTGATTGGTCAGCTACTATGTAACCTTATATGACATCAACTACACGGAAAACAATACAAACTAATTCAAATATTATGGTACAACAGAGAGAAGTGGAGACGTGGAACCATCCTCTGGTTCCTCTGTTCCTTAAGAGACCAACATTCACACTGTGATGTTCAGCTACGACTGAACCCTGATTCAGAGAAATTCCATGTGTCTGAAATCCTTTTCTTCACTCTATATATCTCGAAGAAGTTTCTTTCTCTGCCATTGTGCGAATTCAATAAATCATGTTCTTCAACACCTCGCCCTGGATCATTTTCACAGGATTTCAGTTAAAGAAAACCCCAGACTACCGGGCTTAAGTGGAACACAGATCGGTTCCCTGTAGTGCAACAGCTTTTAACACTCTCCACCAAACACACACAAACACTCTGACTGCATGCAGGCTTCGGTGAATATGTAAAAGACATGGCAATAAGAAATGTGTGTGTGTGTGTGTGTGTGTGTGTGTGTGTTTTGCAACACTGTCTAGCACAGGGCTCTATAGCTTCAGGCAATGGATGATCGATCTCCCACGGTGGACAGCTGTGTGTGAGTGTGTGTGTGTGTGTGTGTGTGTGTGTGTGTGTGTGTGTGTGTGTACGTACAAGCAGAAACCTGCCAGCAGAAGCAAATACATAGTCGGAGTGTGTGGGCGGAGGAGCTCACATAGGCAGGATGAGGGTGACCATGAGGATGAGGAGTAAAAAGGGTTGAGGAAGTCTTTGAGGTGAAGGATAGTAATCTAACTGAAAGGCCGGGTTCCTACACTGAACCGGAACCGGAGACGGTGATACTGCTGCAGGTGGCAGAACTGAAAACGGAATTACATTCCATCGTTAATGCTTGGCAAATCAATGAAGCCAGTTTGTGCACTTGTCTTTGCACGGTGTGTGCGTGTGTGTATTTTTAATGTCCCATGGTCTTTGGCTACTACGTGTCCTCTATCACTCTCTACTTCTTATACAAGCACACTACGTGTCCTCTATCACTCTCTACTCCCTATACAAGCGCACTACGTGTCCTCTATCACTCTCTACTCCCTATACAAGCGCACTACGTGTCCTCTATCACTCTCTACTCCCTATACAAGCGCACTACGTGTCCTCTATCACTCTCTACTCCTTATACAAGCGCACTACGTGTCCTCTATCACTCTCTACTCCTTATACAAGCGCACTACGTGTCCTCTATCACTCTCTACTCCTTATACAAGCGCACTACATGTCCTCTATCACTCTCTACTCCCTATACAAGCGCACTACATGTCCTCTCACTCTCTACTCCTTATACAAGCGCACTACATGTCCTCTCACTCTCTACTCCTTATACAAGCCTTCATGTCCTCCTCTCTACTCATATACAAGCGCACTACATGTCCTCTATCACTCTCTACTCCCTATATACATGTTCTACTCTCTACTCCCTATACAAGCCTTCCATGTCCTCTCACTCTCTACTCCTTATACAAGCCTTACATGTCCTCTCACTCTCTACCTTATACAAGCACACCAACGTGTCCTCTATCACTCTCTACTCTATACAAGCGCGCTACATGTCCTCTATCCTCTCTACTCCCCTATACAAGCTCTACATGTCCCTCTCACTCTCTACTCCTTATACAAGCACTACCATGTCCTCTATCACTCTCTACTCCTTATACAAGCACTCACATGTCCTCTATCACTCTCTACTCCTATACAAGCACACTCCATTGTCCTCTATCACCTCTCTACTCCTTACACAAGCGCACTACGTGTCCTCTATCACTCTCTACTCCTTATACAAGCGCACTACATGTCCTCTATCACTCTCTACTCCTTATACAAGCGCACTACGTGTCCTCTATCACTCTCTACTCCCTATACAAGCGCACTACATGTCCTCTATCACTCTCTACTCCTTATACAAGCACACTACGTGTCCTCTATCACTCTCTCCTTATACAAGCGCACTCACGTGTCCTCTATCCTCTCTACTCCTTATACAAGCGCACTACGTGTCTCCTCCTCTCACTCCCCATACAAGCGCCTCGTGTCTCATACTCTACTCCCTATACAAGCGCATACGTGTCCTCTATCACTCTCTACTCCTTATACAAGCGCACTACGTGTCCTCTATCACTCTCTACTCCCTATACAAGCACCACACGTGTCCTCTATCACTCTCTACTCCTTATACAAGCGCACTACATGTCCTCTATCCTCTCTACTCCATACAAGCCCACATGTCCTCCTATCACTCTCTACTCTTATATACGCGCACTCATCCTCTATCCTCTCTACTCCTTATACAAGCGCACTACATGTCCTCTATCCTCTACTCCCTATACAAACGCACTGTCCTATATCACTCTCTACTCCCTATACAAGCGCTCCACATGTCCTCTATCACTCTACTCCTTATACAAGCACACTACGTGTCCTCTATCACTCTCTACTCCTTATACAAGCGCACTACGTGTCCTCTATCACTCTCTACTCCTTATACAAGCGCACTACGTGTCCTCTATCACTCTCTACTCCTTATACAAGCGCACTACGTGTCCTCTATCACTCTCTACTCCCTATACAAGCGCACTACGTGTCCTCTATCACTCTCTACTCCCTATACAAGCGCACTACGTGTCCTCTATCACTCTCTACTCCTTATACAAGCGCACTCGTGTCCTCTATCACTCTCCTCCCTATACAAGCACACTCACGTGTCCTCTATCACTCTCTACTCCTTATACAAGCCCTTTCCTGTCCTCTATCACTCTCTACTCCTATACAAGCGCACTACATGTTTATCACTCTCTACTCCTTATACAAGCGCACTCAGGTCCTTCTCCTCTCTACTCCTATACAACGCACCATGTCCTCTATCACTCTCTACTCCTTATACAAGCGCACTACTGTCCTCTACTCTCTACTCCCTATACAACACACTACATTCCTCTATCACTCTCTACTCTATACAAGCACACCCGTGTCCTCCATCCTCTACTCCTTATACAACACTACGTGTCCCTATCACCTCACTCCTTATACAAGGGCACTACGTGTCCTCCATCACTCTCTACTCCTTATACAAGCGCACTACATGTCCTCTATCACTCTCTACTCCTTATACAAGCGCCGTGTCCTCTATCACTCTCTACTCCATACAAGCGCCTTACGATGTCCTCTATCACCCTCCTTATACAAGCGCACCATGTGTCTCTATCACTCTCTACTCATACAAGCCTACGTGTCCTCTATCTACTCCCTACAAGCCACTACGTGTCCTCTATCACTCTCTCCCTACACAAGCGCTCTACGTGTCCTCTATCCTCTCTCCTTATACAAGCGCACTACGTGTCCTCTATCACTCTCTACTCCCTATACAAGCGCACTACGTGTCCTCTATCACTCTCTACTCCTTATACAAGCGCACTACGTGTCCTCTATCACTCTCTACTCCTTATACAAGCACACTACGTGTCCTCTATCACTCTTACTCCTTATACAAGCGCACTACGTGTCCTCTATCACTCTCTACTCCTTATACAAGCACCATGTCCTCTATCACTCTCTACCTTATATAAAGCGCACTACATGTCCTATATCACTCTCTACTCCCTATACAAGCGCACTACATGTCCTCTCACTCTCTACTCCTTATACAAGCGCACTACGTGTCCTCTATCACTCTCTACTCCTTATATAAACTTCACCATATTTGCACCACTGTGATTTGCAGCTGCATTACTGTCAGAGCTGCTGTTACGCAAAATTAATCAACACCTACTGCCGACAGCGCAGTAATATCAAATCCATCCATCCATCTATACCACTTATCCTACTGGGTCATGGGGGAACCTGGAGCCTATCCCAGATAGCATTGGGCACATGGAGGGGTACGCCCTGGACGGGGTGCCAATCCATCACAAGGCACACTCCCATTCATACACTACGGACACATGCATTTCTTTGAACTAGGGGAGGAAACCAGAGTACCCAGAGAAAACCCCTGGAGCACGGGGAGAACATGCAAACTCCACACACACGGGAATAGAACCCCGACCATGGAGGTGTGAGGTGAATGTGCAAACCAAAACTTCAGCCACCACAAATGGTTCAACTTTTCACTTTCAGGGTTGAAAAAAAAGAGTAAATACATTAACCTACAGTTAGTGTAATCTAACAAATGATTTGAAAGGTAGTTAAGGACAATTAGTCAGTAATTAAATCTGCTCTAAATAAATTTGCTCTTAAATTGTATTATACTTTGTACTGTTGTATTTTTCTTTTTACAGTGTTTTCACTCCCACTGTCCTCCTTTCTCCTTACATCTTACATTCTTACAACTGAATTTGCTCTTACCTTCAGTCAACAAGCCACCATTCGGGACAGCAAAGGGGGGCGGCAGAGAGGGTAGAGACAGGGAGAAAGACAAACAGGGAGGGAGACAGATATAGAAAGAAAGAAAAAGAAAGAGACAGACAGGCAAACAAAGAGAGAGATAGACAGAGATACAGATAGGGAGACAGAGAGGGACAGAGAAAAAGGGAGACAGACGGGTAGAGAGAGAGACAGGTAGAGAGTCAGTAAAAACAGGGAGAGATGTCAGTAAACACTTCCTGGTGTAATAATAAGAGGTTATAAACACTTCCTGGTGTAGTAATAAGAGGTTATAAACACTTCCTGGTGTAATAATAAGAGGTTATAAACACTTCCTGGTGTAATAATAAGAGGTTATAAACACTTCCTGGTGTAATAATAAGAGGTTATAAACACTTCCTGGTGTAATAATAAGAGGTTATAAACACTTCCTGGTGTAATAATAAGAGGTTATAAACACTTCCTGGTGTAATAATAAGAGGTTATAAACACTTCCTGGTGTAATAATAAGAGGTTATAAACACTTCCTGGTGTAATAATAAGATGTTATAAACACTTCCTGGTGTAATAATAAGATGTTATAAACACTTCCTGGTGTAATAATAAGAGGTTATAAACACTTCCTGGTGTAATAATAAGAGGTTATAAACACTTCCTGGTGTAATAATAAGAGGTTATAAACACTTCCTGGTGTAATAATAAGGCGTTATAAACACTTCCTGGTGTAATAATAAGAGGTTATAAACACTTCCTGGTGTAATAATAAGAGGTTATAAACACTTCCTGGTGTAATAATAAGAGGTTATAAACACTTCCTGGTGTAATAATAAGAGGTTATAAACACTACCTGGTGTAATAATAAGAGGTTATAAAATTATATAAGGTAACACTTCCTGGTGTAATAATAAGAGGTTATAAACACTTCCTGGTGTAATAATAAGGGTTAT
>CM022761.1:30700045-30712545 GCA_012411365.1 Ameiurus melas
AAATGGAAGTTCGTTTCCTATTCATGAAGTGAATTTTCCATCAGCTCGCTAATTGAACAAATTTAAAATTTAATTAGCTGCAGCTCTAATTGATGTTCGAAATCCATTTCAGGGATTAGTGAACTTCAGAGGGTTTAACCCTAAAACCCCCTGTGCGTCTTCTGGTGAAAAAGATATTATTGCTGTTACTTAATCACTGCTGTGATTTTTATAAAAAAATTTAAAATAATTTACCCTTCGTAAATAAAAAAAAAAGTTTATTTTTTTTTTTATTTTTTTTTTTAATTTTTTAAAGTGTGATGAGATGTGTGCATTACCCAAAATGCACCGTGTAAACGAGTCGGCTTATTGATGTAGCGTTCAGATGAGCGTACCGTGGAATAAATACGCTAATGCTAATGGTCCCGTTAGCCTGCGTGACTATTACACCGATAAGCACGCTTCTATAAGACGTCCGCGTCGGGACACGGAGTGAATTATTCGCCAATTTATTCTGCACAAGGGTGAATAGAAACGTGAATGCTCAGCGTAGAATGAACGTACGGCCGGCGCGCGCGAGCGTCCACACGGTGATGAGAGAGTAAATGGTTAAATGTGGGGGTGAAGTGGCACAAAGGCTGGAGCAGAATTACATAAGTTCATCGTCAGAGACAGTACGCGGGAGGCGAGCTTATGTGGCCAATTTGAATGAAAGACATTTGCATAAATATGAGGTGTCGCCGGGCTCAGCTGCAGCGCTCGCACACCTCGCTCCATCATCAAGCGCTGATAAAAACCCTGCGCTGTGATTGGCCGAGAGCAGCACGGACCACCACACACAAAGAAGTGCACTAATTACCTGAACCGCACAGACCAGACCAATTAACTGTGTGTGTGTGTGTGTGTGTGTGTGTGTGTGTGTGTTAGAGTAGGAAGTGTGTAAGGGGAAGTAGATGTCTCTGAATGCAGATAAAGCGAGCATGACGACGGGTCGGGTCTCATTTCACCAGGGCAGAAGTGTCTCATAAAATAAACATGACCATGTTCTGAATCTCAGCTCTGTGACGGAAATTCCCCTAAAGAGTGTCCTTATAGGGTTCCGTCCCAAATCAATAAACACCTCCTTAGAGAGAACTTCACCACATCAACGATTACAGACATTTTTATTTTTTTACTGTTTAGAGCGTGCAAGTCCCTTAGTAAGATATTAATAAAGAAATGATAACATGCATTAATATACACTTGGAATTTGCAGCTGCACTACTGTCAGAGCTGTTGATAAAGAAAATTGTGTGTGTGTGTGTGTGTGTGTGTGTGTGTGTGTGTGTGTGTGTGTGTGTATGTAGTTGGAAGATTGCATTTGTCTGACTTAACTTTTATCTCATCACCATTAGAGTGGACTAGATGTCATATAGAGAGCCAAGAGTGAATTTTACACACACACACACACACACACACACACACACACACACACACACACACACACACACACACACACACACACACACACACACACAAAGTTGGGTATCTGTGCTTTAACGTCCTTGATTCCTCACTGTCTCCTGACTGTCCTTTTATCCTCACTCAAAGATTAATCACATCCTTAAGCAGTGCTCATGATTATTCATCATCCAAATATTTATGATAGGAATATTCATTAGTTTATTAAGACCAAAATACCTCCATCACATCTCGTATACATCATCCATCACATCTCGTATACATCATCCATCACATCACATACACATAATCCATCACATCTCATACACATCATCCATCACATCTCTCATCCTCCATCACATCTCTCACATCCACAATCACATCTCTCATCCTCCATCACATCTCTCACATCCCCATCACATCTCTCATTCTCCATCACATCCCATACACATCCTCCATCACATCCCATACACATCCCCATCACATCTCTCATTCTCCATCACATCCCATACACATCCTCCATCACATCCCATACACATCCCCATCACATCTCTCATCCTCCATCACATCCCATACACATCCTCCATCACATCCCATACACATCCTCCATCACATCTCTCATCCTCCATCACATCCTACATCCTCCATCACATACCATCCTCCATCACATCCCATACACATCCTCCATCACATCTCTCATCCTCCATCTCATCTCTCACATCCACAATCACATCTCTCATTCTCCATCACATCCCATACACATCCTCCATCACATCTCTCACATCCTCCATCACATCAAATACACATCCTCCATCACATCCCATATACATTCTCCATCACATCTTTCACATCCTCCATCACATCCCATATACATCCTCCATCACACCCCACACACATCCTCCATCACATCTCTCACATCCTACATCACATCTGGGAATCCATATACCTGACAGCTTCTCCTGCTCCACAAACACGACAGCTGCAGTTAAAAAGGCACAGCAACACCTGCACGTCCTGCAAGTCCTAAAGAAAAGCCATCTGTGTCCAAAGCTACTGGTTGCCTTCTACCGCTTTGCTATAGAGAGTGTTTTAACATACTGCCTCACAGTGTGGTATGGGGGCTACTCAGAAGAGGACAAAAAAGCTCTACAGAGGGTAATAAACACAGAGCAGAACGTCATTGGCTACCTATCCAGAGCAAAAAACATTGTTAAAGACTCTTCTCACCTTGGTCACCACCGGTTTGCCCTCCTGCACTCAGGAAGGCAATACAGGGCAATTAAAACGCCCACTGCCAGATTGTTGAACCGTTTCTATATATATATGACACTTACTTTGGACTGTGCAATAACTGTCTGAACTCTTAAACTTGCACTTTCTTATTTAATCTCCTGCATTTCGGTTTATGAATGGAATGTGGTGTGTGGTGTACATGTGTGTATGTGTTATGGCAACGCTGAGCAGCTTCTGACATTTTGTTGTATTTTGATTAATGACAATAACGGCTTCTATCTATCTATCTATCTATCTATCTATCTATCTATCTATCTATCTATCTATCTATCTATCTATCTATCTATCTATCTATCTATCTATCTATCTATCTATCTATCTATCTCATACACATCCTCCATCACATCACTCAAATCCTCCATCACATGTTATACACATCCTCAATCACATCCCTCACATCTTCCATCATATCTCTCATATCCTCCATAACATCTCATTCACACCCCCATCATATCTCTCACATCCTCCATTATGTCCTCCATCACATTCCTCACATCCTCCATCACATCCCTCACATCCTCCATCATATCTCTCACATCTTCCATCAAATCTCATTAACATCCTCCATCATATCTATCACATCCTCCATCACATCTCATTCACATCCTCCATCACATCTTATACACATCCTCCATCAAATCTCTCACATCCTCTATCACATCTCATTCACATCCTCCATCATATCTATCACATCCTCCATCACATCTCATTCACATCCTCCATCATATCTATCACATCCTCCATCACATCTCATTCACATCCTCCATCACATCTCATTCACATCCTCCATCACATCTCATATACATCCCCCATCATATCTCTCACATCCTCCATCACATCCTCTATCACATCTCATTCACATCCTCCATCATATCTTTCACATCCTCCATCACATCTTATACACATCCTCCATCATATCTCTCACATCTTCTATCACATCTCATAAACATCCTCCATCACATCCCTCACATCCTCCATCATATCTCTCACATCCTCTATCACATCTCATTCACATCCTCCATCACATCTTATACAAATCCTCCATCATATCTCTCACATCCTCTATCACATCTCATTCACATCCTTCATCATGTCCTCCATCATATCCCTCACCTCCTCCATCATATCTCTCACATCCTCCATCACGTCCTCCATCACATCCTCCATCATATCTCTCACATCTTCTATCACATCTCATATACATCCTCCATCATATCTCTCACATCCTCCATCAAATCTCATACACATCCTCCATCACAAATCTCATCACATCTAATCACATCTAATCACATCTCAGCACACCCTCCATCACATCCCTCACATCCTCCATCACATCTCTCACATCTTCCATCACATCTCATATACACCCTCAATCACATCTCATTCACATCCTCCATCATATCTTTCACATCCTCCATCACATCTTATACACATCCTCCATCATATCTCTCACATCTTCTATCACATCTCATATACATCCTCCATCACATCCCTACAATCCTCCAACCTTCTCTCCTCCTCCACCACACATCCTCCACCTCCTCTCTCTCATCCAACTCTTTCCCCTCTCTTCTCTCTTCTTCTCTCTCCTCTTTTTCTTCTTCCTTCTTCTCCCTCTTTTTCCTCCCCTCTTCTCTCACATCTCTCATCACATCTCATACACATCCTCATCACATCTCTCATCACATCTAATCACATCTCATACACATCCTCCATCACAACTCTCATCCTGCATCACCTCTTAGATCAAAAGTCAGCTTTGGATATGTTTTGTAATCAGCCCATTATTACCTGTATATACAGCATCTGTAAACACACCACATAGGGTATAAAGTATTTATATGCCTTATGTAATGCACTATATAATGAGTAGGGAGTGATTTAGGACAGATCCCTATAAGGAAACTTTTTAGTGGTATCATTAAAGCCTGAGATTTAGGACATGGCAATGTTTATTTTATGAGATGCTCCGCCTGCGCTGGTGAAATGAGACACGACCCGCCTGTTATCCAAGTAAATGTGACATGTGCAGTTTATCTGCCCTCAGAGATGCCCATGTCCCCTTTAACCCACACAAACACACACACACCTCAGTCTGCAGACGCTGTGCACACTGTTTTCATTCCCCTATCACATGTTCCGATAAACACTGAACAAAGAACAGAACCTCAGCACAGAATCAGTGCATTCACACCCTACCCTACCTATACCTATATATCAAATGCTTTCATATTGGACATATAGTGCACTACATCGTGTGTAGCAGACATATGCGCCCTATGTAGTGCAATTCCATATAGAAGAAGGCACCACATACCTTATGTTCCTTATTAGAGGGAATAGGGCCACAGGACATAACCATTCCCCTACATCATTAGGGGAAAATGGTTCAATCTGCAACCCTAAGTGGTTCTTCAGTTTTGTCTCTCTAGAGGAATAATTATACTGTAAATAGCATAGAGGGATCGAAGTAGAACCTCGTTAGGAAGCTATTTGCGAGCCTTCAATCTCATCAGTAACAGTGTATAGAATGTAATTATTTCATATCCTATGTAGCGAGGGTTCTAAATTAAGGAATAACACAAGCAGGTTCCACACTAAAAGGGAATAGCGTCATATGAAGTACCCATTAATGCGCTCTTAACATATAGTAGGAAGTTATATTTTTAAGCGCACAGTACATCACATGCACTATTCGAGAAATGGTTCAACCCTGAATCAGGGTTCTATGCATAGGGTTCCACGTAGAACATATTCAGGAAGGTAAGAACGATCCAGAATCATTTGAGTAAATCTTCCTTTTCTGAGCGTGCAGGCAGCTGAGTGCTGAGCGGTTCCCTGTAGTGCTGTTGGAGGATCATGACTGAGTGAAGGTGACTTTGCAGGGGCAGCACGGTGCACTTATTAACGCACACCTTTATTTCCTGAGACGCGACACAAACGGCTGGAAATTTCACACCGCCGAGAGACGCAGCGTGACACGCTTCACACCATTAGAGTTAGAAAGCCGATTAGTCGGTAATCATCAAAAATAATCAAAATCACTCGCACGATGTGCTCCGGTAGCAAAATAATCAACAACGTGCGGTCTGTTGAAGTTACCCGTAAACTCCTCGGATCTGAAAGTGTCGGGAATCTTAAAGACGCGGCTTTACCGCTAAACGTTACAAAGTCCTGACACTGGAGACTCCTTCCGTGAATGTCGAATAAACAATCTCTTTACAGGAAACGAACTTCACCGTAGCAACGTTAACGGGAAGCGCGTAGAACGAGCGTGTTGATGTAAACCTGTGATTTGAAGAAGCCCTACTGTCAGAGCTGCTGTTGTAGAAAATGAATCAACGTCTTCTGACCAATCACAATCCAAAATATATCCGCGTCATAGGCATGAATAACTCGATATTATGATGCGCTGAAAGCAGTATCAATCACATGTGTGCCAACAAAGGAACTGTAGTGTTCCTCCACGGTTCCAAGATGAGTTCCTCTTGAACCGTGCGTGTCACAGTGACGCACAGCGTGTGACGGTGATGGAATTGTACCAACCTGGTGAGCATGGAGGAGGCTGGAACTGTTTTTAACGCTCTGCGTTGGTGTGTAAATATAATGGACCTTCTGCGCTGATTCAGGTCATAAATAAACGTGATTCATATCTTCCACTGTAACACTCGTTCTGCACGCCTCGGATATAAATGGTGCTTTAGTCATCCCAGGTTTAAAAGCGCTGGAGATTAGGAGGGTCGGCGATTCTGTAAAAGACTCAGGAGCAATCTGTGAGGTTCAGTATTCCACCCTCATCGTGAATGAGTAATGAGCCAATCCTGTTCCACACCCAAGACTTCATCTGGCCCATAGACCACCTGGGAACGACGTCCAACATCAACTGCCATAACACGGGACAATTCGACCGTGCCTGGATTGTCATTGGAAACTGATCTCGGGACTGAAAATTGATTCTGGTTCCCTGGGAGGAAATGCAGAAAAAGTTTCAGAGTTTCTGAAAAGTACCTGCAGTGGATGGTTATCACTCTGGAAATTCATCATCATTACACACCTTGCCCATGGGGAGGGATTTGTATTCAGGTAGGATCTCAAGACAGAGGAAACTAATCTCAATTAAACTTTCTTTCCTTCTCTCTCTCTCTCTCTCTCTCTCTCTGTCTCTCTCACACACACACACACTTTATACTTTATACACACTGATAACAATGCTAAACGGTAACATGTAAGGATGCACCATTCCCAATTTCTCCATTGTTCAACACAGATAAAACACCAGATAAATCCGGAAAAGATGCCACGATCATCTCACACATCTCTCGATCCTGTACCAATCCCACGCCCAATCCACATGGACGTGACACGAATTCCAAACAGATCTCACAGGCATCTCACAGCAATCCTATTCTGACCTCGCTCTGATCCTGTACTGATCCCTTTCTGAGCCCAAACAAATCCAGCACTGGCCCCACACTGATCCAATACTGATCCAGGGCAGATTTATTTTTGATCCCAGACTAACATAATACTGACCACACACACTGGTCCCATACTTATCCCAAGTCAATCTTGCACTGATCCCACGGTGATCCCAATCTTATGCGGTAGTGATCCCAAACTAATCCCAAAGTAATCTCACACTGACTTCAGACTGATCGCAATCTAATCAGATGCTGATCACAATTCTGATACAATAAAGATGAGATCCCACACAAATTCTGATGCCAATCTAATCACGCACAGATCCCACACAAACCAATCCAATACTGATCACACAGTGATGCAACAGTGATCTAACACAAAGAGCGGCTGATCATATACTTATCAGACACTGATCTCATACTGATCCCACATTTAGCTGATTCTGATCCATCACACATTTCATAAAATTCTAACATTGATCCCATACTAATCCAACACTGATAATATCTCAAACTAATCCAATACTGATCCCACACTAATCAGATATTGATCACACAGTGACACTATACTGATCCCACACATATTTGATGCTGATCAGACACTAGCCCCATGCTGATCTTACATTTAGCCTAAGCTGATCCATCACAAAAGAATCCAAACTATATTGTCCCCGCACTGATCCCAAACTAATCTCATACTGATCCCGCACTGATCCCAAACTAATCTCATACTGACCCCGCACTGATCCCAAACTAATCTCATACTGACCCCGCACTGATCCCAAACTAATCTAATACTGACCCCGCACTGATCCCAAACTAATCTCATACTGACCCGCACTAATCCCAAACTAATCTCATACTGACCCCGCACTGATCCCAAACTAATCTCATACTGACCCCGCACTGATCCCAATCTAATCTCATACTGACCCCACACTGATCCCAAACTAATCTCATACTGACCACACACTGATCCCAATCTAATCTCATACTGACCCCGCACTGATCCCAATCTAATCTCATACTGACCCCGCACTGATCCCAAACTAATCTCATACTGACCACACACTGATCCCAATCTAATCTCATACTGACCCCACACTGATCCCAATCTAATCTCATACTGACCCCACTTCCCCAAACTAATCTTTACTGACCACACACTGATCCCAATCTAATCCATCTGACCCCACACTGATCCCAAACTAATTATACTGACCCCCCTGATCCAAATCTCATATGACCCCCACTGATCCCAAACTACCCCACTATCCAAACTAATCTCATACTGACCCCGCATGATCCCAATCTAATCTAATACTGACCCCACACTGATCCCAAACTAATCTCATATACCCAATCATACTGACCACACATCCAATCTAATCTATACTGACCACACACTGATCCCAATCTAATCTAATACTGACCCCACACTGATCCCAAACTAATCTCATACTGACCCCGCACTGATCCCAAACTAATCTCATACTGACCCCGCACTGATCCCAAACTAATCTCATACTGACCACACACTGATCCCAATCTAATCTCATACTGACCCCGCACTGATCCCAATCTAATCTAATACTGACCCCACACTGATCCCAAACTAATCTCATATTGACCCCGCACTGATCCCAATCTAATCTAATACTGACCCCACACTGATCCCAAACTAATCTAATACTGACCCCACACTGATCCCAAACTAATCTAATACTGACCCCGCACTGATCCCAAACTAATCTCATACTGACCCCACACTGATCCCAAACTAATCTCATACTGACCCGCACTGATCCCAAACTAATCTAATACTGACCCCGCACTGATCTCAATCTAATCTCATACTGACCCCGCACTGATCCCAATCTAATCTAATACTGACCACACACTGATCCCAAACTAATCTCATACTGACCCCGCTGATCCCAATCTAATCTCATACTGACCCCCAGTCCCAATTATCTAATACTGACCCCCCACTCCAACCTAATCTCATACTGACCCCATATCCCAAACTAATCTCATAGACCCCACACACTCCCAAACTAATCTCATATGACCACACATGATCCCAAACTAATCTAATACTGACCCCGCACTGATCTCAATCTAATCTCATACTGACCCTTAGTCCCAATCTAATCTAATACTGACCACACACTGATCCAAACTAATCTCATACTGACCCACCACTGATCCCAAACTAATCTCATACTGACCCCCCTATCCAACTAATCTCATACTGACCCCCCTGTCCATCTCATACTGACCCCTGATCCCAAACTAATCTCAACTGACCCCACACTGATCCCAAACTAATCTCATACTGACCACGCACTGATCCCAACTAATCTCATACTGACCCCTACTGATCCCAAACTAATCTAATACTGACCACGCACTGATCCCAATCTAATCTCATACTGACCCCCACTGATCCCAAACTAATCTAATACTGACCACGCACATCTAATCTAATCTCATTGCCCCCAATCCCAAACTAATCTCATACCACTGATCCCAATCTAATCTAATACTGACCCGCACTGATCCAATCTAATCTATACTGACCCCTCACCCAAACTAATCTCAAACTGACCCCCACTGATCCCAAACTAATCTCATACTGACCCCTGCAGTCCCAATCTAATCTCATACTGACCCCGCACTGATCCCAATCTAATCTAATACTGACCCCACACTGATCCCAAACTAATCTCATACTGACCACACACTGATCCCAAACTAATCTCATACTGACCCCGCACTGATCCCAAACTAATCTCATACTGACCCCACACTGATCCCAAACTAATCTCATACTGACCACACACTGATCCCAATCTAATCTCATACTGACCCCACACTGATCCCAAACTAATCTCATACTGACCCCACACTGATCCCAAACTAATCTCATACTGACCCCGCACTGATCCCAAACTAATCTCATACTGACCCCACACTGATCCCAAACTAATCTCATACTGACCCCGCACTGATCCCAAACTAATCTCATACTGACCCCGCACTGATCCCAAACTAATCTCATACTGACCCCGCACTGATCCCAAACTAATCTCATACTGACCCCGCACTGATCCCAAACTAATCTCATACTAACTGGACACTGTTCTCACACTGATCGCATACTGATCTGATACGGTGACCTTTTATTAACCCGGCCTTCTGTGAACACTTGTTTATGATTTGGTCCACATGTTCTTTTGCACGATCCATCAGTCCGCAGTGTCAGTCATCATCATAAACGATTACGTCCATCAACTCTGATCTGATCTGTGTTTCAGCAGTGATCATGAACCCAGACATTGTAGACAGCAGCAGAGTTGAGCCTGAATACTGAGCGATGTGCACTGACTGATGTAAAGAGGAGAGTGTATAAGACAGATGAGATCATGTTAGTATGATGTATGAATATATTTATTTTAAACTACAAACTGTGTTACAACAGCAGCAATATAAGTGTCTGAGATGATGCCAGTAAACAGTTGTCTAATCTCTGTGAAAGACAAATATATTTGATGTTATACATGAGCAGCATGGCGTATGAGAGAGAAGGACTCGATGGTAGTCATGAAGATTTGTATTGGAAAGGAGCCCCTGAATCAGCGGAGAGTTTGTTTGTATGGAAATATGCATGAACTGAGAGTTAGGAGCAGCGCACGCATTTAACATGCTTTAAAAGCAGCTGTGTACAGAGAAAAAGACTCAGTCGCTTGTGTAAATGATGTGTGAATTGAAAGTTGTTGTATTTTACAAATTACTGACACAATTGGGGAGTCCGAACTCGTTCCACGTTATAAATTAAAAGAAATAAAAGCCGATTCCTGTCTCCGCAAGGTCGGTGGTTCTCTCATTCATTACAATTATGCAGAATATTTATATACCCTCAAACACACACTGGATAAATTCCCCAGCGCTAGAGAACAAAGCACAGGGTTCAC
This sequence comes from Ameiurus melas, assembly GCA_012411365.1. Classification (NCBI taxonomy): domain Eukaryota; kingdom Metazoa; phylum Chordata; class Actinopteri; order Siluriformes; family Ictaluridae; genus Ameiurus; species Ameiurus melas. The sequence continues at coordinate 30,711,156 of CM022761.1, forward strand.
CTATTAAACTCAGCACAACAATGCAGAATAATAACACATTCTGCACTCGGTTTACTCGAACACACACACACACACACACACACACGCAATTCAGCTAAGTGTTTCGTGTGAACTCACCAAGGATAAAAAATATATAAGGGTGAGATTAGCTGGAATAGATCAGACGTTGTGGAAAGTGGCTATATGGCTGAGGTGAACAGTTTATTACTTCGGATTGGGTGTGTTTATTTATTTAGCTGCTTTATTTTTCATTATGAAACTAAATGAAAACACAAAATGAAGATGGAAAGAAAGTGTGCACTTCAGCACATTTTAATATCATTTAAAATCCCTCTAGGTCAGTAAGGACTTTACATATCAGATCTCTCTCTCACACACACACACACACACCCACACACACAGTTTGAGCTTATTTATTCTTTATCACCCCCTAGTTTTGGACTTTAGACCGTTTTTCTGCTGCCGCCAATCAGGTACCACTTTCTGAACTGAGCAAGTTCATGCCACGGTTTTGTAGAACAGAGCCGGCTTCAATTAGTCGAACGAACAAATCTAATTATTTGAGATTTACTGTGGGAAAATAAGGACCTAAAACCTGGGATCCATTAGAGCACTGGCCATTTGGAACTTTGGAAATGTTGGGAAAACAGGACTTTGGAAACACACGCCCCTGGGAACCTCAAACTTTGGGAACCTCAGACTTTGGAAACACAGGCCCGTGGGAACCTCAGATTTTGGGAACACAACCCCCTGGGAACCTCAGACTCTGGGAACACAGGCCCTGGGAACCTCAAACTTTGGGAACCTCAGACTCTGGGAACCGCAGGCTTTGGAAACACAGGCCCCTTGGAACCTCAGACAATGGGAACCTCAGACTTTGGAAACACAGGCCCCTTGGAACCTCAGACAATGGGAACCTCAGACTTTGGGAACACAGGCCCCTAGGAACCTTAAACGTTGGGAACAGAGGCCCCTGGGAACCTCAAACTTTGGAAACAAAGGACCCTAGGAACCTCAGACATTGGGAACCTCAGACTTTGGGAACACAGGCCCCTAGAAACTTCAGACTGTGGGAACACAGGCCCCTAGGAACCTCAGACTTTGGGAACCTCTGACATTGGAATATAGGCCCCTGGGAACCTCAGAGTTTGGAAACACAGGCCCCTGGGAACCTCAGACTTTGGGAACACAGGCCCCTAGGAACCTCAGACTTTGGGAACACAAGCTCCTGGGAACCTCAGACAATGGGAACCTCAGACTTTGGGAACACAAGCTCCTGGGAACCTCAGACAATGGGAACCTCAGACTTTGGGAACACAGGCCCCTGGGAACCTCAGACTTTGGGAACACAAGCTCCTGGGAACCTCAGACAATGGGAACCTCAGACTTT
>CM022761.1:30717545-30727545 GCA_012411365.1 Ameiurus melas
GCAATCTGTGGTCACTGGACAATAAAACGGATTTACGAAGACTGAATACTCAAAGCGGAATAAGGGAATGCAGCGCGACCGATTTGGACTGAAATGTGGCTTCATAACAACATTCTCGACTCGGCTGTTCAACTGGATGGCCTCATTGGTTTATGACCGAACCTCCACATCCGAGAAGATCAAAGGAGGAGGGCTGTGTGTGTGTATGTGAACACAGGTGGGTTCACCAACACTCAGATCATAAATAGTTACTGTTCTACGAACGTGGAACGTTTATTGATGAAGTGTCGACCGCGGTACTTGCCGAGGGAGTTTACTGTCATCATTACCATGGCTGTGTTCATTCTGCCGAGAGCGAGCGTAAAGGATGCACAGGGAGAGCCATCAGCTGCACTCGAGGGGTTTTTCATCATTGCTAGGGATTTCAATCAAGCAAATATCAGGGGCATACTACCAGAGGCGAGAGAACTAGAACACACTAGACCATGTTTACACTAAAAATACGCGATGCCCCAACGTCGGCCATTCAGATCACATGCTGATCTCATACAAACCGGTGCAGAAATGCGAGGAAACATCCACCGAGAACATCAAAGTTTGGCCAGAGGGGGCAAGCTCAGCTCTTCAACACTGCTTTGACTGTACTGACTGGAACGTGTTCAAGGAGGCTGCTGCAGTACACACAGTGGCCACACTGACCTAGACGAATACACAGCGTCTGTCACTGGATTCATCAGTAAGTGTATGGATGATGTTGTACTCACTTGGGCAATCCTTAAACATCAAAACTAGAGGCCCTGGATAAATGCAAAAGTTCACTCACTGCTCAAAGCCTGTGATGAAGCCTTCAGATCGGGGTGACAGAGTGGAACTCAGAGCAGCCGGGATTAATCTCACACGTGACATCAAAGAAGCCAAAATCTCATATGACTCCAGAATAAAAGAACACTTCAATAACAACGACCCACAGAGGATGTGGAGAGGCATTCAACATGCTACTGACTACAGAAAAAATACTTCACCTGTATTAGTGACTCCTCTCTACTAGACAAAGCGAATGAATTCTATGCATGATTTGAAGTAACTCCAGGAAGGTGGTCAAGTAAATGATAAATGTGCACTTATATAGAGCTTTTATCCAAAGCGCTTTACACTGTGTCTCATTCACCCATTCACACACACTCACACACCAATGGTAGCAGAGCTGCCATGCAAGGTGCTAGCTTGCCATCGGGAGCAACTTGGGGTTCAGTGTCTCGCCCAAGGACACTTCGGCATGTGGAGTCACCTGGGCCGGGAATCGAACCGTTAACCCTACGATTAGTGGACAACCCGCTCTACCACCTGCACCACAGCCGCCCTAGCCGCCCGGTCAAGTCTACCCCTCCACAACCTGGCCAAGTGCTGTCTGTTTCTATAAGCGATGTTAGGAGGAACCTATTCAGGGTGAACCCTCGCATATTTACTGGACCAGATGGTATCCTAATGTGCCCACCACCTAGATCATATACAACATGTTCCTTGAGCAGGCGGACATCCCGGTGTGCTTTAAATTCACCTCCATCACCTCCGTCATCAATGACTACCGCCCTGTGTCATTCACCCCTGTGAGTGGTGAATCATGAAGTGTTTTGAAAGACTGCTCATGGCTCACCTCAAACCACTCATTCCAGCCACACTGGACCCTCAACAACATGTATACAGACATAACCGCTCCACAGATGATGCAATCACATTCACAATTCACCTGGCCTTCTCACACTTGGAAAACAAAGACTCGTAGGTTAGAATGCTGGTCACTGACTTCAGCTCAGCAGTCAATACAATCATCCCATAGACCCGAACTGAAAAACTGTCAGCACTTGGACTAAGGACACCAGTGTGCAATTGGATACTTGACTTTCTGAGCAACTGACCACACTTTGTCAGAATCAACACACAGACCTCCCACCCCATCACACTGAGCACCGGTGTACCACAGGGCTGTCTACTGAGTCCACTGTTAGCAGATTACTAAACACTACATTCAAATTGTAATCTGATTACATTACTGCATGTAAAAAGTAATCAGATTATTAATAACGTTACTTTCAAAACCAACCAAATCAAATACACTACAAAGTGAAACTCGTAGTTCTTTCAGTGATTTTAGCGCACGTCAATGTACGACATGATCAGAAAGAGTCGGATTTATTAGAAAAGCTGCCTCGGGTGACGTCGCTGTGTGTAGGACGACCAGACGATCAAACTTTTCTCACTAGGATAGTTTGGTGTCGCAAGCCAAGAGGAGGCAGTGCTAAGCTATCACTGTATGTGTTTAGCTGCTACAGCGCAATATAGAGTTCATTATCTTTCCTTCTGCTCTGCTCAGATCATGTTCACGTAAACTAGAACTCATATAGATATTTACACGCCTTGTTTTCCTGCTCAGCATCAGAGGATGTTAGTGTTTCAGTTTCAACTCCTTTACTGGTTTAAAAAAATAAAATGGGCGTATATACTGTATCCGTTTTCCCTCACAGTGACTGTGAGCCAGCGTTTAGCAGGTTCGAGAGCCGTCAGCCAATAAGACGCGAGTGTTTCCATGTGTGTATTCTCCTGTTAACGCTGTCTGATTGGTCTCGCCTCTGTTCACTGAAGAGATAAAATGACAACACCGCCGTATCCATTTACTTACGTTTGGTTACGTAGCGATGAACCTTTCCGAGTGGAGAATTATTCGAGGCTAAATCTTGCGTAATCAACTTACATCAACTTAATACCTAATGCATTACATTATAGCGTTATCAGAAAAAGTCATTCGATTACAGTAACGCATTACACCCAACTCTGACTGCTATACGCCCTGCTGACTCATCACTGTGCTGTAAAACACCAAAGCAATAGCCTCATAAAGTTTGCAGATGACACCACAGTTGTCCCCCCCGCCCCTCCCCCTCAGCATAGAACCTTTACAGGGTCCCCAAACCAGAAAACCCTTTAAGGTGTTCCAGGACTCTTCAGTCTTATCTAGAAAAAAAGTCTGGTGCAGCTGCAGGCTACTTTCATTTCAGCCAAACTGGAGGAACATGATACTACTGATGGAGACTACGATGAACACGTGGAATCGGGTGTGTCTCCTGCTTGGTTGGAATGAAAGCCTGCAGCCACACCAGCCCTTTTGCAGATAAAGTTAAAGACCCCTGTGCTAGTGTATAAAAGGGTATAAATGTGTATAAGGGTCCATTACAGGTTAGCTACATTAGCCTCGTAGCTTCAGGTCAAAACTAACGCTGTTAAAGTCAGGAACCAAACCTGGCATATGGACCGAATTCAAGAGACACTGGAGATGGTTGTGTGTGTGTGTCTGTGTGTGGGTATCGAGTTTCCTCTCACACAGGTTCACAAACTGATTCCCTCGAGTCAGAGTCTGATCCCTTCTGAGACACACACTGAGGTTTTAATCCTAGGCTGAGGTCAGCAATAGGTCACAGTCTGATGATGAACTTTTTCACTGATGGTGGTTAAGAAGTGTAGCGCTGTCTCTACACCGAAATGGCCTACAATACAAGCAGAACCTGCTCTCTCTGTGCAGCAACTTGGTCTGTATCTGCCTCTTTCTATAGCCAGGCTGTGGTTGCTCAGTCTGCACCATGTCATATTGTTCCTCCGCTTGTTCTCTCTGATTGCGCTCAGGTATTCTGCTGTGGTATAATCTCTGTTTAGGGCCAAATAACATTGTCGTTTAATTTGTTTTTGTTTTGTTTCAGTCCAATAAGATTTGGTTGGGTCGGTTTGTGTGGATGAGGCTGTCAGTGGCCTGAGGCTGATTATCGTTAGTTGTGCTGGTCAGATTAGTCTGTTTATGGAGCCTCTGGACCAGCTGAATGAGGTGTCTGAATGAGATGTTTCCAAAGTTTGATGGCTCTTTTCTCCATGTGGATTAATAGGGGGTAAAACTGGTCTAATTCTGCCCTGCATGCAGTGTTAGGTCTGTTCCTCTGTACCCTGAGGATGCTTTTAAAAACCTCTGCATGCAGGACTTCAATTGGATTTTTGTCCCATTTTTCAAAGGCCCAAACTTCACCGTCATATAATGCAATTGGTTCTGTAACTACCTGAAAATTTCGAATTGGCGTTTGAAATTGGATCGATGTTTTAAATGGCGTAGAAAGTCCTTCTTGCTTTCACTTTCGGTTCATTCACATTCACAGCCAAACTGAAGGTTTCCATTTGCACTAAATGTCAGCCCGAAGTATGTATAGGTTGTGGTATGATCGATTTTGGTCATACCAAAGGTGAATCTGGGCCTATTCTGAAATGTTAGAACTTTTGTTAAAGTTGGGTTTATAGTCAAGGCCCAGGTCTGACAGAACTTGTGCAGAAGGTCTAGGTTCTGCTGTAGACCCTCGTCTGTCGGAGACAGCAGGACCAGATCTGCACAGAGGAGAAACTTTATAGTGGAGTTACACAGTGTGAGGCCAGGAGCTTCTGATCGTTCTAGTAGTTCTGCCAATTCATTAATGTATATATTGAAGAGGGTCGGTGATAGCGTGTGGCCCTGCCTTACACCTCGCCCTAGAGTGAAGAATTCGGTTTGTTTATTTCCATTTGTTTTGATCGCTTGAGTAGATTGCTTTTATGATGTTTTGCCCCTATACCAGTTTCTCTAAGTGTATACAGTACGCCTTGGTGCCAAATTGAATCAAAGGCCTTCTATAAAGGAAGTCTATAAAGCAAGCAAATATTTTGGTTTGGTTTTGGTTGATATAATTGTCAATCGGGATATGAAGAGTAAAGATAAGGTCTGATGTTTTAGAGTTTGGTAGGAATCCAATCTGACTTGTTTAACACATTATTTGGGTTTGTTGTGAGTTCATTTTTATTTTGCTATAAAATTGTTCAAAGTTAATTTTTTTCCCCTCATAGTTTTACAGTCTAAATCAAACCAATTTTCTTTCTCTTGTTTGGCCTTGTTTGGTCTTGAGGTAGATAAATGTTGCCAAATAATCAAATACATCATTTATGTTCTCTACAGCCAGGTTTACGCCATCTCCACTGCGAGAATAAAACCTACAAAGGAAGTTGTCTACGAGTGAGCGTATTTTTGGGTGGCCAATTGCTGGCATTATTTTTCTGTACAGTTTTACGCCCATCTGTAGTTCTCTCTGTACTGGGCTGTGAATGTTTATTAGTATCTTCTGTCCTTTTGAGATACACAGTAATTTGGCTTTGATCTGATGGGGGTGTTAGTGATTAGACTGTGAATGCTCTGAAAGAGAATGGACCTAAGACAGTGATCATGTAATCAACTGTTGAACAACCATGAAATGAACTATAGGTGGACCTTCCAAGAGAGTCTCCCCTCAGCCTACTGTTGACAAGGTACCAACCAAGGTTTCGACCGACCTCAATCAAAATCTTCCCATCTTTATTCACTTGGTCATCAGAGATATGGAAGTGGCTAATTTGACTATGGAGAGCATCAAAGATGTCTTCATTACAGCATGGAGATTCCAAAGGAAGAATATGAAGAGTGCATAAGGAAAAATCTTTTGTCGATTGGCTAAAGTGTTTGTTGATTTTGAGCCAAATGTGGGATTCTTCTTTTTTTAATTGTTGGGATGTATTTATCAATTTCTAGTCTGTGCCAGATTATGATACCCCCTGAATCCCTCCCACATGTAATTCTTTATGTTTTCTGGAGGCTGGAGATATTTCATGTTAGGGTTAAAAACTGTTTACATCTCTTTTATGTCTTTTACTCATGTCTATTGGCCCAGCCGTGGTGTGAATATAAGTCTGAGCAGGTCCTTGATCTCATCCAGGATGGTGTGGTTTGGTCCTTTCATGGCTGCAGCATAACTAGGCTGCTCATGCTGGTGGGGGTCTGAGTGTGGACCAGGCTCCTGCTCTGTTGAGATGCTGTTCCTCCTTTCTGAAGGTGCTCTGAGTCTTCTGTGTATTTGCTGCTGTTGTTACCATGGGAAAGGGTACTGGGGTGCAAGGTGCTGGGGTCTGGGGTGCTGCAGTGTAGGCGGATGGTGGTAAAGTGCAGGGCAGTGGGGTCCAGGATGCAGGTGCAGGGAGGCAGGATGCAGGTGGCAAAGCCCATGGTGGGGGCGTGGGGTCACAGTTAGCTGATGATAGGGATGCAGGCCTTTGGGTGGGGGCTGTAATGTAGAGCTCAGCTGAGTGTGGAGAGATGATGCTTTGTAGTGGTGTTGGGGGAAAATGTCTCTCTGACTGAGAGGCATTTGAACTGACACTTTTTGGGGGGCTGCCAGGGGTTCGGCCCAGGGCAACATCTTTAAGGGTTTTAGCACATGAACACTGCCTTTATGGAGATGGACATAGTCATAGAGGTGGTGAAGATCCAGTGTGGGATGATGTGCCAGGTGAACGTTTGAAATTCCAGCACATCCTCATGAGATGTCTGTGTTCACTCTTTGTATGGTGCGAGGATGGAAGTCTGTTCTGGGTAGGATGGTGGAGATTATTTTTGAAGTTGAGAATGTTTGTGTTGAATTTAATGGCTACCTGTGTCACTGATCCTGCCACTCGCTCTTGCTGTGCCCTCAGGTCATCCGCCCCTCGTGGATGATGATGTGGCTGGGTTCCCCAGATATTCCTTGCTCAGTTGTTGAAAGGCACCATCTGTTTTTGAGCACAAGAAGTTTAATGCTTTGTGGTTAGGAAAGACCTGTTTTTCATTAAAGAAGACTCAAAAACCACTCCTGCATTCTGGTGCACATTTTCTTGCACTCAGGGACCTCTGCCTGTGTCGTCAGTAGTTCTGCTGTTGTTGGAGTATTGCTCTTAGGTGACCGAGTGTGGGCTGCTGGTGTCTGGGTGGTTGGTGAGCTGGGCTGCTGCTTGCAGGTGTGTTTGAGGCACTCTGTCTGTTCTCTCAGGCTTTGTATTTCTCCCTCTCTGAGGAGCAGCTCCTCTCTGACTGTTTCCAGCTCTCTGCTCAGGGTCTCCTTGTTCTTCTGCAGTTCTCTTATCTCTCCTCTCAGCTCCTCAACACTGGCTTTAAACTCTCCTGATTGAGTTTGTTCTCCAGGTATTTTACGTGCTCTCTGGATGTTCCACTGGTGTGAGAACATTCATTCTCTGATTTCTACCAGCTCTACGTCTTGTAGCGAGAGGCTGTTCCCGAGTCGATTGACAGACTGCTCCAGCTGTGAGTCACAGCTACTAAAGCTAGACTCCACCCCCTCTAGCCCTTCCTCTGAGTTCTGGGCTTTACAGCCTTTTACAGTGTGACTGTTTACTCCTTGTGTTTGTATCTTTGAGGCTGTTAAAGTTTGCCTGGACAGAGCTGAGGCATTGTTCACTCCCCTGGAACATTACGGTTCCATTATGGCAGATGTTTACGGTTAGAAATGCCTTGTTCGTGTTGTCTGCTTCATGAATTTGTATCTGTCTACCATTACAGATGCCTTGTTGTCTAATATGTTTGTAATATTTACAGATAACTGTGTGCCAAGTATTACAGTCTTCTGTGTAGAGGAGCAGATTTGTGATGATTGACTTGTCTCGTTTTTGTCTCTTATCTTCTGTTTTGTCCGTTTGTCCGCCAAACTGCTCTCGGTGTCACTGCTACTTCGTTTCCTTGTTGAAGAACGCAGAGGAAACCACGGTTATCGTAATACTCCTCTTGCTTTTATCTTCAATTTGATACCGGTCTCGTTCACTCCAGAGTGAACTCATGCGGAGCAGGACTTTCTTTAGTTCTCTTCTGTAGAACTTTATCCATTATCTCTCTTTCTGTCTGTCCACTTCTCTCTGTCTCGGTCTGTCATGATTGCTGTCTTTATATCCATCTGTCTCTCTGACAGCGAACCTCTTTCTCTATCTCTCTTTCGGTCTGTCCCTCTGTTGATCTCCATTTCTCAATCTTTCTCTCTGACTTCCTCTCTTAATCCGCCTCTTTGTCTCTTTCTGCCTCTGTCTCTTAATCTCTCTCTCTCTCTCTCTCTCTCTGTATCTCTCTCACCCAACCTCCATCTATCTCTCTCTCTCTCTCTCCCTGTATCTCTCTCACTCAACCTCCATCTGTCTCTCTCTCTCTCTCTCTCTCTCTCTCTCTGAATCCATCCTTCTGTCTCTGTGTCTCTCTGTGCGCATCTGTCTCAATCTTTCTGTCCGTCTGTCTGTCTGTCTCTCTCTCTCTCTCTCCAGCTCTCTTTCTCCATCTTTCTTCCTCTCTGCCTTCACTGATTTCATTCTCATTCTTTGTATTTGCAACATTTTAACCGTACGGATCATTTCTTTCTGGTGGTTCATATAATTTGGTGTAACGACTTTGGCGCTAAACTCAGTGTGTAACCGGAACGCACGTTCATCGTGACACTTAAACACACTGCGATTCATCACCAAGACAAATTAGCATAAATGATTTTACAGCTGCTGCTAATCGACTGTGTTAGCATCTGCATGCTGTGTGTGTGTGTGTGTGTGTGTGTGTGAGTGAGAGTGGGTGAGCATGACATCTCATCAATAGAATAAATAAGAGCACTGTAATTTCAGATGATTTGAGACACGCAGAGAGAGAGAGACAGAGTGAGAGAGAGAGACAGAGTGAGAGAGAGAGAGAGAGAGAGAGAGAGACACCTCATAGTAGTGATTCTCACCCATATTTTACATGACTGACATATGTGGTGAAAACCCATCATCAGGTGTTTATTCTTGTGTGTGTGTGTGTGTGTGTGTGAGAGAGAGAGAGAGAGAGAGAGAGAGAGGGAGAGAGAGAGCTCTAATTCCCTGTGTGACACAAACAGAAATGCCATAAAACCTGATGGTAGCATTTTCACTCAACTGTCTCTTTCTCTGTCCATCTTTCTTTCTATTGCTCTGTCTGTCTCTCTGTTTTTTCTCCCTGTCTGTCTGTCCCTCTGTCCATTCATCTCTCTCCTGCTCTGTTTTTCTCTCCCCATCTTTCTGTCCGTCCACCTGTCCATTCATCTGTATGTCCGTCTGCACACCTCTCCGTCTCCTGCTCTGTTCGTCTCCCCAATCTTTGTCCATCCGTCTGTGTCTTTGTGTCTGTCTGTCTGTCTGTCTGTCTGTCTCCCCCATCATTTGTATCCCATCATCTATGTATCTATCCATCCATCTTTCCATTCATTGTTCCCTCTGTCAGTCTGCCTGTCTATCCATCCTTCTGTCCATCTGCATGTCCATCTCTGTTTGTCTCTCCCTCTTTCTGCTCGTCTATACATCTGCATTTACTTCCATCTACCTGTCCATCCACCCTTCTGTCCATTGCCCTGAGCCACAGATGTGCTTGATAAATCTTTGTTAGACCAGAGGATGAAGGCATAAAGAAGACAATGTTAGGGTTGGAGGAATGCATGATGGACGGATGGAGAGACGATGTAACGGCGAATGAAGGAAAGACTTGGTGGTGATGAAGACATGATGAATGGATGAAGAAAAGGTGCAATAAGGCAGGAAGAGGTGACATGACGGATGAAGGAGAGATGGCAGGAATCCCGAGTTTCAATCAGAACGGATGACGCAGAGACGAAACACAACACGACTCATGGCCTTAAATGAAAATCTCTTTCCGTTTCCTGGTGAGGGGGAACGAGCACCGCAAGAGAGAAGAGATATAAAAGAGAAAAGTCATTTCTGGAGGTGATTACCTCTGAAAACACACACACACACACACACACACACGGGAGACAGGAGCAACACTGCGACAAAGATGAGTGAGGAAATCCGTCGTGTGCAGAAGGTGCAGTTTTGTGTCCAGCACCAACAGAAGCATAGACCAAAATAACAAATGTGCTACTTTGACGACATGCTAACGCTGCGCTAACCATACAGAAACAAGACAGGAAAGCTAATAGGTTACCGTTAGCACGCTGAGCGGTTATCAAATTATAGGCACATATAATGTCTTTGAAGAGCATTGAGTCCTGCTTGTGTCATTTTGTTTCACTCTCCTCAAACCACAGTAAGCTGTTTTCTCAAACTCAACTCTCTAAGTTAATAGGCATTTCAGAACGTT
>CM022761.1:30732545-31015123 GCA_012411365.1 Ameiurus melas
AGAGAGATGGAGAGAGATGAGAGAGAGAGATGGAGAGAGAGATGGAGAGAGAGATGGAGAGAGAGAGAGTGAGAGAGATGGAGAGAGCGATGGAGAGAGAGATGGAGAGAGAGATGGAGAGAGTGAGAGAGAGAGAGAGATGGAGAGAGCGATGGAGAGAGAGATGGAGAGAGCGATGGAGAGAGTGAGAGTGAGAGAGATGGAGAGAGCGATGGAGAGAGAGATGGAGAGAGCGATAGAGAGAGATGAGAGCATATAGAGAGAGAGATGGAGAGAGATGGAGAGAGAGATGGAGAGTAGGAATGAGATTTAGAGAGAGAGAGGAGAAGATGAGAGGAGGAGAGAGAGAGAGGAGAGATGGAGAGAGAGATGGAGAGATGAGAGTGAGAGTGAGAGAGATGGAGAGAATGGAGAGAGAATGGAGAGATGGAGAGTGAGAGTGAGAGAGATTGGAGAGAGATAGGAGAGATGGAGAGGTGAGAGAGGAGTGAGAGATGGAGAGAGCGATGAGAGAAGATGGAGAGAGCGATGGAGAAGAGATGGAGAGCGATGGAGAGAGAGATGGAGAGATGGCGAGAGAGTGAGAGTGAGAGATGGAGAGAGCGATGGAGAGAGAGATGGAGAGAGCGATGGAGAGATGGAGTGAGAGAGATGGAGAGTAGTGAGAGCGATGGAGAGGCGATGGAGAGAGAGATGGAGAGAGAGATGGAGAGAGAGATGGAGAGAGTGAGAGAGATGGAGAGAGAGATGGAGAGGTTACATGTATCTCACCGGAGAAGCAGAATAAAGACAGAGGAAGGAAGTGTGTTTCTGAAGCCCACGTGGGAGGCTGCAGGTGTCAGATAAAGGTGGCTAAACTGATGAAGACAATTACGATCCCTTCCATCACCGTGCTTTATGGCTTTATAGCTTTAATTGGCTTCTATTGATTTATTCCACTTTTATTCCCTGCATGGTTCCGTCTCAATATATCAACAGCACATAGGCTCCAAACTTTAGAAAACTTTTCCATGTATATTTATTACTAGTCCCACTACTACTCCAGCCCTTAAAATGTCATTAATGTCGTCTCATTAGTCATTAATGGGATTAGATATAATTAGGTCCTTATTTACTATCTGCTATGGTAACTGATCAGAAGGTCGTGACTTCAAGCCCCAGCACTGCCAAGCTGCCACTGTTGGGCCCTTGAGCAAGGCCCTTAACCCTCCACTGCCCAGCTGTATAAATGAGATGACTGTAAGTCGCCCTGGATAAGAGACAAGTTAGTTCCTGTTCTCACGTGCGTCGTGGGAGGTATAAACAATCCTTCCTGCTCAGATCTCCTATTTTTTCTTCTCTCTTTTGAAGTTAATAAGTCACATGACCAAGAAAACACAAAGAAGCGTAAAAACTCCTCGGTCCTGAAGATGTCCGAAAACTTTACGTTACAGCTTTTTTCCCCCCCCGACACTGGAGACTCCTTCTGTACATGTTAAACAAACGTCTCTTCACGTATCAACGATTCCACGCTGCACTGTGGAGAGGCCGCCGTCGAGCGCATTAATTATAAATAAACCTGCGATTTTGCAGCTGCGCTACTGTCAGAGCTGCTGTTATGGAAAATTAATCAACACCTTCCGACCAATCAGAATCCAGAATTCGGCCGCGCTGTTATATACGTAGCGTAAAGTAGCTAGGACTGGTAAGAGTGTTGTCATGGTTACAGTGTGCCTCCCAATATTGGAGGAGACCAGGTATAATGATGATCTATTTGATATAAAATCTATCTGTATATAGCCTAGGTAGAGGATAATCCCTCTCATTATTAAAGCAGGCAAAAGACGTAATATCTGCTCGTGGGAAGTAATCATTTGTTTGTGATCACTCTTAATAAAGGGACTGCTTTTATAATAATAATAATAATAATAATAATAATAATAATAATAATAATAATAACAATTAAAGCTGCAAGCAGCATTTTGGGGGGCCAAGCACCCAGACTCGGTGAGCCGCACAGACGCACTACAGTGGTTGCCTATGCAAATCCCAGCAAAGCAGAGCCATTGTAAACACACAATAAAAATGCAATCTGATAGTAACCCAGTCAGTCATGTGCTCGTGTTTAGTAGCCTACTGAACAGCTAGAATGGCAGTAGCCAGATGTTTAGACAGGTCTCGGGATGATGTGAACCAAATTTGGTGAAGATCGGGCAAAATGTGCAGGAGGAGTAGCAAAAACGGCACGAAGACAGAAAGCATTTTTGGCATGCTGTCAAAGCGTAATCCGAAAAAAGATCAAGGGGCGGTGGTAGGAAGGCACAGGAGCGTACAGATATGACTACAGAAAGGTGTATTTATTCTGCACAGTGAGGTGAGAAGCTTAGCGACAAGTAAAGTATAATAAGAATAAAAAGTCTAGAGAAATAAATAAATAAATATATATATATATATATATATATTTATGAACACGATCTAGTGTGCACTTTAACAAGGTAAACTTGCTCTAACCAGAGAAAACTCCAGCAGTACGGTTTACTACTACGTCTCTCTGTCCCCCTGGCCTAAACCAGACTGGCTCAAATAGAGACTTTTCACCACCGAAACGGCGGGGTTCGACCATTAGTAGGGTGGAGAACTTCACATAGCAAACATTAGCAGGCGTGGAAAACCAAGACAATCAGCCTCAAAACGGAAATAACATCAAAACACAAAGGAATTGACACCAACAAACACACATTCATACACATCACATTATCTCCAGAGCTCCAGAACAAACAACAAACCCAACAAACTCAGCCCTCCAACCAGAATGGTCTAGTCCAAAGACTATAGAAGGATGTCTCTTATGCCACACCCCTCTTTAGGCGGAGTCCAAGTCAACCACAGCAGGAAGTGATCAGATCAAAAGGAGAGATTTAACTGATTATACAGCTAGTTATGTAGCTAGTTTTGATGTCCGTGTATATGTGCACCTATTCATGATCTTTAGCCAAACACTTGCCCAAGGACACTTCGGTCTGTGGAGTCACGTGGGCCAGGTATTGAACCGCCAACCCTACGATTAGTGAACAACCCACTCTACCACCTGATCCACAGCCGCCCAATCACGTCACCACAGAGCCCGTCATCACACATGTTATTGTAACATTTGACCAGTAGGTGACGCTGGCACAAAATCTGTTGCACAGTCTCAGGTCATAGTCCTTAGAGGCCTATCAAGATTTTTTTGGTCAGTGTGCAAAGTCATTGCTGAGATTTTTTTTTCCTTTTGTGAGGATTACTCTGAAGATGACGTGCGCCAAATTTAGTGATGATTGGACAAAATTTGCAGGAGTAGCAAAAATAAACATAATCAAGGATGGCAGAAAATCTAATAGGCAGAAATTGACTTCATAGCTTGCGGTGAAATCATCTCGACCCAGCGATTCAATTTTGGACCCACGGTTCAAAAGTTATGACCATAAACGTAATTCCAAATTAGGCCCAAATTTGACCAAAAAAAAAAAAATCATAAAAAAAAAAAAAAAAGATAAAAATTGGAGGTTTCAACTTTGATTTAATTTTATTTTTTTTTTTAATTTTTTTTTTTTTTTTATTTTTTTAAAAAAAGCAAAAAAAAAAAAAAAAAAAAAAAAAAAAAAGAAGAAGAAGAAGAAGAAGAAGAAGAAGAAGAAGGAGAAGAAGAAGAAGAAGAAGAAGCAGAAGAAGAAGAATAAGATTAAGAAGAAGAAGAAGAAAACGAGGAAGAGAAAAATAAGAGAAGAAAAATAAGAAGACGACGACAGAGAAGGAGAAGAAGAAGATGTAGAAGAAGATGTAGAAGGAGAAGGAGAAGGAGAAGGAGAAGGAGAAGGAGAAGAAAAGAAGAAGAAGGAGAAGAAGAAGATGTAGAAGAAGATGTAGAAGAGGAGAAGGAGAAGGAGAAGGAGAAGGAGAGAAAGAAGAGAAGAAAAAGAAGAAGAAGGAGAAGAAGAAGATGTAGAAGAAGATGTAGAAGGAGAAGGAGAAGGAGAAGGAGAAGGAAGAAGAAGAAGAAAAGAAGAAGAAGAAGAAGATGATGATGAAGAAGAAGCTGTATAAAACAATTTCATTTTGAGTCCAACATCTCAAAGGGCTTTACATGAACCACTCAAAATTAGACAAATAATAAAACACTCTACAATAAAAAACAATAAAACAATACACGTCAATAAAAGAACTTACAAGTAAAAGATAAAAAGATCATTTCGGTTCCTCTGCCTGCAGTTTGTTCATTTTAATCAAGTTTACACTGTTTTTCCCCCCAAAGTGAATCAGGGTCTGAAATGAGCACAGACTCACAGGTGTGCACTTGTGGAGATCAAAAAGCCAATTTATTATTCAATTCTGAGCATATGTGCATGCTGTGTGTGTGTGTGTGTGTGTGTGTGTGTGTTTCTGTAGTACAGGGTAAAAAGGCCGAGATGTATTACCAAGAGATCAAACAGAAAAGTCCAACAACAACAAAATCAAACAGAAAAGTAAGTGCGGTTTGTAACCGACGTCCTGTGGCTTTAAAGAGCTGAACACTGCAGAGAGGTAAAAGAAAGAAGAAAAGAAAGGACGGTTCAGCTTTCTCCTGTGATATCGGCTGCAGCGGTATTAAGTCCAGCGCCACCGTCGACCAGTTTGATGTAACTACAACGTGTCACGCGGATGTCCATTGTTTGGCCGTAAATACACTAAAACACACACTATGGAATATCGTTTGAGGACAGAATTAAATACATACGGATGACAACATTTACTCATTAATCATACTGTCCATGTAAAGTCCATCTTAGTCAGAGATATTGCTTATTTCAAAGTCAATATTCCATACATAAATATGACTCTAGTCATTATTTAATCATATTTTAAATGAATTACAAGCTTTCTTTAACAAGAAAAACAACAACGACAACAATCTGGCAACCTCAGAGGCAGTTCATATTCATTTTAATCATCTGAATGCCACATGCAGAATTATTTAGATGTAATTAACAGGGCCACTAGCGAGGTGCACCCACACAGAAAATTCCACTTATGAGTCAATCAGCTAAAAGTTGCAACTCCTGCTTTACAAAAACATAAACACACCATTACATTCAACATAAAACAACGCTCAGGTCCAGGAAAATGGTGGATAATGAGTGTGACGCTGGACTGGAGGAAATTATTCGGTGTAGTGATGAAACGCTGTGAGTCACCGAGGCAGAGGAGAAGATTCGTTTCTCCTGAATGTTTAGACTGATTGCAGCTCTACTGAATACACTGAACACACACCATCATTCTAACACACACACTGTCATTTATTAGCAATGTACAAAAGACAGCGCGATGTGAGTAATCCGTTCCGTGAAGCCGTAACGCACTGGAACAGCTGTAATAAAGCTGTCATAAAGCTGGAGGGACGCTATGAAACTTCTGTAATAAAGCTGTAATGACACTAATAAACACTTTAATAGGTGGGCCTATAAACAGGATAATGGGTGGGCCTATAAACTCTTTAATGGGTGGGCCTATAAACTCTTTAATGGGTGGGCCTATAAATAGGATAATCGGTGGGCCTATAAACAGGATAATGGGTGGGCCTTTAAACTCTTTAATGGGTGGGGCTATAAACAGGATAATGGGTGGGCCTATAAACAGGATAATGGGTGGGCCTATAAACTCTTTAATGGGTGGGCCTATAAACAGGATAATGGGGGGCTGGTATTTTTATTGGTGGGGCTATAAACAGGATAATGGGTGGGCCTATAAACAGGATAATGGAGTATGAACTCTTTAATGGGTGGGGCTATAAACAGGATAATGGGTGGGCTATAAACAGAATAATGGGTGGGCCTATAAAAAAATTAATGGGTGGCCTATAAAAACATTAATGGGTGGGCTATAAACAGTATAATGGATATTTGGGTGCTATATAAAAAAAAAATAATGTGGTGGGCCTATAAACTCTTTAATGGGTGGCCCTATAAACAAGATAATGGGTGGGCCTATTAACAAGATAATGGGTGGGCCTATAAACAGGATAATGAGTGGGCCTATAAACAGGATAATGGGTGTGCCTATAAACTCATTAATGGGTGGGCCTATAAACAGGATAATGGGTGGGCCTATAAACTCTTTAATGGGTGGGCCTATAAACAGGATAATGGGTGGGCCTATAAACAGGATAATGGGTGGGCCTATAAACTCTTTAATGGGTGGGGCTATAAACTCTTTAATGGGTGGGCCTATAAACAGGATAATGGGTGGGCCTATAAACTCTTTAATGGGTGGGCCTATAAACAGGATAATGGGTGGGCCTATAAACAGGATAATGGGTGGGCCTATAAACTTTTTAATGGGTGGGCCTATAAACTCTTTAATGGGTGGGGCTATAAACTCTTTAATGGGTGGGGCTATAAACTCTTTAATGGGTGGGGCTATAAACAGGATATTAGTTAAATTAGATAAGTTTTTAAATAGATTTAAATGTACCACAGAGGGATGAGCTCAAGTGTGCAGCTGTTGTTGCACTACCAGTGTGTGTGTGTGTGTGTGTGTGTGTGTGTGTGTGTGTTTCTTTGAGGTTAATTGAGCTCATTATGGTAAGAGCTCTTAAAGAAAGAAGGACAATTTACCCGTTGTGTGTGTGTGTGTGTGTGTGTGTGTGTGTGTGTGTGTGTGTGTGTGTGTGTGTGTGTTATAAATCTGAAGTTTATATTTAAAATAAAAATGAATAGCACTTGAATCTGGAGAGATCATAAATAATCAGAAGAGATAACACACAGACTGAGGGCAAGCACACTATAAACGTACACTACAAAAGCTCATTAGAAATAAATGTCTCAATGGAATGAATTGGAATAAACATTTGGGACGGAGCCCAGTATCAGTTTCCTGTTACAGGAGCTGGAGATACCTGATGAGCTTATCGGCTGCTGATTAATCACCCTGATCAATCCTGTAATCAGTCGCAGATTTAACTAGACCAATCAGCTAAAACCACAGCGTGTGTGTGTGTGTGTGTGTGTGTGTGTGTGTGTGTGTGTGTGCGTCTTCAGCTCTAATTTTCCCAGGTCAAATTATCATGACTGTATGTATTGATCCTATTAGGGCCGACGTTGACTTGTTTACTCGACTCTCGGTGTGTTCCCTGCACTACAATCAACAAAAATGAAACAGCTGATTAAGTTCAAAAGAGAGTTAAAAGGTTTGTATTAAGCAATTACATGTGTGTGTGTGTGTGTGTGTACGTGTGTGGTAATCTAACAAACTCTGTGCAAGTATATTCAGCATCACTGAGAGTACGATGCAGTCCCTCTGTAACACCATCCAAATAACAGGACTTATGAATATGCGTGAATATGCAAATTAGACTACGTCTCCACACCTTCCACACATCCCAAACGTTAGCAATAATTTAGCTAGCTGGTCAGCTAACTCTTAGTAAACTAGCTTGTAACGCGATACTTATGAGTTTCACATAATCTGCACATAATCATGTTCTCACTGATTTATTTAACAGCAAAAAAAGTCCATTACCATGACAACCACCAGTGGAGCAGCGTGGGGCAGGGGTGGGGGAGGGGGGGACGGGTGCTCTCTACCTTGCAAGCACTGAACACATCAACTAAGGTGTGATTAATGATCATCAGATCAATAAATCTCAGATTAGTCAGCAGTTACACAACTATTACTGGCACCGCGTGTGTGTGTGTGTGTGTGTGTGTGTGTGTGTGTGTGTCTGCGCGCATATTTATTATCTTAAGAGCTGTGAAGTAAAGCAGGTCGATGTGACAGTGTGTGTGTGGCTCATAAATCTGACATCAGGAGTGTGTGTGTGTGTGTGTGCGTAAAACCCAAAGCTTCCACACTACATCATAATCCCCAGGCTGTGTCCCAAACACAATTAATATCTACTTAATGTCTCTACTACAACATCAGGCATTTTAAGGGTCTGTCCTGAATGCTTCATCGCTTTCATCGATAATTTGCTCTGAACAGATACAAATACAACATGAAAAGGAGGCGAGCTATTATTGCACCAGAAGTCTCTGCCGCATCACAAATATGACTCCTGCCATAGTAGCCTGCAGGAAACATAAGGTTTAGGTGAGTTCATTTCACGGTTTTAGCTTGTGCTGAATTAGGACTACAACAGATCGGCACCAAAACAGAACGGACCCGTCGAGGCATGGACTCCACAAGACCCCTGAAGGTGTGCTGTGGTATCTGGCACCGAGACGTTAGCAGAAGATCCTTGAGTCGTCCTGTGAGTTGCGCAGTCTGGCCTCCATGGACGGGCTTGTTTGGCCGAGTCAACACCTTGAGCCCTTTGTCATGTTCTTCAAACCGTTCCTGAACTGTTTTTGCAGTGTGTCAGGGCGCATTATCCTGCTGGAAGAGGCCACTGCCATACTGTGGGAATAACGGTACCATGAAGAGGTGTACTCGGTCTGCAAGAATGTTTAGGTAGGTGGTATCTGTCAAAGTAATGTACACTTGAACGCCAGGATACAGGGTTTCCCAGAGGAACATTGCTATCTCGTCCCCAGGTAAGTGACGCACACAGACACACCCAGCCGTCTACATGATGTACAAGACAACATGATCCTTCAGACCAAGCCACTTTCTTCCATTGCTCCAGGTTCTGATGCCCATTGTAGGTGCTTTCGGTGGTGGACAGGCGTCACCAGGCATCACCTTGTGAGATCGATCAGACCAGACGTCTAGCCTTCGCACCCCATGAGCATCAAAGAGTCTTGGGCACCCATGACCCTGTTGCCGGTTCACCGGTTGTCCTTCCCTGGACAACTTTTGGTAGGTACTAACCCCTGCATATCACGAACACCCCACAAGACCTCTTTTGGAGACTCTCTGATCCGGCCGTCTACCAATGACAATTTGGCCCTTGTCAAAGTCGCTCAGATCCTTACGCTTGCCCATTTTTCCTGCGTCCAACACATCGACTTTGAGAACATGTGACTGTTCACTTGCTGCCTAATAAATAACCCCCCCACCCCACCCCCACCGACCGGTCCGCTTTAATGAGATCGTCTACATTATTCACTTCACCTGTCAGTGGTTTTAATGTTATGGCTGATCGGTACAGTGCCTTGCGAAAGTATTCGGCCCCCTTGAACTTTTCAACCTTTTGCCACATTTCAGGCTTCAAACATAAAGATATAAAAATTTTATTTTTTGTGAAAAATCACCAACAAGTGGGACACAATTGTGAAGTGGAACGAAATCTATTGGATATTTTAAACTTTTTTAGCAAATAAAAAACTGAAAAGTGGTGCGTGCAAAATTATTCGGCTCCTTTACTTTCAGTGCAGCAAACTCACCCCAGAAGTTCAGCGAGGATCTCTGAATGATCCAATGTTGTCCTAAATGACTGATGGTGATAAATAGAATCCACCTGTGTGTAATCAAGTCTCTGTATAAATGCACCTGCTCTGTGATAGTCTCAGGGTTCTGTTGAAAGCGCAATCAGTCGTACACTGCACAAATCTGGCCTTTATGGAAGAGTGGCAAGAAGAAAGCTAAATTTTATATCTTTATGTTTGAAGCCTGAAATGTGGCAAAAGGTTGAAAAGTTCAAGGGGGCCGAATACTTTTGCAAGGCACTGTATATATTCACAATAGATAGCGACATTGTTCCTTCAAAGAATTGAGAGAAATTCGGTTAGGAAGACCAAATCTGTTTTCCGAAGATATGTCAGCCTCTTCTCACAATAAGTCAACTTTGATATCATAATAAACTTCGGATAATTTTTAAGCACTTATTTGGCCTAAAAACCCACCGTTCAGCCAAAGTTGTTGCTCAGTTACATTGGTTTCCATGGCTACAGCATGATCACCGTCCCTATAGCCGTCGTGCCTCGCAGTCCCTAGTGACACTGTGTTACACCCCCACTCTCTACTGCATATTATGAGAACAATACAAACCAAAGGCCACTTTTCAGATTTTCTAGTGTGCAGCTCCTGCGGTGTTCGATAAGCCACGGGAGGATGTTAAAGCTCAATTTGGGACGCAGCCGATCAGACAAATCAAATAAACTGCACAAACTCAACCGTGCTGCTTTTAGTGCACTTGTTCGGAGTTGTGTGGTTTTTCTTTCATATTCCGGTTTGTTCGTGTGTGTGTCACCCCGAGACGATGCTTTTGCTCCGCGAGTGTTAAATCCACTTTACTTAAAGGCACATTTACTACGACGCCCTGGGTTTGATATTTCTATCATATTTCCGTTCTGATGAATAAATCTCTGCAGGGATGAGTGATCGCTCACACTGAGTGCAACGTCTCTGCTTTGTAGTGCACTTTTATGGAGGTTTTAAGTACATCTCCTCCCTCGTCAGCAGTGTCGCACCGAGCTGAAATTTCCCAGCATGCAACAGGAAACGAGCGTCCCTGACACTTTGTGTCGCAGTGAGAGGAATCTGATTGCTGCTCATTTCCCTTTATCTTCACTTCAGAATCAGTGTGTGTGTGTGTGTGTGTGTGTGTGTGTGTGTATGTGTGTGTGTGTGTGTGTGTGTGTGTGTGTGTGTGTGTGTGTATGTGTACTGTAGGCTAATAAAACCAGCCTGTTCCTGACATTCTAATTAAATAAGACACACTCAGTTTAATCCTCTAATCACGCATCTCATTTACAGAAACATGAATGAAATGAATAATTAATAAGTTCATCTGCGGCATCTCGCTAATTGTTTTTATCCTCAGGAGCATCTTAGCGAGAAGACACTCGATAAACCATGTAGCATAAAAATGCACATTACTCAACGGGCTAACACAGGAACTAGCACTAGCGTTAGAGTAAAGAGGCTAATGCAGAAACTAGCGTTAGAGTAAAGAGGCTAATACAGACACTAGCGTTAGAGTAAAGAGGCTAATACAGACACTAGCGTTAGAGTAAAGAGGCTAATGCAGAAACTAGCGTTAGAGTAAAGAGGCTAATACAGAAACTAGCGTTAGAGTAAAGAGGCTAATGCAGAAACTAGCGTTAGAGTAAAGAGGCTAATACAGACACTAGCGTTAGAGTAAAGAGGCTAATACAGACACTAGCGTTAGAGTAAAGATGTTTAATGTGGAAACTAGCGTTAGAGTAAAGAGGCTAATACAGACACTAGCATTAGAGTAAAGTGTTTAATGTGGAAACTAGCGTTAGAGTAAAGAGGCTAATGCAGAAACTAGCATTAGAGTAAAGAGGCTAATACAGACACTAGCGTTAGAGTAAAGAGACTAATGCAGACACTAGCGTTAGAGTAAACTGTTTAATATGGAAACTAGCGTTAGAGTAAAGAGGCTAATACAGACACTAGCGTTAGAGTAAAGTGTTTAATATGGAAACTAGCGTTAGAGTAAAGAGGCTAATACAGACACTAGCGTTAGAGTAAAGTGTTTAATATGGAAACTAGCGTTAGAGTAAAGAGGCTAATGCAGACACTAGCGTTAGAGTAAAGAGTTTAATATGGAAACTAGCGTTAGAGTAAAGAGGCTAATACAGACACTAGCGTTAGAGTAAAGAGGCTAATACAGACACTAGCGTTAGAGTAAAGAGTTTAATATGGAAACTAGCGTTAGAGTAAAGAGGCTAATGCAGAAACTAGCGTTAGAGTAAAGAGGCTAATACGGACACTAGCGTTAGAGTAAAGAGGCTAATACAGACACTAGCGTTAGAGTAAAGAGTTTAATATGGAAACTAGCGTTAGAGTAAAGAGGCTAATACAGACACTAGCATTAGAGTAAAGAGTTTAATGTGGAAACTAGCGTTAGAGTAAAGAGGCTAATGCAGAAACTAGCGTTAGAGTAAAGAGGCTAATACAGACACTAGCGTTAGAGTAAAGAGGCTAATACAGACACTAGCGTTAGAGTAAAGAGGTTTAATATGGAAACTAGCGTTAAAGTAAAGAGGCTAATACGGAAACTAGTGTTAGAGTAAAGAGGCTAATGCAGACACTAGCGTTAGAGTAAAGTGTTTAATGTGGAAACTAGCGTTAGAGTAAAGAGGCTAATACAGACACTAGCGTTAGAGTAAAGAGGCTAATACAGACACTAGCGTTAGAGTAAAGAGGCTAATGCAGAAGCTAGCGTTAGAGTAAAGAGGCTAATACAGACACTAGCGTTAGAGTAAAGTGTTTAATATGGAAACTAGCGTTAGAGTAAAGAGGCTAATACGGACACTAGCGTTAGAGTAAAGAGGCTAATGCAGACACTAGCATTAGAGTAAAGAGGCTAATACGGAAACTAGTGTTAGAGTAAAGAGGCTAATACGGACACTAGCGTTAGAGTAAAGAGGCTAATACAGACACTAGCATTAGAGTAAAGAGGCTAATACAGACACTAGCGTTAGAGTAAAGAGTTTAATATGGAAACTAGCGTTAGAGTAAAGAGGCTAATGCAGAAACTAGCGTTAGAGTAAAGAGGCTAATACAGACACTAGCGTTAGAGTAAAGAGTTTAATGTGGAAACTAGCGTTAGAGTAAAGAGGCTAATACAGACACTAGCATTAGAGTAAAGTGTTTAATATGGAAACTAGCGTTAGGGTAAAGAGTTTAATATGGAAACTAGCGTTAGGGTAAAGAGTTTAATATGGAAACTAGCGTTAGGGTAAAGAGTTTAATATGGAAACTAGCGTTAGGGTAAAGAGTTTAATATGGAAACTAGCGTTAGGGTAAAGGGGCTAATACAGACACTAGCGTTAGAGTAAAGAGTTTAATATGGAAACTAGCGTTAGGGTAAAGAGTTTAATATGGAAACTAGCGTTAGGGTAAAGAGTTTAATATGGAAACTAGCGTTAGGGTAAAGGGGCTAATGCAGAAACGAGCGTTAGAGTAAAGAGGCAAATGCCAAAACTAGCATTAGGGTAATGAGTTTAATACGGAAACTGGCGTCTTTAGGTATCTTCTATACCGCTTATCCTTTTCAGGGTCATGGGGAACCTGGTGTCTATCCCAGGGAGTATCGGGGACAAGGCGGGGTACACCCTGCACAGGATGCCAGTCCATCACAGGGCACAATCACATACACACTCACACACCCATACATACACTACGGATAATTTAGACACGCCAATCAGACTACCATGCATGTGTTTGGACTGGGGGAGGAAACCGGAGTACCCGGAGGAAACCCCCGCAGCACGGGGAGAAGATTTAAACTCCACACACACAGGCCCACGGTGGGAATCGAACGTGCTAACCATTTAGCCACCGTGCGCCCGTAATTCAATTCAATTCAATTTTATTTATATAGTGCTTTTAACAGTGGACATTGTCACAAAGCAGCGTTACAGAAACATATAAACACAGGATAGAGATTTTAAGTATGTGAATTTATCCCTATTGAGCGAGACGGTGGTGAGGAAAAATTATGATATGAGATGATATGAGGAAGAAACCTCTGTCCTCTCCCACCTTTCCTGTCCTTTTCTCTCATATCCCTCTCATCTAGTGTCCTCTATTGTCCTCTCTTGTCATGTCCCAGTCCTGCTCTATATTGCAGCTACCTCATCATCCCTGTCCTCTCCTCTCCTGTCCTCCTCTGTCTTGCCACGACATTGTCCCCACCCACTCTTGGTCTTCTGTCACATCCTCATCCTGTCCTCTACTGCCTAGTACTTTGCCTGTCCCATCATCCTTGTCCTGCCATGTCTCAGTTCACCCACACTTCTTCTGTTCTCTAGTCCCTGTCATTTGCTATTCTCTCATGCACCTGTCTTCTCCTGTCTGTCCTCATCCAGTCTTCTCCTCTCTTGTACTGTCCTGACCTGTCATCGTCCCCTACTGTCCAGTATTGTTCCTCCCCTTTCCCTATCGTCTCCTGTCGTCTAAAGTCCTGTACTGCCCTATCTTCTCCTCTGATGTCCTCTCCTGTCTTCTCATGTCCTCTCTAGTCTCCTCTGATGTCCTCTCCCGTCCTCTCCTCACCCTGTCCCCTGTTATTTCTGCTCAGTGTCAAACTTCAGCGTCTGATCTGAGACTGCACTAAAACTGTCCGGCTGTTATATAGTCTACTACAAAGTGTACAGTGTAAGAGTGTAATGTGTAATTTGAGACAAGGCTGGCGTCTCACTCGTCCACATAAAAATAAACAAACATAAACAGTTTTATTGCTGTTGTACAGCGTGTGTCCAGAAGGAACGACAGATCGTCCTTCAGAGGTTCACTGAGACATTTAACAACATGGACGTAAATATAATCACTTACATTTTTATTTCTGTAATCTGTAAACATACTGTGGTGGAATAAAAACATGATTACTCACACACACACACACACACACACAATTACTGTGTCTGTGTGTTGTGTGTGTGTGTGTGTGTGTGTGTGTAGCCTTTTTCTTTTCTGCGCTGATGGTCAATTTTCACAGAGAGCTGAAAAAGCACAAGCGAAAGAAAGACACACGCACACACACACACACACACACACACACACACACACGTGCACAAACACACATTTATGCTTGGAGCAGTGGAGCAAATGTCTGTCAGGAGATGAATGATGAACACAAGGGATGGAGATGAATGCAGCATGAAGAGTGTGTGTGTGTGCGCGTGTGAGTGTGTGTGAGAGAGAGAGAGAGAACTTTGTCAATGCTTTTTTTTTTTTATTCTAAAATAATGAACTTTCATATGTTCTAGATTCATTACACACAAAGTGAAATATATATATATATATATATATATATATATATATATATATATATATATATATATATATATATATATATTAATCTTGACGATTATGGCTTAGAGCTCACGCAAAAAAAATAAATCCAGTATCTCAAAATATAAATACTTTCAGATAGATTCTAGCATTCCCGTCATTAGGCTAAAAACTTATTATTATTATTATTATTATTATTATTATATCAGGCCTGATATGATTAAAAGCATTGCAATCTGGGGTGGTCTCATTTTTTTCCCCCCAAAACGTCCGAACCATTTAAATAGCACTTGTAGAGTTAGCATTAAAAAACTCTGCTTGCTATGAACTCATTAAACGAGCTTCATTCTTTCGCTAGTTCCTGTACTTTATGTATGTACGGCCATGCTGCGTTCACTGACTCAGCAAGATTCGGGGGTTTTTTTTGTTTTTTTTTTGTCCGTCACTGTGCTCAGGTAGTGTTTGCTCAGCTCTTGGCACTGCAGGACATGCTCTGGAGGACGACGAGGCCAGGTCATCTGCATTACAACAGGAATCTGACCTCTGAGTGCTGCAGACCGCCATATAAAATTCTTTAATAAATACGTGTATGAAATGTTGTCTGTCTTAAGAAGCAGCCCCGACTCACTCCGCACACCCGAGGAAAGAAATCTATTCTACTTTTTATAGCGCGTTCCTTGTTAGTGTACATGCATTAGATTGGGTCATTCATTCATTCATTCATTTATTTATTTATTTATTTATTTAATATTGGCTTCAGCATGACATACTGTGGTTAGATCGGACTCTCAGACACCGGCTCTGGACTGATACGTGCGGTCACGCGAGAAAATCCGCGTAGAGTCCGACAGCTGTTTGATTCCGTGCGTCGAGACGTACAAACGCGTTTTCTTCTGAAACACGAATTGGACCGACGTACACGGGCGACAGGAAACTTGAGATACAAACTTGGACGATAGCTTCGCCAGCGCGCTAAATCCGTAGAACAGTGAAGAGTTGAAGCGTAGACCGTACCGACCGTACGTTCTCTCCACCGAGCGATGGTTAGAAATGTGACCAGAGTGCAGAAAGAAATAATACAAGGGAATGAAAACACACGACGTATACGGCGAACTCAAGTGAACAAGCTGCTACTGTAAGGCGAGACACGCCTCCGGGGGCGGGGCATGTACAGTTCTAGAGAGCATTTCCTTCTGACTGGTTATGAATCGAAACGATTTCTGATCGTTGTCCTGGAAGTGATAGAAAATTAAAACGACAATATCTCCAGGTGTCGTTCTGGTTTCCGTAACACTACTGGACAGGAAGATAACCCCACCCCCCAAAGAGAGGCTGTTTTTGATTGGTTTCAGGGCCGTGTTACGTGGCTGCAGTTAAAAGCGGCTCTTTGAAGTCTAGAGCTACGTCTGAGGTCTGAAAATGACCGTAATTCACTGTAATGTGTGTAATTTCAGGATGAAGTAATTACACACACTTCTCAGCTCTGAATCCAACCCACGTGTCCAGATTTGTGGGAAATAAGCTACACTCGGAATCATGCGGAATAAATTAAGAACGGCAAATTGGATTTTTATTCGATCATTTGATTTAAAATGGAGTCTGACCTGCTGGTGTGTTGGGTTTGCGTGAGCAGTGTAATTGGTTTCCTGAGCGCTCTGGAAGCTTGTTTCAGTTTTTGGGTTAGAGGACGTGTGGTTCGGGTTCTGTGTTGTTCTTGTGTATGAAGTGATTAAAATGTCCATATGTCGGCGTTCCTTCCTGCCAATTCTGAATGAGGTTTATTTTATTTACTGTGGAGTGTTTAACTGCTGCCAGAATATATCTCTGAACTCCTCAGTCTGTCTGTCTCTCTCTCTGTCTGTCTGTCTCTTTTTCTGTCACTCTCTACTGCTCTTTAATTCCCTCTCCGTCTCTCTCCCTGTGTCTGTCTGTGTGTGTCTCTCTCTCTCTCTGCCTCTCCCACAATCACTCTTTAATTCTCTTTCCATCTCTCCTCCTGTCTGTCTCACTCGCTTACTGTCTGTCTATCTGTTGGTCTCCCTCTCTTTCTCCCTGTCAGTCTCTCTCTCTCTCTCTCTCTCTCTTTCTCCGTGTCTATCTCACTAGCTCACTGTCTGTCTGTCAGTCTCTCTCTCTGTCTGTCTCACTCACTCACTGTCTGTCTGTCAGTCTCTCTCTCTGTCTGTCTCACTCACTCACTGTCTGTTTGTCAGTCTCCCTCTCTCTCTCTCTCCCTGCCTGTCTCACTCACTCACTGTCTGTCTGTCAATCTCTCTCTCTCTCTCCCTGCCTGTCTCACTCACTCACTGTCTGTCTGTCAGTCTCTCTCTCTCTCTCCCTGCCTGTCTCACTCACTCACTGTCTGTCTGTCTCAATCTCTCTCTCTCTCTCCCTGTCTGTCTCTCTCACTCACTGTCCGTCTGTCAGTCTCCCTCTCTCTCTCCCTGTCTGTCTCTCTCACTCAGTGTCTGTCTGTCAAACTCTCTCTCTCTCCCTGCCTGTCTCACTCACTCACTGTCTGTCTGTCAGTCTCCCTCTCTCTCTCTCTGTCTGTCTCACTCACTCACTGTCTGTCTGTCAGTCTCCCTCTCTCTCTCTCCCTGCCTGTCTCACTCACTCACTGTCTGTCTGTCAGTCTCCCTCTCTCTCTCCCTGCCTGTCTCTCTCACTCACTCACTCACTCACTGTCTGTCTGTCAGACTCTCTCTCTTTCTCCCTGTCTGTCTCACTCACTCACTGTCTGTCTGTCAGTCTCCCTCTCTCTCTCCCTGCCCATCTCACTCACTCACTGTCTGTCTGTCAGTCTCCCTCTCTCTCTCCCTGCCCATCTCACTCACTCACTGTCTGTCTGTCAGTCTCTCTCTCTCTCTCCCTAAAAATAAGAGTGTGGTACTTGATAAAGAAGGTTTTCCTGATCTGAAACAGTTCCCCTGATCAATCTAAAAGTCTGATGGCTGAATGGTGTTTCTCAAACGAAGACGTCTATCACATATCAGTAGGATGTGTTGTTTGTTGTTGAGATTTTGTTTATTTTGAAATATTTTTTTGGGTGAGGAATATGTATTTCTTCCGGGTGACTTTAACTGTACAGAACTCGAGGATAGAAACCATGTCGAACCTCATCTCCCTTCACGTAAGCATCTCATTAAAGTTAATAACAGGCATGAATTAAGCGATGTAGCATTTCCATGGCAATCAAAGACAATACACATGGGTCCGTACACACAGTAACGTTTTGTCCTGTGCAAGACTAGATAGGTTTTACATTTACATTTATTCATTTAGCAGAGGCTTTTATCCAAAGCGACTTACAAATGAGGAAATACAAGCCAAGCGATATATCAAGCGGAGAACAATACAAGTAGTGCTACCGTACAGGATCCTTTAATTGAGTTCAGTGCACAGAGAAGTGGTGTAAGTGCTAGAGCAGTGTTTTTTTTTATTATTTGGGGTTGGCATTTTTATGGGTTGGGTAGGTGTTCATGGAAGAGGGGGGTCTTTAGCTGTTTTTTGAAGGTGGCGAGAGAGTCTGCGATCCGGATTGAGGTCGGAAGTTCATTCCACCAGTGAGGGACGGTTAGTGTGAAAGGTTCTGAAAGAAAGGGATCTTGAAGGGGGGGGGGAAGAAGGAGGTGTTCTGGTTGTTTTATGGTTTTAGATATTTTTTAAATTTTTTTTTTTTTTTTTTTTTTTATTGTTGTGTTTTTTTTTTTTTTTTTTTTTAAAAAAATGTAAAAATTTTTTTTTGTTTTTTTTTTTTTTTTTTGTTTTGTTTTTAGAGTGTTTAAAGTGTAAAAATTTGATATTATAAAAAATGAAGGATGGGGTTTGTTTATTTAATTTAAAGGTTTGTTTTTTTTTTTTTTTTTTTTTTTTTTTTTTTTTTTTTTTATTTTTTTTTTTTATTTTTTTATTTTTATATTTTTTTTTTTTTTTTTTTTTTTTTTTTGTTTTTTTTTTTAAATTTTTTAAAAGTGTAAAAGTATTTATTTGGATGCTGAGGACGGTGCTGCTTGAAGTACCATGGAAATGGTTTCGGACCTCGATTCCACATGGACGTTCTCGCTGTGGTTGCTGGAACTACGGTTGCAGCGATGTCCTTGGGACTGCAATCACCACATGCAGTTTCACACTCAGGTCTCCTTTAGTGAAAAGTGGACAAGTTCAAGACACACACCTCATATAAACACCATAATGAACTTTCTATTACTTTCACACTATCCGTCGTTACCCAGATGAGGACGGGTTCCCTTCTGAGTCCGGTTCCTCTCAAGATTTCTTCCTTTTAACATCTTAGGGAGTTTTTCCTCACCACCGGCTCGCTCGATAGGGATAAATTCACACGCTTAAAATCTCCATCCTCCAATTTCCCATTGTTAAAAGCGCTCTACAAATAAAACTGAACTGAATTGAATTTATTAACAAAAAGGTTCTCGATAAAAAAAAATTCTAAAAACGATACACCCTGGCGTGGTGTGCTTAAACCACAAGCAGATGTCCAACCAGAATGGAGATCTTTGTACAAGTCACCATTGAACAAAAGGGTAGAGGATATACAGTGGAGAGTTCTGCACTTGCCGTTGCTGCTAGCGCTTTTATTTCAGTGTAAAACCCCGCGGCTGGAGCAAACTGTGCTTTTGGTTTAAAGAGAGAAAATGTTTTTCATGTTTTTAGGGAATGTACCTGATTGAAACCTTTCTTTGTTATGTTGCTGAACTTGTTTAATTCCTTTAACGAAACCCTTCGGATGAAGACGTTCACTTGCGGGTCTGAAGTATGTTCAGAGGAAACGTTTCACTTGAAGTTGTCCGTCTGTGCGAGTATTAAAAATAAGATTGAGCGAACGCTGGCACGAGATGTTACTCCACTCTTCGCAGCTTTTATTAAATCAAGATTTTTGATGGATGTTTGTTTTGATAATTCTGTGGAAGAGCTTGTCATATTTGAGATGAAGTGGTGTAAGAATGAAGCTCTGTTTCTGAAGGGGACGTTGTTGTTTTGTAATTGTTTTGTATTATTATCATGATTTTCATTTAAAAATGTATCTATTAATAGTTTGTCGTAGACTTTAAAATTTCAGTTTCTTCTCCGTTTCTCTCTCTCCCTTTCTCTCGTTTACTTTCTTTCCTAATTATTCATTAGTCATTGATGACAAGTTGCAATTTGTATTTTTTTTTTTTAGCCCCTGGTCTCTCGTCATATTTGTTTGTTGTTAATGAAGTGTAAATTGGTAGGACAATTTTGTAGCAACTGTAATAAAAGTCTTTTGGATATTCTCTCTCTTGCCCCCTCTCTCTGGGAGATGTTGGGAGTTTGAACATTCTCTCTCTCTCTCTCTCTCTCTCTCTCTCTCTCTCTCTGCGCAAGCGCGGTGGAAGAGTGAGCGTGGTGGGTGGAGGACGCGAGAGTGGTTCGGCGTTTTGCCAAAAGTTTTTCGCGAGTTTTGTCAGTTTTTCCTTTCCTTCTTCAATTGTTTGAAAGTCCAGCTGTTGATTTATCAGTGGTTGGGGAAAGTTGAGAGCGGATGAGGGTGAGCGGTGACCATGGCCTCCGAGGCCGGAGGGGAGACGCTGTCTCTCCGCCATGGCGTCAGGTGTGTGCTAATGGAGAACAGGTGGAGGAGATTCTGCTAGCGGTGGGAGAGCGGATCAGGTGTGAGAACATCCACTCCGCCTCCCGAAAGGACAACGCTGTGGTGATCTTCCTAAAGAAAGAAATACTCGTCGACACGCTGTGTAAAAGTATAATAGAGCTAAACGATGACCTGCTGGACATAACCCCCCTTTTTACTCCTGCGACGGGGGTCGTGATTTCCAACGTTCCTGCCTTTGTAAAAGACGGGGCAATAGTGAAGGAGCTGATCCGATTCGGCAAGTTCGCCGGCCCCATGTTCGATCTCCCGCTCGGTTGTAAAGACCCCGCGGTGAAACACGTCCTGTCGTTTCGGAGACAGGTGTATATGTTTCTAAATAACTGGGAACAAACGCTCGATGTGAACTTTAAAGTTAAACACGGCGACAACAGCCACACCGTCTACGCCACCACCGAGCACCTGAGGTGCTTTGGGTGTGGGGAGATCGGACACAAGCGCCTGAGCTGCCCGCGCAGAGCGGCGCAACCGGGGAGCTCCGGGGGAGACACGGACGGGGCGCAGCAGCAACAGCAGCAGCGCGGAGACAGCCAGAAGAAGGTCACTGGAGAACAAGAACCCAGAGCAGAGGAGGGCAACGTCTCACCGAGGTCGCAGCAGGAAGAGGTCAGTAAGGTACACACCACCGGGGCTACTGCAGTGCCCAGTGATAGCGTCGACACCCGTCCCCACAACAGCAATGATAATGACACCTGTCCCCACACCAACAACGATAATGACACCCGTCCCCACACCAGCAACAATACTGACACCCGTGACTATTCCAGCAACAATGCTGATACCACACAGCGATCTTGTCTCAAGCCTGGCAAAGCAGTTCCCGGTGGAGGAAGTAACCCCACACGACCGCAGCAGAAGTTCCAACAAGACGTGAACATTGATAATAAAAACACTAAGATGGAAAGAATAGGGAAGCAGATGGAAAAGGTGGAGTACTCGTCGAGTACATCTCTCTCTCTGGGAGATGTTGGGAGTTTAAACATTCTCTCTCTTCCTTTCTCTCTCTCTCTCTCTCTCTCTCTCTCTCTCTCTCTGGGATATGTTGAGAGTTTGAACATTCTCTTTCTTTCTCTCTCTCTCTCTGGGAGATCTCTGGGAGTTGGTGGATGAGAGTGGCATGTGGACCATGGTAAAATTTTCTATTAATTTTTTTCCAGTGCTCTGAATTTTTATCTGAAGCACAATCTCCAGGTGAAAAAGTAATATCAGAAGTGAGGTAGAGTGGTGGAGCCAGTCCTCTCTCACTCGGTCACCAGGCAAGGTCTCGGTGGAGCAGGTGTTACTAACAGTAGTTGAGTGTGTTGCATGTGAAAACACGGTGTCTGCATCACAGACAAACAAAGCCGAGATGGTGTTTGTAAAGGAGAGGGAACTCATGTACCAGCTGATTGAACACAAAATGAAGGTAAGTGGAGAGCTTTGTTCCGTTATCCCGCTGAGTGCAGCAACAACAGAAGTTACTGTGTCAAATATTCCCCCGTTTATCCATGATATCGAGATGGACCTGTCTCAATGTGTGAGCGTGGTCTGGCTGAACTGTAAAAACGCCACACTAAAGCATGTCATCTCCTTCAGACTTTTTCGTCGCCATGTCAGTGCTGGGGTGGCCATACCTAGGGTTTCAGTGGTGCAGGATAGAGTTTATCCGTATAAATCTTTACACCCACAATAATGGCACTGAGAGGGTACAGCGCTTTTACAAAATAAAGAATGCAACACAATAGAGCAGCAGTAAGTCCTTAGTGGTAACGGGAGGTGGCTGGAACGGCACTACAACCTACTGGAAGGAAGGAGAAAGGCTTTGAATTCCTTCCTTCATGAATAAGATCTCACACCTCCAGCATTAAGGAAATGGATGCACCTTGTGCCTTTTTCTTCAACCACCATTAGCAAAGTAAAACATCAGTACCAATTGCGTTAGATGGATGACCTGATGGATACTTAACAGCAGAGGCAGCTGAAATAAGGAGACAGCTACAGAATTTTACACAGACCTCTACAGTACTGAGGCCTGTGACCCATCCTGCAGGAATGAGCTAGTCAGGGAGCTGCCCAAACTGAATCTGGGACAGAGGAGCATGCTGTATGCAGGTCTTGAACTGCAGGAAATGGCCACTATCATTTAACCGCTTTCAGAGGGATGTGAACCTTAAATTAACAGACTGCTGAATGAATTCTACAAACACTTAGGGTTAGGTAGGGTTAAGGTTAAGAGGGTTAGGGTTAGGAGTGTTAGGTTTAGGTTTAAGAGGGTTAAGAGGGTCAGGGTTAAGAGGGTCAGGGTTAAGAGGGTCAGGGTTATGAGGGTTAGGACTATGAGGGTTAGGGTTAGGAGGGTTAGGGCTAAGAGAGTTAAGAGGGATGCAAGGGTCAGGGTTGCGAGGGTAAAGAGGGTTAGGGCTAAGAGGGTTAGGCTTAAGAGGGTTAGGACTACAAGGGTTAGGGTTAGGAGGGTTAGGGCTAAGAGGGTTAAGAGGGATGCAAGGGTTAGGGCTAAGAGGGTTAGGCTTAAGAGGGTTAGGACTACGAGGGTTAGGGCTAAGAGGGCTAGGGCTAAGAGGGTTAGGGCTAAGAGGGTTAGGGTAACATTTAGTTGTAGACTAGTTCGAGGCTTTTAAGTGCTCCTTTAACATTGGAAGGCTATCGGTGAGCTGCACAAGAGCAGTAATGTAACAAGAGGACTTCTGAAAAACTGGAGACCTGTAGCACTTTTATGCGGTGACTATAAGATCTTATCAAAAAGACTGAAGCAGTAAATGGGCCTTTTATTTTATGAGTCAGTCTCCAATGGGAAAAAGCTGCACTATAATATCTTGGAGGTTTTTTTAAGAACAGCAGACTTTCAAAACATGAACTGGGCAGGCTAGTGGAGCAGGTGTGTGCCAAATTGTTTTGCCCCAGCTGTCTTACAAGGAGATAGTACTGGTTACCAACAACCTGATTGTCTCCATGCTGTGGAATCATCTCACCATTCTTGAACCCCCCTGGAGACATTGATCTGGGATGTCCAGAACCTTTTCTGAACCGGACAGCACTTGACTCATGCCTCTGTTCTCTGTCTGCTGTTGTTAATTGATCTGACCTTCTGACTGCAGACAGCACAGTGGTCGCTCTATGGAGAAGGTCTGGTGTGATCTGGCACAGCTTGTGCCTTACTCCAACACATTGAATACTTGACCTACGACAAACACTGTTTGTGCTGAACCTGAGAGAGATGGACCTGTGAGCAACACCATCATTCTACTAGTCTGTCCTGAGAGCCTGGTCCTCAGTGGTGAACATCAGCAGGACTGATGCACAACCATTCCCAAGCACAGAAGAAGAGCTGATGTTCCACAGTCCACTGATCCAAGCCAGAATGTTATTATCCACATACATCCGACAGTGCTCTGGAAAGCAGGAATTACGAAATCAAGGAACGGAGGTCTAGCAAGAACTAGAAGATGATGAGTGAACTGTATGCAGAGAAGGGGGTGCAGTCAGGCAGTCTAGATGCAGAGACTGTTAAAAGAGGTGGTCTCAGCACTGCCCTCTCTGTTTATGGAGGCTCTGGTGCAAGCCTGCAACCTCTCCTGCCCTTACTCATCTCTGCAACAGTAGAGGATTACCAGCATTAGGAAGGAGCTCTTTTGTCCTTCCAAACACCGCAACTATCAAATGCTTGAAAATGCCTCCAAGAATGGTCTGTAAATGTAGAAGATTTATGGTTTAAAAAAAAAACACTTAAGGCGCTTGTTTATCAACTTTAACTTTCTAACATGTATTTATAAATGAGGTTTAGATTTTTTTGTGCATCATTAGAGGAAGCTAATGAGTAATTAAAGGAAAATTTAAAAGTCAAAAGTCTCTCCCTCTCTCTCC
This sequence comes from Ameiurus melas, assembly GCA_012411365.1. Lineage (NCBI taxonomy): Eukaryota > Metazoa > Chordata > Actinopteri > Siluriformes > Ictaluridae > Ameiurus > Ameiurus melas. The sequence goes on from CM022761.1 coordinate 30,756,697, forward strand.
GCATGTGCCGAGTGTGGAGGGAATGGGTGGAGAGCTTTTTGGCATTTTGCTAACTTTCTGCATATTTTTTTCCCCTCTCCTTTGTCTTTCCTTTTTCTTTCAATTAAATATTGAGCGTTTTAGATACAAGTGAGATAGTAGTGACTGTAAATAGTTGAACGTGGGAGAGAGCGAGTGGGGTGCCTCTGAGGCCAGCAGGGAGATGTGGTCTCTCCGGCATGCCGTCGGGTGTGAGATTAGACCACAGTTGGAGGAGGTCATGTTAGCACTGGGAGAGCATGTCAGGTGTGAGAACATCTACTCTGCCTTCCGAATGAATGAAGCAGTGGTGGTGTTCCTGAAAAGATAAAACCTTGTTGCTTGTGAGCAGAATATGGCTGAAAGGAGTCATGGTTCCGGTCTCTCCGCTGTCTTCCCCTGCAGCGCAAGTAGATATCTCAAACATGCCTCCATTCATCAGAAATGAGGTGATGACAATGAAGGAGCTAGCCCTCTTCCGTATGTTCGCCAACCGCATGGAAATGATTCCGCTTGGCTGCTAGAGCTCCAAACAGTAACAGTGAGACAAACACTGTACCCAATGCTAACACCCATGCTAATGCTAATACGCTAACATTTCTGACACCGAAAGAACTCGCAAAGCATCAGCACTAGGTCCGATGCTGGTACAGGCATTTGCACTAGTGCTAGCATGTGTGTGTCTCTTCTCAATTCTTTCCTTCTCTCTCTCTCTCTCTCTCTCTCCATCCGTTCCCCTCATCATTGTCTTTACATTTTTGTTTCTCATCCTGTCTGTTTGCGTCTGTCTCCATCTCTCACTGTATTGTTTATTAAAGCCTTTTTGTCCTAATTAAACAAATCAGACAGAGAGATTTATTCATATATCTGGCTCGAGGAAAAGTCTCGATGCAGCTGAAAGTGTTGTTAATTTAAGCATTCTAAAGTTAAATCCTCGTTCGTGTTCTATTTAACTATAAGAAACAATTTTAGGTGCTGGCGTTTTATTCTTCCCGTAAGGATTAAACACCGCTTTAATCATTATTTTTGTTTGTAGGTCGTGTCACGGAGAAATAATGAGCGAGCCGAATAAAACACTTTAATCCTCCTGCTTTACTTGTCGGGTCTCTCTGAAACCAATTACACTATGTTTACTTTTTCGGGGGTTAAGCCTGAGTAAGAAATCCAATTCATGTTCAAGATTATTAATATTAATATTTATTTAAATATGAATACTTTATGAGAATATCTTCCGATTACATTGCTGGAGTTATATAAATAGAGTCTTTCACAGTCGGGGATTTTTAACTTAAGTGTATTGTTCCTTACATATTACATCCCGACAGAGACTCGGGCCAAACTGTATATTTTTAACTCCTCCCACCCCAACCACCCCCCCTCCTGTCTGCCCCATCATCTCCTACCATTCCTGAGTCATTCTCACAGAAAGACTGGAAGAAACGTATATTTTCAGACCTCAGCTGTGCTTCGATGAGCTCAGCTTTTCTCCTCATTTCTCCTCGACCTCATTTCCATTTGTTTCAGTGAGAAAACGTTTTCAGCGCGTTTCACATCGATCTGTTTGTTTGTTTACTCGGATCTAATCACGGTTTGTTTAGAGGGACGCACGCAGTGATTAAAAAAAAATGTCAGAGGCAATTGTAAGCTTATTGGCGCGATGCTTTTGTTTTAAATGATACATTTATGGAAAAGGTTAAACAACATGCTGTTACACGAGGCAAAGAACTCCAATCAAAATCTACAGGAATACTGGATAGTATCAGTTATTATCAAAAATATTACTATTATATTATCTGAAGAGGAGAGAGAGAGAGAGAGAGAGAGAGAGAGAGAGAGAAAGAGAGAGAGAGTAGAGCTCCAAGAAACTTATGTGGGAGGTGAGATAAGGATAGTAAAGATAATGATAGTGTAGATAGATTAATGTAGAGATATATTGATATTATTTTTTGTAGTTATTATATAGTATTATATTGGTAAGATAGAGTAGTAATAGATAATAGATATATATAATTAGATAGTTAGATAGATAATAATGATGTATAATAATTTTTATCATAATAATAGATATAATAATTATAATAGATAATAATAATATAGTTTACAACACACGACCCACATAATTAGATATAGATGATAATATTAATGATAATAATGCTCAATTTAGATAGATAATAATATAATAATAATTATATAATATTATAATAAAAGTAATAGATAGATAGATAATACATTCTTGAGAAGAGAAATATCAAAAGTAATTAGAGAAAAGCTTTATAAATAAATGATTGAAGTGAAATTTCAGCTCAGACCCTGATGGTGAAGGAGATAAATCAGAACTCAAAGCTGGGAAACGTTAGCGTTCTGGTTCTGAAGTCGTGTTCTGAAGAATGTACACGGATTTATTTTTTGAATAAAGATGAAAAGTACAGAAAGTTTTAATCACCAGATCTTAAACCTGTAGAAAATTCCCCTCAGTCCGTCAAAACCAAAAGACTAACCAATTCATTTTATTCACACCACAGCACTGGAGAATTCTGCGTTCTGATTGGTCGGAAAGAAAGAGAATAAAGAAATAGCGAATAAAGAGAGAGAGAATAAAGAGAGAGAAAAAGAGAGAGAGAATAGAGAGAGAGAGAATAGAGAGAGAGAATAAAGAGAGAGAGAATAAAGAGAGAGAGAGAATAGAAGAGAGAGAATAAAGAGAGAGAATAGAAGAGAGGGAATAAAAGAATAGAGAGAGAGAGAATAGAGAGAGAGAATAGAGAGAGAATAGAGAGAGATAAGAGAAAATGAGAGACAGAATAAAGAGAGAATAGAGAGAGAGAGAGAATAGAGAGAGAATAAAGAGAGAGGGAATAAAGAGAGGGAATAGAGAGAGAGAATAAAGAGAGAGCTGCTGAGAGAGAATAGAGAGAGAATAAAGAGAGAGAGAATAAAGAGAGAGAATAGAGAGAGAGAATAGAGAGAGAGAGAATAAAGAGAGAGAGAATAAAGAGAGAGAGAATAAAGAGAGAGAATAGAGAGAGAGAGAATAAAGAGAGAGAGAATAAAGAGAGAGAGAATAAAGAGAATAGAGAGAGAGAATAAAGAGAGAGAGATAAAGAGAGAGAATAAAGAGAATAAAGAGAGAGAGAAAAAAGAGAGAGAATAGAGAGAGAGAATAGAGAGAGAGAGAATAAAGAGAGAGAATAAGAGAGAGAGAATAAAGAGAGAGAATAAAGAGAGAGAGAATAAAGAGAGAGAATAGAGAGAGAGAATAGAGAGAGAGAGAATAAAGAGAGAGAGAATAAAGAGAGGGAATAAAAGAATAGAGAGAGAGAATAGAGAGAGAGAATAGAGAGAGATAGAATAAAGAGAGAGAATAAAGAGAGAGAGAATAAAGAGAGAATAAAGAGAGAGAATAAGAGAGAGAATAGAGAGAGAGAATAAGAGAGAGAGAATAAAGAGAGAGAAATAAAGAGAGAGAGGAAAGAGAGAATAAGAGAGAGAGAATAAAGAGAGAGAGAATAGAGAATAAAGAGGGAATAAAGAATAGAGTAGAGAGAATAGAGAGAGAGAATAGAGAGAGAGAATAAAGAGAGAGAGAATAAAGAGGAATAAAAGAAATAGAGAGAGAGAAGAGAGAGAGAAGGAGAGAGAGAATAAAGAGAGAGAGAATAAAGAGAGAGAGAATAAAAGAGAGAAGAAAAAGAATAGAGAGAGAGAAAAGAGAGAGAGAAAAGAGAGAGAGAAAAAGAGAGAGAGAAAGAGAGAGAAAAAAAGAAGAGAGAGAGAGAATAGAGAGAGAGAATAGAGAGAGAGAATAAAGAGAGAGAGAATAAAGAGAGAGAGAATAAAGAGAGGGAATAAAAGAATAGAGAGAGAGAATAGAGAGAGAATAAAGAGAGAATAAAGAGAGAGAGAATAAAGAGAGGGAATAAAAGAATAGAGAGAGAGAATAGAGAGAGAGAATAGAGAGAGAGAATAAAGAGAGAGAGAATAAAGAGAGGGAATAAAAGAATAGAGAGAGAGAATAGAGAGAGAGAATAGAGAGAGAGAATAAAGAGAGAGAGAAAAAAGAGAGGGAATAAAAGAATAGAGAGAGAGAATAGAGAGAGAGAATAGAGAGAGAATAAAGAGAGAGAGAATAAAGAGAGGGAATAAAAGAATAGAGAGAGAGAATAGAGAGAGAGAATAGAGAGAGAGAATAAAGAGAGAGAGAATAAAGAGAGGGAATAAAAGAATAGAGAGAGAGAATAGAGAGAGAGAATAGAGAGAGAGAATAAAGAGAGAGAATAAAGAGAGGGAATAAAAGAATAGAGAGAGAGAATAGAGAGAGAGAATAGAGAGAGAGAATAGAGAGAGAGAATAAAGAGAGAGAGAATAAAGAGAGGGAATAAAAGAATAGAGAGAGAGAATAGAGAGAGAGAGAATAAAGAGAGAGAGAATAAAGAGAGAGGGAATAAAGAGAGAGAGAATAGAGAGAGAGAATAAAGAGAGAGAGAATAAAGAGAGGGAATAAAAGAATAGAGAGAGAGAATAGAGAGAGAGAGAATAAAGAGAGAGAGAATAAAGAGAGAGGGAATAAAGAGAGAGGGAATAGAGAGAGAGAAAGAGAGAGAGAGAATAAAGGGCGGGCTGCTGAGGGAATGAGTGTTTATAGCTGCTATAACGTAAGTGAGAACAGGAACTACTTTGTTTCACAGATGTAACTATAAATGGATAAAAAGTACGGCATGTTCTTTCATAAATAACAAAATTGTACTCATTGGGAAATCAATTGCCATGGAAACGGAATAAAGAACAGGTGCAGGATGAGTGTAAGAACACACAAGAGAGGAAACACAGCGACTCACACGCATCACACATGGTGTGACCTTTAAATCTCTCTACACTCTCACACACACACACACACACACACACACACACACACACACACACACACACACACACACGACAGGCACAGATGTTATTTCTAGTAAATGCCCTGTCAATCCTGACACCCGCAGAGTGTGTGTGTGTGTGTGTGTGTGTGTGTGTGTGTGTGTGTGTGTGTGTGTGTGTGTGTGTGTGTGTGTGTGTGTGTGTGTGTGTGTGTGTGTGTGTGTGTGTGTGTGTGTGTGTGTGTGTGTGTGTGTGTGTGTGTGTAGTCATGATTGCACATGTATTTAAGAATAAAATACGGTTGCATGTGCAACATTTGCTACTTCTTTCTCTCCGTCTCTCTCTGCGCTGTCTCTCCCTACAATCCAGTCTCTTTCTGTCTCTCTCTCTCTTCATCTGTCTCACTTCAGTTCTGTCTCTCTCAGTCTCCCTCGATCTGTCTCCATCTCTTCATCTCTCTGTCCCTCTCAATTCAATTCCATCCCTCTCTCTGTCTCAGTCTATTTATCTCCACCTTTCTATCTCTTTCTTTCTCAATTCAATTCTGTCTATTTCTTTCTCACTCTCTCTCTCTCTCTCACCTCAATTCTCTCTCTCTCTCTCACCTCAATACTCTCTCTCTCTCTCTACTCAATACTCTCTCTCTCTCACCTCAATTCTCTCACCTCAATACTCTCTCTCACCCAATACCTCTCTCTCTCCCCACACTTCCCACTCTCTCTCTCACCAATTCTCTCTCTCTCCTCCCAATACCTCTCTCTCACCAATACTCTCTCTCTCTCTCTCTCACCTCAATACTCTCTCTCCCCACCCCCACACTCTCTCTCTCACCCTCACTTCTCTCTCTCTCTCTCTCTCTCACCTCAATACTCTCTCACCTCACTTCTCTCACCCCACTCTCTCTCTCTCCTCCTCCTCTCTTCTCTCTCTCACCTCAATACTCTCTCTCTCTCTCACCTCAATACTCTCTCTCTCTCTCACCTCAATACTCTCTCTCTCTCTCTCTCTCACCTCAATTCTCTCTCTCTCTCTCTCACCTCAATACTCTCTCTCTCTCTCACCCCACCCTCTCTCTCTCTCTCACCCCACCTCTCTCTCACCTCAATACTCTCTCTCTCTCTCTCACCTCTATCTCTCACCCCATCTCTCTCACCTCACCCTCTCTCTCTCCTCACCAACACTCTCTCTCACCTCAATACCTCTCTCACCCCTCCACTCTCTCTCTCACCTCAATACTCTCTCTCTCTACCCTCAATTCTCTCTCTCTCACCTCAATTCTCTCTCTCTCTCTCCCACCTCACTCTCTCTCACCCCACCTCTCTCTCTCACCTCAACTTTCTTCTCTCTCTCTCTCACCTCAATACTCTCTCTCTCACCCCACCTCTCTCTCTCTCCTCTCACCTCAATACTTCTCCACCTCACTCTCTCACCTCACTCCTCTCTCTCTTCTCTCTCACCCTCTCTCACCTCAATACTCTCTCACCTCAATTTCTCTCACCTCACACTCTCTCTCTCCCACTCTCCCCCACCCTCTCTCACCTCAATACCTCTCTCTCTCTCTCCACCCCCAATACTCTCTCTCTCACCACACTCTCTCTCTCTCTCTCACCTCATCACTTCTCTCTCTCTCTCCACCTCAATACTCTCTCTCTCACCCACCTCTCTTCTCTCTCTCTCTCTCTCTCACCCTCAATACCTCTCTCTCTCACCTCAATACTCTCTCTCACCTATACCTCTCCTCAATACCACCTCTCTCTCTCTCCTTACTCTCTCTCACCTCAATACTCTCTCTCTCCCCCCCTCTCACCCAATTCTCTCTCTCTCTCTCACCTCAATACTCTCTCTCTCTCTCTCACCCTAATACTTCTCCTCACACCTAATTCTCTCTCTCTCTCACCCACTCCTCTCTCTCTCTCTCTCACCCCACTCTCTCTCACCCTCAATACTCTCTCTCTCTCACTACTCTCTCTCACCTCAATACTCTCTCTCTCTCTCACCCTCACCACTCTCTCTCTCTCTCCCCACTCTCTCTCACCTCATTTCACCCACACTCTCTCACCTCAATTCTCTCTCTCCACCTCTCTCTCACCCCAATACTTATCTCTCTCACCTCAATCTCTCTCTCTCTCTCACCCTCAATACTCTTCTCTCACCTCAATACTCTCCACCCAATTCTCTCACTCACTCTCACCCCAATACTCTCTCTCTCTCCACCTCAATACTCTCTCTCTCTCTCCTCAACTCCTCTCCCTCTCCTCTCTCTCACCCACCCTCTTCTCTCACCTCACTCTCTCTCTCTCTCTCACCTCAATACTCTCTCTCACCTCTCACCAATACTCTCTCTCTCTCACCTCTCTCTCTCTCTCCTCATCTCTCTCTCTCTCTCTCTCTCTCACCTCAGTACCTCTCTCCCCACCCTCTCTCTCTCTCACCCTCAGTACTCTCTCTCTCACCTCAGTACTTCTCTCACTCTCTCTACCACCTCTCTCTCACCTCTCTCAATACTCTCTCTCTCCCTCAATACTCTCTCCTCACCATTATTTTCTCTCTCACCTCAATACACTCTCTCTCTCCTGATCTCTCTCCATCTCACTACTACTACTACCACTACTACTATTATTATTATTATTATTAGTAGTAGTAGTAGTAGTAGCAGTAGTAGTAGTAGTTGTAGTATAGTATCTTGCACTACAGTTCAGTAAAGTCCTTTACATGGGTTAAATAACAAACAACTTGAACCTTAATATAAACACCATGAAATCATAACACAAAATATAATAAAATGATGAAACAAATAATCATTAAAATGAAAAGATATAAAGCATCAAATCGTAGCGACTTTCTCCCGTCATCCTCGACTCAAAGCACTTTGTCTCAAAGACGAGACAATCGGTGTTGTAAAATGTGCTGCATTCATCCATCTCTTCATTTTTACCTTCATCTGTCCATCATTTCTCCACCGACGCTCCTGTCTGCAGTACAGACCGGACCTCTCCACCTGTCCCCTGCTCATATCTTCCACACTTCTACATAACCTTCAGTGCACTGATCTGACAGTTCCTGATATCATCCCTCACTCACCGGTTTTCATCCGTCTGTCTGTCTGTCTCTACAAGGCGTGCTGATATTTATCCAATCAGAATGCAGTATCAGTGTGTTGGTTTGAATAAATAAACAGTAGATATGAAAGGTCAGTGATCAAAGGTCAACAACAACAACAACAACAACAGAGACCCATCCGTTTCCCATGGAGCAGCGGGAGAGAGTTCTACAGTTCAGCTTTATCTGCACACAACACACTCTCTCTTAATCCACACACATACTGTGTGTGTGTGTGTGTGTGTGTGTGTGTGTGTGTGTGTGTGTGTGTGTGTGTGTGTGTGGTGTGTGTGTTCGTTCTCAGACACAGGAACTGAGAAAGTCAATAACAATCATGTTTTCCACAAATCCCATTTAAATCCTTGGCACCCTCTACAATAACGCTGAAACGGAGCCAAGCACACTACTCACACCCGCATTAACATCCGATCTTTCTGAGGGAGGAACTCCAGGTGTGGGCTGTGTCCTAATCCCGTTTATATGACGTCCCCTCAGTCTTTATCAGCAGGAGTGTTAAAGCTGGAGTTCTTCTTCTTCTTTTTTTTTAAATAGCATAATAAAACACTCGGGCTGTTGTGAGAGCAGCTCACAACAGTGTTGAGAGAGAGATTAAATATCCTCAACGCCTAATTATGGGAGCCTGATGACATCATAGGTGTGACTTTATACATAAAAGGATTCAACACTGGTGCAATTTAAAGTTTTAACAAACAAACAACGGACACCTTTATACAGAGAGATAGACAAACAGATCGATAGATCGATAGATAGATAGATCGATAGATAGATAGATAGATAGATAGATAGATAGATAGATAGATAGATAGATAGATAGATAGATAGATAGATAGATAGATCGATAGATAGATAGATAGATAGATAGATAGGGCAAGTGAGACTTCAATTTCAATTCAATTCAAATTTAATTCAATTCAATTCAAATCATCTCAAAGCAGCTTTACAGAAACATATAAACACAGGATAGAGATTTTAAGCGTGTGAATTTATGCCTATCGAGCGAGCCGGTGGTGAGGAAAAACTCCCCAAGATGATATGAGGAAGAAACCTCGAGAGGAACCAGACTCAGAAGGGAACCCGTCCTCATCTGGGTAACGACGGATAGTGTGAAAGTAAAAGAACATTCATTATGGTGTTTATATGAGGTGTGTGTCTTGAACTTGTCCACTTTTCACTAAAGGAGACCGGAGTGTGAAACTGCATGTGGTGATTGCAGTCCCAAGGACATCGCTGCAACCGTAGTTCCAGCAACCACAGCGAGAACGTCCATGTGGAATCGAGGTCCGAAACCATTTCCATGGTACTTCAAGCAGCACCGTCCTCAGCAGTCTCCAGGAAAATTCAAGCTCATATGTGATGCAAAGTTGCCATGGTTGTAGTTTTTACAACGAGCTTTGAAATGAAGTTGCAAGTCTGTGGGTGGCTGCATTTCTTTTTTTTTGGTTTTTTTGGGGGTGGGTTGAGATTACGCACGGATTTAAGGCCGCAGGTGAACATTCCTTTTTAAGTTTAACCAACTTGAACTGTCTTACAGTGAAAGAGGGATTACAGAGTCGATAAAGTCTGTTCTGTTCTGGCGATGATAAAAAACAAAAATGTGTAGCGCAGATACCGCAAATTAGAAATGCACGCGCACCACGGTGAATGTTTTTTTTTCCAATGAGGGAAAACAGTCAAAATGTTTGGGCTAGCTTCGTAGTCGCAGGGTTGAAAATGTTTTTATTTAGGTTCTTATCTAACTGTATCTTGGCGTCTGAAGACCACGAAGACCATGCTGTCTAACGAGCCAGTTTAACAAACACGGCAGTAACGACACCTCGCCGGCAAGGTGTGAATTCTCGTGATCGGTTCTCATCATCAAAACAAAGAAGAGTACACGCTAACACTCTTTGTACAGACTGACAGCACACAAAGTTTTCAGAGGAGTTCTAAATAAACTAACAGCAAGAATTTGGTCCAACAGACCAGAAGCGAGTGAATTATTTCCCCACTGAAGTTAGCTGACGATCGGTGGAGTGACGGGACGATGACGAGGCGCATGTTTAAAAGCAGTGAGGTGATAAGACGGAGACTGATGCGAATAAACTCATTTCCTGTCGGAATCGTACCATTCTTTATCATATGTCAGTGATGACGTTTTTCCGTCAGTAGACGAGGATATCAGGGTAACATCGGTTGATATATATATTTCAGTTCTGGAACGGAAAAGTTTTCAGAACTATATACAGAAATAATAGGTGGAAAGTTTGACCGTCTGAAGGGCTGTCAGGTTCCACATCACGCCATTCAGTCAGCAAAAAACTAAAGAAACTCTCTTAAACTTCTACAATTTCTTCTCAAACATAAAGAAAATCCAGCAACTGAACTCTCCCTCTCTCTCTCTCACACACACACACATTATATATATATATATATATATATATATACACGAAATCTCAGACCTGCTTAATAAATGATGGAGTGTTTCTCACTCACCTTCCTGCACGGCCTGAAATGGGTTGTCGGGCTCAATGAGTTTGATGGAGTGTGTGACACGTTCATTCTGCAGGATGTCATCGCTCAGACTCAGATCGGAGATGGCCAGCTGAAACACCTCCGAGTCCCGAACTGCGTCCTGCTCAAAGATCGCACCTGCGCCGAAATAAAATAACAATCCATCAAATCAACACTTACACCACGTAATCGCATCTCATTTACATTTCTCAATGGTGGTTCTTCTCTCCATGGCCCTTTCATATACCACAGAAGGCGTGTCTTTGAGAGCATTTATGGAAAGCTTCCCGTTTGAACAAGGAAGTCAGGGACATTTATAAATGCAGGTGGATTTTTACAGATGTTTTTCGCTGGATTTCTGAGAGGAACTTACAAATATTCACCGCTAATTCTTGCTAGCCTGTCATGGTAGGTTCACCAGCCATCAAAAAAGACGGTCACTATTATAATGCAATATGAAGTAAATACACTTGAATAGCTTTACACTGAGCTTTAGTAATGTAGACACTCAGCACTTAAATGACTGTGACCTTCTCCACACCCAAAACATAGCATGTGACTGCAGAATGTATTGCAATACTGTGGTATATGCTGCTCACACAAATGTTTGTGTTCGTTTAAATTTTTGTAATGTTGCTGTGGGAGAATGTACGAATAAAAACTGCGGTTTTACACATGATAAACTTCAACTGTAAAAAAAAGCAAAAACCAAAAACAGCACTGCTATCAGCACCGGAGACATCGACCATCGTTCGAACAAAAGGTAGCGCTGATATTGGGACCGAGGACAATGCCACCATTTAGCACAGTGCAACCATTAATCACCGAGGACAACACCGCCATCAGAACTGACAACATCGCTTCCATCAGAACTGAGGAGAGTGGCACCATCAGTGCCAAGGGCAACACTAAAATCACAACTGAGAATACTGCAATCATCAGCACCTCCGTCAGAACCAAGGACAGCGCCACCAAGAGCACCGAAGACAGCGCCACCGTCAGCACCGAGGACAGCGCCACCGTCAGCACCGTGGACAGCAGCACAGTCAGTAAGGTGGACAGCGTTGCTGTTTAGAACCAAGAACAGCGCAACTCTCCGGACCATGGACAGTGCTGCTGTCACCACCGAGCACAGTGTCACCATCAGGACCATGGACAGTGCCAACATCAACTCAAGGACCGGACAGTTATTAGAGCTAGGACAGTGCCGAAGACATCATCACCATCGCACCAAGAACTGTGCTAGCATCCGCACAGAGGAAATTGAGGACAGGTTTTATTTATTTATTTATTTACTTATTTATTTTATTATTGTAACACTGTTTTTCTGGATATTTCTTCAGAAAATCGTGTATATCCTGTTATGCACTGTGTGTCATAGAAATGCCTCTGAGAATCATATTTTTGTCATAGCGCCCACTCCTAATCAGCACTGAGGACAGACCTTAAATCTAAAATGAACCTAAAACACACACACACACCACACACACACACACACACACAGATCTGAAAACATTTGAACACATCCAGTGACTCAGTGGAAGTTCAGGAGGATTGGTGGGTTGAGTCAAGTGTTGAGTTGTGCCTGTTGCTTGAAGGGAATCTGGTGTGAGGTTTAATAAGAGCCATCAGGTCGGGGGGGTCTTGGGGACACTTCTGGCTTGAAATCTGATGCGGATAGCTACAGGAAGCAAGTGGAGGGAGTGCACGAACACAGAAGATTGAAAACAAGTCATGCGGCTGCATTCTGGATCAGCTGTTGAGGCTGGGTGGCACACAGGGAAGGGAGTCGCAATAATCCTGAGGTGAGAAGCGAGTCAAGAAACACCTGAGTGCAGAGATGTTGGGAAGGAGAAACGGAGTGAGAGAATGACATGTTCATGTGTTCCATGGCTGCCTTTCATGTGATCTGTGAATCTTTCAGGAAGGTTACAAGCTCAATCCCAGCTCCTAATCCTACCTTTAGCGACTTTTCATGAATCCCTGGTTTGATTTAATAAAACTCGGGGACATCTCGGGGCTGACGGAAGCAGCTCATCTCCTGGCTCGTGGCGGGAGTCTTATTCAGACGAGCTGCAACCTGGAGAGAGAAACGCTGAATGTGCTTTTGTGCTGATGTACTGCTTACTAACGCTCTTTTCTCTTCAACCTGCAGGCTCAAGAGGGAAGGTCTGCCTCCAACTACATCTTCTAAAGGTCTCAAAAACAGGCACACACTGAGCAGATATTGTAGATGTGTCACAGTGAGTGCAGCTCAATATACAGTTGTGCCCAAAAGTTTACACACCCCTTGCAGAATCTGCTAAATCTTAATACCGTTAACAAAGTAAGACGGATCATAAAAATCCCATGTTGTTTTTTTGTTTTTGTTTTTATTTAGTTCTGACCTGAAGAAGCTACTTCACATAACAGATGTCTCTACATAAAGACAAGATAATAGCTGAATTTATAAAAATTACCCCATCAAAAGTTTACTCACGCTCGATTCTTAATCCCGTGTGTCGTTACCTGGACGATCCACGACATGACGTGTTTATGTTTTGTGAGGGTTCTTCACGAATCCGTTGTTTGTCCTGAGCAGTTAAACCGCCCACTGTTCTTCAAAGAAATCCTCCAGGTCCTGCACGTCCTTTACTCTTCCAGCATCTTCTGCATATTTGAGCCCTTTCCAACAGTCACTTTATGAAGTTCAGATCCATCGTTTCACACTGAATATGACTGACGGACTCGTACACGACTATTACAGAAGGTGCAATCGTTCACTGATGCTCGAGAAGGCAACATGATACATTAAGAGCTGGAGGGGGGTATAAACTTTTGAACAACATGATCGGTGTAAATTGTTAGGATTTTAGTCTTCTGGGAGACATGTAACTATCTTATTTAGCATCTGAAGGGCCGTCCTAAATGAAAACATAAGCTCTTTAAACGAAATAACAATTCACACTGACTATTAAGATTCAGCAGATTCTGCAAGGGGTGTACAAACTTTTGGGCACAACTGTATAACAACTGCTAATACTTCTTTTCCTCCTTAATCTGCTCTGACTCCAGTTTTGGGATGTAGTTGCTCCAGTATTGAGCAGCAAATTCTTTTATTTTTATTTATTTATTTTTTGTGAAAAACATATCTTCCAAGATCAAAAGGCAAATGGAACGTTGATTTAACATTTCATTTATTAGTGTCTAAAGTGGACTGAGTCGGCCATGTTGAAAAATCAATAGCAATATCCGACAATATCCTTACTCTTCCCTTACGTTGGCACTTTCTCACACTCGCGAATCACTCGCGCTTCAACTCGACCCAAAATAAAACGCGAACGCAGTACTGTTCGCAATTCCACTGCCAAAGAGGTACGCCTGTCAATCAAACATTACAGGTGGGACCGTTCTGGTGTTTTAGAGGAAATTAAAAATAAAAAATACTTTGATCATGGATTTGAAGCCAGTTAGAAGTTGGTTCATTAGATCAGTAAATTGGTTTATTGAATCTGGTCTTAAGAAGAAATCGGGAAGTTGTAAAAATGTTTAATGTACATTATGTGTACATTATTATTAGCTTTATTAGAAGATTAGCAGTGCGCGCTGTACTAGCTACAAACACTCTCCAGACACGCCAATGAGCTCGGCTCTATCTTTCCAAGCTTTCATTTTTCAAGAGGTCATACGGTTCCAATTTTTCACCCAGGAACTTGGGGGGGAGGGGGGGACGACACACACGTCGGACCACAAGTGCTACAGGATTGGTCTGAGGAATCGTTCGTTTGGAATCGAGCCAATCGGTTGGATTCGTCGCTTTATTGTGTGTGTGTGTGTGTGTGTGTGTGTGTGTGTGTGTGTGTGTGTGTGTGTGTGTGTAGAAGACAGACCAAAGACTCAGGAGTGTTTCAAATGAGAGCGTCCTCAATCATTTCCCCTCTCTCTTTGTTGATTTCTCTCCATCAATACACCTCTTTTTCCTCCTCCCCATTTCATGTCTTCTTTCCCTCCACTTTTTTCTCTGGGAGTCTATTTTTCCCTCTCTCAGTTCAATTCAACACGCCTGCACCGTACATGATACAATGAGAGGAACAAAAGGGACAGGAAATAATGAATGAATAAATAAACAAACAAAACAAACAAACAAATAAATAAATAAATCTTCCTGTCGCTTCGTTCCTGTAATGTTCTCTCTCTCTCTCTCTCTCTCTCTCTCTCTCTCTCTCTCTCTCTCTCTCTCTCTTCCCGACTACATCCCTTTTCTCTTCCCCATGTTCATTCCCTCTCTTTCTTCTTTCTTTTATCCCTTTCTCCTTTTTTCTCTATTGAGGCTCTGCTCTTTCTTTTCTTTTCTATACCTGCCTCTCTCCATCTCTTTGTTGTCTCTGCACACCGTCCCCCCCTCCCTAATAATCCGTCAGGTCCATGAATAGTATTTATTTATTTATTTATTTTTTAAGCTGTGTGCCACAGTATATAGGAGCTGAAATGATATAACGAATATGAGTTCAGACGTTATTTTGGCATTTATGTCCAAGTCATGTGAACGGTGTAGGAATTACTGTACTTATTATAAACCCCCCATACCCCCGCACCCCTTTTTAAAGAGACCAATAGTGGATAATTGGCTGCTCAGCTGTTCCCTGGCCATGTATGTGTATTATTCCCTCATTATTACACTTACAATAGCAGATAAAAGGTCTAGAGTTTAATTCAAGCGTGGCAGTTCCAGTGTACCTGTCAGCACGCCGTCTCTCCCGTGTCTCCCCTCTGTCACGGTTTGTTGAACCCGTTGCACCTGTTCGTCTGGCATCTGTGCTGTTTTTACTGTGTATGGTGCGGCACTGGTATCGTGTAGACTCGGTGTTGACCTACGATCGTCAAGCTCTGCTCAACATCAAAAGCTGTACGGGAGCTCATCTGTTATCTTGTTCCTGCTCTGCATTCTCGCTTTCGATCCGCATTCAAGCGACCAGCGGTGGAGTGTGCTCTCCGGATACCTCGCTGCGCTCCTCCTCTAATTAACCGCCGCAGGAAGAGAGGGAATCGTGGTGGTGTCCGGGTGAGAACCAGACGGGCGATTGCTTCCTCCGTACAATCGGCGGAGTTTCTAGTAGATACTATACGCTTGGAGGGACTCCACGTGACGCGACGCTCATGGGATTATCGATCTGTTTCTCATCTAGCTATTCTCCCGGACTTCTTACACTCATCTAATTGCTCTGCTCCTCCACGATCACGGATCCACCATAAAGGATCTGGCCTCGTTACGTCAGTCTCCTCTGAATATGGCCCTGGTTAGCGTCGGGTCGGTGTGCAACAAAACTTTTATTTTAAATGACTTGTTCGCCAGACGTGACGTGGATATTTTATTCCTGACGGAGACCTGGGTCAGTCCTGGTGAGCCAACAGTCTTCGAGGAACTCTGTCCACCGAACTGTCGACTGATTGATTTATTTATTAGTACTCCGAGGTCTGCTGGCAAGGGCGGTGGGGTTTCTATGGTCTTTAAACAATCCCGTAATGTATGGACGGTTTCTGCTGGGATTTACTTGTCGATTGAGGTTCAGTGCGTTGCGTTAGAGCCGACCTCGTGTCTGCTGCCCTGGTCGACCCTTGGTTACTGAATTTCGTAATATCTTGGATTTCTTTGGACTTCAAGATTCTAGATATAAATCCGGCAACATGTCCTTGGTCCTACTCTAGACCTTATTGTCATATGGAATCCCAGCTGTTAAGGTTAATATAGAAAATGCTTCCTTCTCTGATCACAAGGCTATTGTTATTGTTTTGTTTTTTTTATCGATTGTCGCTGCTGCGAGCTCCGCAGTCCTGAGGAGGCCCTCGGGCTGTTACTCCTGTGTTATTCATTCACTCACTGCCTCTCAGTTTAGTGAAAGTTATCTAGCTAATGCTGTTGAAACATCTATCTCGAATGCGGCCGAGTCTTCTTCTGGGCCTGACGATTTGATGATGTGTTTATTCGACACATTTTGCTCTAATATTTTAGATTCGATTGCACCTTTCAAGCTGAAACGACCAAAGCGAAAGATCTTATTACAGGCTGGACGATAATACTGGTTCTCTCAGACAGGCCTGTCGTAAAGCCGAGCGGAGATGGGATGCATGATCGTTTAACTTGTGCCCTTTCAGATTTTTAAAGTTGGTCTGTTTAGGTTTCAGAATGCAGCACAGTCAGCTAGGTCTAGGTATTTCTCGGATTTAATCACTACACTCTGTCACAGACCTACGATTTTATTCACCACGATTAGTCCAATTATTAATCCGAGTTGCCAGTTCCATGGGGAATCCTCGGTTGGACTCTGTGAGAGATTTTTTTAAAGTTTCCTGCTGATAAAGTGACAGCCATTCGTTCTTCCTTCACTTCACAGTTCTCAGACCTGCCCCTGAATTCGCTGGCTTTACCGGTTTCTTTACAGAAACTGTTTCTCTAAAGGAACTGTGCGATCTGGTTAACCAGATAAAAATAACATCCACTTCACTTGATGTTGTTAACTCAGATTATAAAAAAGAATCTCTTTCTGTAATTATCCCCAGTATCCAGGTGTTGATAAATTCATCTTTTGACGCTGGGATCCTGAATTGTTTTAAGCACGCTGTTGTTCATCCTGTGCTTAACAACCAGGGATTGGATGAAGGTTGCTTTAATAATTATCGTCTCTAAGCTATCGTTCTTGTCAAAGCTGCTAGAGAGAGTTTTGCAATCACGATTAATCCTGTTTGTAAACTCAGTGAAGTTATTGGGACCTTTCCAATCCGGTCTGACTGCTTCTCATAGCACAGAGTCTGAAGTGTTCAATGACATTTCACTTGTGGTGGATGCTGGTAAAAACGCCTTTGAGACTGTAGATCATAACGTACTTCTTGGGCCTTTAGAGCATTTGATTGGTATCGAGATTAGCGCCTTACAAAGGTTCAGGCCATATCTTAAAGACAGGCCCTTTTCTGTCGTGTTGAGTAAGTTCTCCTCATCTTCCGCTCCTATTATTAGCGGTGTACCTCAAAGCTCCATTCTGGGCCCGTTTCGTTTTTAACGTATATATGCGTGTGTTGGGGAATATAATTAGAGCGCTTTACAGTGTATCTTTTCATTTATATGCTGATGATACCCAGTTGCGCATGCTGTTGAAAGCTGGTGAGTCCATTCAGCCGCTGTTGGACTGCCTCGATGATATTAAAAGTGGGTTGACAAATAACTTTCTCCAACTAAATGAAGACAAAACCGAAATAATTGTTATAATTGTTCGCAACCTTGCCATCATCCTGGATTCAGCATTATGCTTGACCGAGCAGATAAATTCGGCCATTTAGAACACTTTTTATGAGTTACGGATTATTTCTAAACTTAAAACATGTTTGTCTTTTCCGAGATTTGGAGACGGATATTCGTGCTTTTATCACATCGTGCTTAGATTATTGTAATCCATCGTACTCGGGTCTTCCTCAGTCATCTCTTGCTCATCTCCGGATGGTTCAGAATGCAACTGCAAGGCTGTCGACCAGGGCAAAGAAATATCATCACATTTTTAGCGTCGCTCCATCGGCATCCCGGTCCATTTTAGGACCCAGTTTTAAGATTCCATTGTTTGTTTTTAAACCTCTTAATGATCAAGCTCCTTCTTATCTCAAAGATCGTCTCATTCCACATTCATCTAGCAGATCTTCTGATAGGTTTCCTTTGTATATCCCTCGATCCTGTTTAAAGACTAAGCGTGATGGAGCTTTTTCAGTCAGTTTACGGAATCAGCTGCCGCTCGAACTTCTATTATCATTTTTAAAAAAGAGGCTGAATGCGGATCTCCTGGAGCATTTTAATCTGATTCTAGTAATGTTTTATTGTCGGTTTTCCATTTTTGTTTTTGTTTTTCCACTTTTTCTCACTCTGTTCAGCTTTTCTGTGTATAAATGTGCTGCATAAATAAAACTTGCCTACTTTCATTCGCGTGAAAAATCTGTTGCTAACTCTCAATATGAAGATTGGAAAAATCCAATCAGATTTCTGGTACCCTAGCGAAAAGAAAGAACGCACCGGTGAGCTCAGGAACGCCAAAAGACCCGGAAGACCACGCTAAAAAAAAAAAAAAGTTGTGGTGGATAACAAAAGAATTCTTTCCCTGCTGAAGAAAAACCCGTTCACAGCAGTTGGCCAGGAGGTTGGCGTATCAGCGTCAATAATCAAGTCAATAATCAAGAGAAGACTTCACCAGGGTAAACACGGAGGGTTTACCACAAGTTATAAACCACTGGTAAGCCTCCAAAACAGGTAGACCAAGAAAGAAACATGGAATAGACAGATCAATCTGTAGCAGAATGATGAGAAGAGATCGAGAAGATTGGAAGGTACTGCTAACGATCTGGAGCACACCATCTCATCGTATCGATGATGGGAGTGCAGCAGCAGGATGAATTCTGAGGTGTACAGAAGCTAGATTATCTGCTCACATGCAGCTAAACGTGACAGTACAGATCGACGACGACCCGGAGCATACTCCGAAAGTACACCAAGACTTTCTAATGCTAAAAAAAACCCCAACTGGAATGTATGCAATGTCCAGGCCAATCACCTGAGCTGACTCCCACTGAGCTGCATTTCACTCGCTGAAGGCAAAAATGAAGACGTAACACTCCAAGAACGAGCAGGAAGTGACGTGATGACGGCTGCAGTAAAGACCTGGCAGGAGGAAACCCAGCGTCTGGTGATGGTAAAAGGATTTGAAATGATGTATTGGAAATGATAATTTAATGTAGCATTGTTAAACCTGTCCGTTTACTTTGAGTAACTTTTAAAAAAGGGGACCGGATATAAAGTGCTCTGATTCCTACACAGTTCACCTGATCTGGAAAATGTAAATATCCTCAAATTAAAGCTGAAAGTCTGAACTGTGAACTCATATTCATCCCCTCCAGCATCTCTCTCTCTCTCTCTCTCTCTCTCTCTCTCTCTCTCTCTCTCTCTCTCTCCCCACTTTCTCTCTCTCTCTCTCTCTCCCTCTCCCCTCTGTCTCTCCCCCTCTCTCTCTCTCTCTCTCTCTCTCTGTGTTAATAGGACAGGCAGATTTTTCAGATTCAGACCTGAATGAGATGAAAATTGACTCTCCACTACACAATAATAGAAAGGTCAATAAATCAGTAATGAAATAATAATGTTTATATCTTTTTAAAGGTGTTTTATGTCCTTGCCTCCCCCTCTCTCTTCTCTCTCTCTCCCCTCTTTCTCTCTCTCTCTCAATCTCGCTCTCTCCTTTCTCTCCTCTCTCAATCTCGCTCTCTCTTCTCGAATTCTCTCTCCTCTCGCTCTCCCCTCTTTCTCTGTCTCTGTCTCTCTCTCTCTCTCACTCCTCTCTTTCCTCTCTCAATCTCTCTCTCTCTCTCAATCTTTCTCGCACCCCTCACACTCTCTCTCCCCTCTCTTTCCTCTCTCAATTTCGCTCTCTCCTCTCTTTCAATCTCTCTCCCAAGCTCTGTCCTCTCTCACTCTCTCTCTCAATCTTTCTCGCTATCCTCTCTTTCCTTTCTCTCTCTCTCTCTCTCTCTCTCTCTCTCTCTCTCTCTGTGTCTTGAATTGCCTTGATGAGGATGAATGTGTTTTTTTTTTGTTGTCTGCAGTGAATGCAATTAGTTAATAACGCTTTAGCTCTCTCTCTCTCGCACACACACACATATATAT
Organism: Ameiurus melas; assembly: GCA_012411365.1. Lineage (NCBI taxonomy): Eukaryota > Metazoa > Chordata > Actinopteri > Siluriformes > Ictaluridae > Ameiurus > Ameiurus melas. The sequence continues at coordinate 30,776,855 of CM022761.1, forward strand.
ACACACACACACACACACACACACACACACACACACACACACACACACCTGTTACTGACTTTATAGCACAGAGCGGCGTGTGGACTCGGTTTCTGCAAAATATCCACACACACATACACCTTATTACCATTTCCCTCACGTTCAGTCCAGAGTAAATGCTCGCGCAGGAACACTGACTACAGAAATACAAGGAGATCACGCACGTGCCATAATGCGCGCGTGGATTTAACTCTTCCGCATCAATTACCAATTTATTTACATGTAATTTCATTATTTAAAATTTTTTTTAAAAAAAACATACATATTGTCGAGCTGCATAAACAAAAGCATCTAAACTTTCCGCATCAGCACACACGAGCTCGAAACCGGCTGTGCAAGAAACGCGCGCGCGCAAAAACTGACCGTCTTCGTTAATCGACACGAGCGCGAGCTTCACTGATGCATCGATTTCAGAGAAGCGGAGAAGTTCCCTGTGTGTGTGTGTGTGTGTGTGTGTGTGTGGATGCAGAGACATTCAACATGACACACACACACACACACACACACACTGATGGAGAAGCGTTATCCGTTCAGCGCGAGCGCATTTATTTAACTGCATTAATATTTCATTGTCGAGAAAAATCACGAACAAACAACTTTTACACACACACACACACACACACACACACACACACACAACACACACACAGCCCTACCGATGTGGATGATTGAGTCGGCGCGAGCCGGAGCCGGGTGGAGGATCGCGAGCCACAGCACCGACACGCTGAGCGCCAGAAGCGCCATCCTCGCGCGAGAGCATCCACAGAGAGACGGGGCAACGCGCGCAGGGAAATACAATCCACAGGAAAATACACACCACAGTACACACACATACACACACAGACACACACATACACACACACACACAACACAAAAGTGCGCGCGCAGAGAGCGGGCACGCAAGGAGAGCACGAAAGAACGCACACACGAAAAGACGCGCACGCGCGCACACACACACACACACACACACACACACACACACACACACACACACACTGCAAGGAGACTCACGGGTAGAAGTAAGAGGCGGGGGAGGAGAGGGATTGAGGGAGGAGGAGGAGGAGGAGGAGACACCACACTGAAGAGCCCCTATACACCACGTTCCCACTCCGGTCTCTCTCTCTCTCTCTCTCTCTCTCTCTCTCTCTCTCTCTACACACACTACACATCTGTGACTCTCTACACCGATCAGCCATAACATTAAAACCACCTCTCTAACATCGTGTGTGTCTCCCTCCTCTTGTGCCACCAGAACAGCTCTGAGGCATCGAGGCATGGACTCCACAAGAGCTCTGGAGGTGTGCTGTGGGATCTGGCACCAAGACGGTAGCAACAGATCCTTTAAGTTCTGTAAGTTGTGAGGTGGGGCCTCCATGGATCAGACGTGTTTGTCCAGGACGTCCCACAGATGCTCGACCGGATTGAGATCTGGGGAATCTGGAGACCAAGTCAACACCTTTGTCATGTTCCTCAGACCGTTCCTGAACAGTCTCTGCAGAGTGTCAGGGAGCGTTATCCTGCTGAAATTGGACACATCCACATGAATGCCAGGTCCCAAGATTTCCCAGCAGAGCATTACCCAGAACAACACACTTCCTCCACCAGCTCGCCTTCCCATAATGCAGACACACACACACACACACACACACGGCCTCCACATGAAAACCTGATTCATCAGACCAGGCCACTTTCTTCCATCGCTCCATGGTCCCGTTCTGATGCTCACGTGCCCATTGTAGGAGGTTTCGGAGGTGTACAGGGGGTCAGCATGGGCGCTCTGACCGCTCTGCTCCATCAGATCCAGTGTTCGCTTTTTCAGCAGTTTGTGCTGCAGTAGCCCTTCTGTGGAATCGGACCAGACGGACAAGTCTTCGCTCCTCACACGCATCAGTGAGCATATATATATATATATATATATTATGCTTTAATTAAAAATGTAATTACTGAATAATAATTTAATATTACTCAATAATATATTAATGTACTGTTTAATATCACGGTGTGTGTGTGTGTGGGGGGGGGGGCACACAGGTGTGAATATTCACAGGTGTGCATGATAGTGTGAGTGATTCTCTGCAGTGAGCGAGTCAGTGTGCATGAACAGGATCACGGCGCCCTCTGTGGTCACACCACCACACTGCAGCCATCACAGGTACAACAACTGAGTAAATCAGAAAATCAGTAACTCAATAATTCAGTAACTCAGTACCTCAATGCTACAACTCTTAAAATTGACATTTGATTGATTTAATTTTATTGCCATGAGAAAGTTAACCAGTCCTCTTCATTACACAGTATTTTCTAATGATTTTTTTATCAGTAATAATAATAATAATAATAATAATAATAAAATCAGACAGGAAATTAAGAGTGGAATTAGTTATCTTGGTTGTTTTATGAAATGGGCGGAGTTATGGGTCAGGTGACATGTCATTCTAAATTTAAGGTCCACTTTTTTCTTTTTCTTTTTTCCCCCCCAATCAAGTGCTCGAAGAGTGATTTTTAAATCCGAATCAACATTCAAACTAACTCTACCTCTTTATGGAATGAAATCTGGGATCAATATCTTTCCTTGGATGTCGTCTCACTAAAGATATCAAAACGACATTCAGACTCCCTCTTACGAACCCTGTCGGTTGGGATTAGTATTCCAGACACGCGTCTGTTCTGTAATGTTGCTGAATGCCGTTCGTACCGATTATTTCCAGTTCACACAGGACAAGCGATGTCTGTACACTGAATGATACTCAAATCATTTTTCTTTCAGCAGAGAATGCGTGTTGATTACAGTGATTTATACCACAGCACGGCTGAATTTCTTAAACCAGAAGATGTTGATGAATTTCCTCTAACAGCGGCTCTGACAGTAGCACAGCTGCAAATCACAGGTTAATATTAATGCTCTCGTTCTAATGCGCTATCGTTCCTATAGCAACGGCCCGGTCACAGGGACTCGTACAGAGAAAACAAGTGGCCCTCGTGATGGATCATTTCCCCATCATGCTTTATTCCATTTACACCACAACAATCAGCTAACAATGGCATTCCTTTACGTGTTAAAGAACAACACGTCGTACCTTTATCATTTTTAGTTTTCAGTCGTAGCCTCACCAGCTTCTCTCTCTTTTTTTCCCCCCCTCTATTGAAGTCCTGAATTTCCCCTTGGGGATCAATAAATTATCTATCTATCTATCTATCTATCTATCTATCTATCTATCTATCTATCTATCTATCTATCTATCTATCTATCTATCTATCTATCTATTTTATCTATCTATCTATCTATCTATACTATCTATTTATCTATCTATTTATCTATCTATTATTATCTATCTATCTATCTATCTATCTATCTATTATCTATCTATTCTATATTCTATCTATTTTCTATTATTTATATCTATCTATTATTTTCTATTTAATTATCTATCTATCTATCTATTACTATATCTATTATCTATCTATTATCTACTACTACTATTATCTATTATATATCTTTATCTTCTACTATCTACTATATCTTCATCTATCTATCTATCTATCTATTATTTTTTTTTATCTATCTATTATTATCTATTATTTATCTATCTATCTATCTATATCTATCTATTATTATTATCTATTATTCTATCTATCTACTATATTCTATCTATCTATTTATCTTCTATCTATTATTATCTATCTTTTTTATCTATCTATTATCTATTATCTCTCATCTATTATCTATCTATCTATTTTATTTATCTATCTATCTATCTATCTATTACTACTATAATCTATTATCTAATCTATTATCTATCTATTTCTCTATCTATCTATCTATCTATCTATCTATCTATCTATCTATCTATCTATCTATCTATCAGACAGAAATAAAAACTTAGTTATAGCTTCATCTCTGACTAAGAACACGGACACTGGAGACTCCTCCCATAAACGTTTCAATAAACCTCTCTTTATCCTGGAGAAAACGTCACCATATCGAGATGTGTGCGTCTGAGGTTCAAGTCCCTGTGAACGAGCTGTTGCTATAGAAACGGTAACGTATCAGAACGAGCGGAGCGCGTTAATATAAACCTGCGCTAATCAATCAGGATCCAGAATTCATCAGCGCTGCAGTATAAACAACGTTATTGTCACATTAACGAGAAACCAGAACGCATGAAGTCCTCTGCACCGTGGCAGCACCAGAGTCGAAGATCTTAATATCAATACCAGAACCAGGTGAGGTGAAATCCCCTGCACTAAAGACTTGAGTCTCATGGACACTCGGTAATATTAAATGTAACATCAAAAGAATTAAATAACCCAAATGTGATCATCCATCCATCCTGTACCACTTATCCTACACAGGGTCACGGTGTGCTTGGAGGTTTCCCAGGGGACTCGAGGCACGAGGCGGTGGACACACTGGACAGAGTTGTCAATCCGTCACCGAGTACAATCGCACACACACTACGGACAATTTAGAGATGCCAATCTGCCTACAACACATGTTTTTGGACTCGGGGAGGAGAACAGAATACCCGGAGGAAACGCCAGAAGCATAGGGAGAGCATGCAAACTCCGTGTACAAATGGCGGAGAAAGGACTCGAACCCCCAAATCCAGAGGCGCGAGGCAAACGAGCTAACCACTAACCACCACTGAAGCCCTTCCCTTCCCTTCCCTTCCTTCCTTCCCTTCCCTTCCTTCCTTCCTTCCTTCCTTCCTTCCTTCCCTTCCTTCCCTTCCTCTTCCTTCCTTCCCTTCCCTTCCCTTCCCTTCCTTCCTTCCTTCCCTTCCCTTCCTTCCTTCTTCCCTTCCTTCCTTCCCTTCCCTTCCCTTCGCAGCTGTGGCTCAGTTGGTAGAGCGGGTTGTCCACTAATCGTAGGGTTGGCGGTTCGATTCCCAGCCTGCATGACTCCAGATACTGAAGTGTCCTTGGGCAATACACTGAACCCCAAGTTGCTCCAGATGGTGAGTTAGCGCCTTGCATGTCAGCTGTCATGCAAGGTGACAGTCCAGGAAATCCTGAAAATCACCTTCAGCACTCCCGCTTCCCATCTATTTATTTATTTTTTTTTGCTCTGAGTTTTAAACTCGGACACCAGAAAAGAGCGAGAATTTCCTGGACTGTCTGTATACTGAAGGAAAAGTGCATACCATTTCACCTTAACTGCCTCTCACCTGGTGCATGATTGAACTCTCTCTCTCTCTCTCTCTCTCTCTCTCTCTCTCTCTCTCTCTCTCTCTCTCTCGCTCTTTTCATCCTGTCCTCCTTTATGTTTGTAATTTTCACAGGCAGACACACATTCGGACTTTTTAATTTTTCACATTTTCTGAATAGAAAGGGGATTTCTAAAAGTTAAAAGGACAAGACTGACTGAACGACTGAAACTCTTAATTATAAATCATACATGTTTCCCCTCTCGCTGTCCTCATGCTACGTGCAATACTCAATTAATTAAAATTTACGCACAACTTAATTGCACACAGAGCTGTTACATTTGGAAAAGTGAAGCGTTTTAACAGTTTTAATTAGTGGACAAAAAACGTCCGCTTGGAATGAAAATTGGTATGCTGTTGCTTCAGCTAGTTAAAGCAAATATTGGGCTAATTAATGAGAATGTAGGCTAAGCGGCATTGTGGGCTGGATGACTGAACAAAATATTCTGGAAAGATTCAGCCAAAAAACCAAGCAATTGTACAGCGAAGGTGCGGAGCCTGAGGATAGGTTGTAGATGATTTACTGCCGTGCTACAGCTGCGTCATGTGACCTTCCCAGCTTCCCATAATTCTGTTCAGTGCACAACACTTAAACACACAAACTATCCAAAATAGACACTTCAACAGAGGGGAGTTGTTTACAAATGTAAATGACTCACTAGAGGAGTTAAAAATGAATCACTTGAGGTGTTACATACACATGTAGGTGAATAACCCTGTTGGTGAGTCGTTTACATTTATAAACGACTCTTCTGGTCAGTGAATGATCACAGGAGTCATTTGTAAGTGACACATTGGATGAATTATTTTTAAATCTAAGTAACTCACTGGAGGAGTCGCTTGATGAAATGAAAATACCAGTAGAGTCGTTTATAAATATAAGTGACTCACTGGAGGAGTTCTTGACAAATATAAGCGAACTACTGGAGGGGTCATATTCAAATGTGACATACCAGAGGAGTCATTTATAAATGTAAGTGAATCAATCAAGGAGTCATATTCAAATGTGACATACCGGAGGAGTCATTTATAAATGCAAGTGAATCAATCAAGGAGTCATATTCAAATGTGACTCGCCAGAAGAGTGATTTATAAATGTAAGTGAATCAATCAAGGAGTCATATTCAAATGTGACATACCGGAGGAGTCATTTATAAATGCAAGTGAATCAATCAAGGAGTCATATTCAAATGTGACTCACCAGAAGAGTCATTTATAAATGCAAGTGAATAAATGAAGGAGTCATATTCAAAGGTAAGCAGATAATCCGAGGAGTCGTTCATGGATATAAATGAATCAATCATCTCATAGGTACCCAGTTTTATTTACTGTTGCTTAAGAGTCATTTGTGTTTGGAGATTATTATGGAATTAAATTTGTGTCAAAGGTATTGCATGCACCTTTTTAGTTATAATGCTCAAGAAATAAACCAAGTCGAAAGCTAATGCTAAAAAGCAGGAACACGTGGACAGCCGACGATTCTGACCTGCGCACGAGTTCAAAAGATAAACAGATTCACCAGTTACAGCAGGTGGGTGGACGCTGGAGTGTGAAGAGCGTGAAGGAAAAGGAGAAGGATGATGATGTAGAGCATTAAACGACTGTCTGTCTCCAACTGGAGCTGTCTGGCATGAACACACTTCCAGCAGACATGAGGAAAAGAGAAGCAGCGGGATTATTACCGCGGTCCTCATTAAAGCCACATCACACTGAACACTGAACACAATTACGACTTCATACAGAGGTCGAGATGAAAGCGGAGTAGCTCGCTTAACAAGACACGTGCTTAACGAAACGTGTTTAACGAGACATCGCAAAACACAAAACTAAATATAACACATGCGATTATTAGTATCCTTCACTGGCACTGAGACGTGCTCTCTCTGCACACTCCACAAGAAACAGATCGTCATTGACATTACATTTTCTGTAAGGAGATGTTTGTTCAAAGCGCACCTATTACGGTTTTTCAGATATTCCCTTCCATGTAGCGTGTTATATACGGAGCTGTTTGCGGATGTAAAAAAAAGTCTGCAAAGTTTTAAACATCAAAGCGCACGACAAACAGAGTTATCGACTCCCAAAATAAGGAATCGATTCTGAACAGCAGAATCGACTCGGTAGTGATTCCAGACTTCCTGTACTAACCTACGTAGGTTTGTAACAAAAAGCCCCGCCTCTGCTCTTCATCGGCTGCTCGCCGACAGCGCTAGAGCAATCACGACAGATTGGGACGTCTGACCAATCAGAGCAGAGTATGCTCTCTGAAAGGAGGAGTTTAGAACAAATCCTTTAGAACGGATCATTTAACGAGTCGTTTGTGACACTAGGGGGAAAAAGGTAACGGTGCAGTTTAAATGACGAGCGCGTTAAAGTGTTTTTTGACTTCGGATGCGCGTAAATCTCTCGTATGAGAGCTTTAAAACACAATCAGGCACGTTTCAGATCCTGAATCGGTGCGCTTTAACACTTCCCTTTACACAGTTTCTTTTTTATGACTCAGTATCTGTGTAATCTCTCCAACACCACACAAGCTTTTAATATTGCTCAGTGTGTTCCTGCTGGAATGAACTTTAGTAAGAACACTTCTCTCAAACTCTAGCATTAGGGTCAGAGTCAAGTCTCGAGGCAATCTACTTTCCACTGGCAGATAAAAATCCATCAGTCGGTTCTCCTCCTTTATCCACTCCTACTCCATCTCTGTTCCGAAAGGAAATGGATCATGAAATAGAGCCTCTGAACCCCGAGGGATTGGAACCGATAACCATCGACAAGAACACTCAGTCACCGATCTGTACTGTTAGCAACGGTTCGGCTAAACGCTCTGGCCTCGCAGGGCTTGAAGTTAAAAGATGTCAAAACCTGATGAATTTCTGTAAAACACACGCAATGTTAAAACGTTCCACTGCAAAGTAAAATATACAAAGACACCTGGGATGAAAACGTTCTCTCATTCTGTTTCTCTCTCTCTCTTTCGAGTGGTGGGCTTCCTCTGTCTTGTTCTGCATCCCTCTCTCCATCTCTCTTTTCATCTGTTCTTTCTGTCAGTCTCTCCATCTGTGTGCATGTCTCTCTCTCTCTGCCCTGTTGGTCTCTGCCTATCTGTATCTCTATCACGGTCTCCCTGTCCCATTCCCTCCATCTCCCTCCTCCATCGCTTTGACCATGAATGATCCATGAGAACGATTACTCTCGGCACTGAAGCAGGTCCTGTCTTTTCATTCATGGGCTTTTAGACGTTTCTTAATAACTGAGATGAAACCCTTGATACATGTCTGAAATGTAAGCATGTAAGGAGACAGCAGCTACAGTACACCGTGCTCTCCAGCACCGAAAGCACCGAAAGCACCGGGGCGACGTGGCCGAGATGACGGTCAGCAGGAGAGCACGAGGAACCAGAGCACAACACTGACACGCTGGAGAGAGATGGAGGAGACGGTCAGTAATGCTGATGATGCTAAGACTAACTGTATAAATGATGATTTTAAAGCTGGTGCTGGCGAAGTCATGAAACTTGGCAAAGATAGAGAGAACCGTGTTGAAAATATGTGGAAAGAGGACGATGAATATAGCTGAGAAATTGCCATGAACACCAGATACTGTTGGTCAGGTGTTTCATTTTTAACGCCATGTTCAGCATCAAGAGCCGTATTCATGGCAGGAGGAAGGTTATACATAATGAACGAATTAAAACGTATAAATGAATACATGGGAAAATACAGGGGTGTAACCTGGCCGAGGAATTAGGGACCAGAGCTTCAAATAATTTTTTCTTTAGTCACGAATAATTCTCCACTTGGAGCAGGTAGCTCCTACTTGACCTCTCTGCTGCTTTCGACACTGTGAATCATCAGATCCTCCTGTAAACGCTCTCCAGCCTGGGCATCACTGGAACGATTCTGTGCTGGGTGGAATCCTACCTCTCAGACAGATCCTTCAAGGTATCATGGAGGTGAGGCATTTCTGAAACTCAGCAACTCACAACTGGTGTTCCACAGGGGTCAGTTCTGGGTCCACTAGTCTTTTCTATCTACACTACATCTCTAGGGCAGGTGATTGAATATCATGGCTTCTCATGTCATTGCTACGCTGATGAAACCCAGCTCTATTTGTCCTTCCAGCCTGATGATCTATCCGTTTCTGCACATATCTCTGTTTGAACACTTTAAACACCACTTTAAGCTCAACCTGGCAAAATCTGAGCTTCTCATCATCCCAGCCTGTCCCTCAATCAACCAGAACCTTACTATAAAGCTCGGCTCACTCACACTCAAGCCAACCAGGATGGCCAGGAACCTTGGGGTGATTCTTGATGACAGCTTGACCTTTCCAGACCACATCTCAGTAACTGCAAGGTCCTGTAGGTTCATCCTGTACAACATCAAGAAAATCCAACCTTACCTCACCAAACAGACTACACAGATACTAGTCCAGGCTCTTGTTATCTCAAAACTGGACTACTGCAACTCACTACTCTCGGATCTCCCAGCAGCTCCATCAAACCCCTTCAGATGATTCAGAATGCTACAGCACGCCTTGCCTTCACCCAGCCCAAAAGAACTCATGTCACACCCCTCTTCATCTCCCTCCACTGGCTTCATGTAGCCATACGCATCAAATTCAAGGCCTTGATGCTCACCTACAAGACCTTGTCTGGAACAGCGCCCCCTACCTCAACTCTCTCCTCAAGGCGTAGGTTCCCTCATGCAATCTGCAATCAATCCACGCCCGATGCTCAATAGTACCTACTCAGCATGGCTCAAGGTCCTTTTCCAGAACATTCACACTAACTGTTCCTCAGTGGTGGAATGGACTTCTGACCTCAATCCGGACCGCAGACTCTCTCGCCATCTTCAAAAAACAGGTAAAGATCCCCCTCTTCCATAAACACCTAACCAACTCATAATATATATATATATAGCACTTACACCTCGACTCTGCGCACTTTGCTTCCTCAGGAACTCAATTAATGGATCTTGAACATTAGCACTACTTGTACTGTTCTCCGCTTGATATATCGCTTTGCTTGTATTTTTCTCATTTGTAAGTCGCTTTGGATAAAAGCGTAAATGTAGTCAATATGTAGCTGAACGTCAGTAAAAGAACTTTGTCCAATAGAAAAGTTTGGGGTGGTAAACGTAGAAGAGAAGAGAAGAGAAGAGAAGAGAAGAGAAGAGAAGAGAAGAGAAGAGAAGGGAAGGATAATACGTGGAAATACTCGGGTCTTATCAGCAGATCTGGATCCTGACCAGCACTAGCTCATACAATCAGTTAGTGTGACGGGAAAATGGATAAAGGGGGTTGAAACTGAAACACTTTTAAAAGAAGGAGGTCTCAGGTCTGATGGTATGAGAGGATACGCTCGGGTTCTCACTCCACGAGCCTTTTTAGCAGCCAGATCTACCTGCCCATGAGCCCACCATGGCCCTTTCCCAGCCGTAGCTCCGTTTCTGTAAAAGCACACACTTATACTCTGGATACGATGCGGATGATTACGGGGAGAACCGTCTTCATGGATTCAAGGGCTTGGAGGCAGGATTCCGAATCTGTACAAATTAAAACACTACACTGGTGTGCGTTTTCAATACACGTAAAGACAGATAGTGCAGCAGATGCATGATACACAACCGGTCACCCATGTGTGTAGAGTTGAGCTCATGGGTTTACATTCGCCGTGTAGAATCTGCAAACTCTTCAGAATTTAATAATAATAATAATAATAATAATAATAATAATAAAAATTACATTTTTTAAATTTGTTCACTTTATTTACATATAGACAAAATAATCGAATTTATACAAATGAACCCGTTCAAAAGTTTACACACACTCGATTCTTAATCCCGTGTGTCGTTACCTGGACGATCCACGACATGACGTGTTTATGTTCTGTGAGGGTTCTTCACGAATCCGTTGTTTGTCCTGAGCAGTTAAACCGCCCGCTGTTCTTCAGAGAAATCCTCCAGGTCCTGCACGTTCTTTACTTTTCTAGCATCTTCTGCATATTTGACTCCATTCCAACAGCAACTACGTGATGCTGAGATCCATCTTTTCACACTGAGGACGACTGAGGCACTCGTACACGACTATTACAGAAGGTGCAAACGATCATTGATGCTCGAGAAGGCAACACGATACATTAAGAGCAAGGAGGGTGTAAACTTTTGAGCAGTTTGGTCGGCGTAAATTGCTATTATTTTGTTTAAAGGTCTTATTATTTTTTTGTCTTTAGTACTGCCCTTCAGAAGCTACATACGATGTTTACATGTTTTCTAGAAGACAGAATAATTATTATTTATTTATTTTTTTTAAATCTGCATTTCTGAAGTTGATGGTTGTGAGACAGTAAAGTCGTTACGGATATGAAAAATTGTAATACAAGGTTCTTTGAAATACAAATTTTGTCTCTCTCTCTCATAGAACTGTACAGAAGTATATAACTAGTGTTCAGTGTGTGTGTGTGTGTGTGTGAGAGAGAGAGAGAGGTTGCAAGAATGCGCGAGAGAGCGAGAGAGAGAGATGAATACTCAAGGCCAGAAGGGAACACATCTGCTGAACACTGAGTGTGAAAGTAATTTTAATGTGTTTTTCTCTCTGATAAATACCGTGCACACACACACACACACACACACACACACACACACACACACACACACACAAAGCACATTAACAACCTGATGGCTTTGTCATAATATAATAATCGTATAAACTGGGAAGCTCTGCACAGACCTGCAGTAACACCTCTACATGTTCCTGTACGTTCCTCCATCAGTTCCTAGTGTGGTACCTGAACCTACAACCAGATCACAGCCGTGCTGACGTTCAGTACAGCAGCACTCTGGCTTGTGTGCTGTTGCTTCAGTGTAATTCAGCAGCCAGTCCGCGCTCTCTCTAACGACACTCTCACCTTCGTGGACGTTGAATTTTAGTCAATAATTTCTTGAATATTGAATTAGCATTCTAGCCGAGTTTATTCCCACCTCACACTCTGCGTGTCCTGGAGAGACTCTTGATCCGAGGAATTAAGGAAGGGAGGGAGAAAATGTGAACTTTAATGTCATGATGATAAAGATGAATAAACGTTGAGTATCAATTGATTTGCTTCCTTGTGATGGTGTGTTATACATGTGATAGATGTGAATTATGATAGATACGGGATTTGTGATAGACGTTTGATTAGAGACAGACGTGTGATTTGCGTCTTGGCTATTTCTACAGTCCTTCGAGTCGAGTGTCCAAGCACCATGTCATCACGATCACTGAGGAAAAAGACAACCAGGCACAGCAGAAAAACCATAAACTCACCACCAACTTCTGTAGAATTTTGGTCCATCCATCACACTCAAACCCCCTTTGTTCCAATTCCCTCCATTTTCCACAACAGGAAGTGAAACAGGAAGCAGTCGTCACTGCCTCTCCAGCAGTGGGCGATGTGGAGAATAGAATACTTACAGAAAATAATATACAGACGAGAGAGAGAGAGAGAGAGAGAGATTTTATATTTATAAGAAAAACTTTATTATTTTGATTATGAAAGCATTAATGGTGTCAAAGTCATAAAGGAGCATCGATTCTACTTCGGATATAGAGCGTCAGCATTTTTCCAACATCTGTCCAACATCTGTCCAGCTTCTCTTTAGGACCGAAGTCCACGTCTTCGAGTCAATGCAACAGTATTACTCAAATTCCATCCGGTCGCTTCCACCAAATCCTTCATTATCATAATCTTCCCATTCCTCAATTTTTGCTCAAACCATGGCACTATTTCCATCCATCCATCCTTCCATCCATCTTCAACCACTTATCCGTTATCAGGTTGCGGGGGCAGCAGCTCCTGCAGGGGACCCCAAATGTCCCTTTCCCGAGCCACATTAACCAGCTCTGACTGGGGGATCCCGAGGTGTTCCCAGGCCAGTGTGGAGATAAAATCTCTCCACCTAGTCCTGGGTGTTCCCTGAGGTGTCCAGCTCACGACTGGACGTGCCTGGAATACCTCCCTAGGGAGGCGCCCAGGGGGCATCCTTACCAGGTGCCCGAACCACCTCAATTGGTTCCTTTCAATTCAAAGGAGCAGCGGCTCTGCTCCGAGTTCCTCTCTGATAGCCGAGCTTCTCACCCTATCTCTAAGGGAGAAGCCAGCCACCCTCCTGTGAAAACCTATTTCGGTACACTTGTACCCACGATCTAGTTCTTTCATTCACTACCCAGCCTTCATGACCATAGGTGAGGGTAGGAACAAAAATTGCCCGGTAGAGCGAGAGCGTTGCCTTCCAGCTCAGCTCTCTTTTCGTCACAACGGTGCAGTAAAGCCATTGCAATACCGCTCCCGCTGCTCCGATTCTCTGGCCAATCTCACGCTCCAATGTTCCCTCACTCATGAACAAGACCCTGAGGTACTTGAACTCCTTCATTTGGGTTAAGTACTCATTCCCTACCCGGAGTAGGCACTCCATCGGTTTCCTGCTGAAAACCATGGCCTCAGATTTAGAGGTGCTAATACTCATCCCAGCCGTTTCACACTCAGCTGCGAACCGATCCAGCGAGTGCTGAAGGTCACGGGCCGATGATGCCATCAGGACCACATCATCTGCAAAAAGCAGCGATGAGATCATCAGGCCACCAAACCGCAACCCCTCCCCACCATGACTACGCCTCGATATCCTGCCATGAATATCACAAACAGGACTGGTGACAAAGCGCAGCCCTGGAGGAGACCAACCCCCACCTGGAACGAGCTATATTTGTCCAAGGCAACATTTTATACAATAACCACTTTCCGGCTCACAAGGTGTATTAATCCTTGTCCTCCCTCCTCTAAAGGAGGGTACAACACACTCTTTGGAAGCCAGTGTAATTTGTCCCCCCAAAAAAAATGAACAAGAGAGGTTTAAATCTTCTCTAACAAGCCCACTGGGGGTTCTAATGCTGCTAAGTGGTGCCATAACAGGGATGGCACTAAATTGTTAATTACAAGGATTATCCCTCTAAAGCACATTCTTGTTAAAAGCCACTTCCACCTCGACAATCTTCCTTGAACTTTTTCTAAAACATTTTCCCTCCCAATTCTTTTCCATTGTTGCCTCATCAACTAAAAATACCCCCAAATATTTAAAACCTCCCTTCGCCCCAACGTTCCACCAGGTAATATTTGTATTTCAATACCTTCCAATTGCCTATTAAACAAACATTGAACTCTTTGACCAGTTAACGTTTGAGGAGGAAATTTGATCAAAACCTTTCCTGCTAGTCTGTTAATAATATCTTGTTGATCAGTAACTAAAATGATTACATCATCAACATATGCTGACATCTGTACAGTAAAATCACTTAAAAATGACTCCAAAGCAATTATATATAACATACTGTACCAGACATCCTTGTCTCATTCCTCTACCTACTGTACAAGTTGAGCTTAGTAAAGTTGAGGATTGTGTAAAGGACATTAGACGATGGATGTTAACTAACTTCCTCCTACTTAATTCTGATAAAACAGAAATACTTTTATTAGGCCCACGTGTAGCTAGAAGTAATCTTCCTGACTACACAGTAACTCTGGATGGTCTTTCTGTTTCATCATGTACAGCAGTTAAAGACCTCGGAGTGATTATTGACTCCAGTCTATCATTTGATGCTCATGTAGATAATATTACTAGGATAGCCTTCTTTCTCTTTCATCTCAGAAATATTTCTAAGATAAGAAACATATTGTCACTACATGATGCAGAAATACTGGTTCATGCATTCGTCACCTCTAGATTAGATTACTGTAATGCCTTACTGTCTGGATGTTCCAGTAGGAATATAAATAAACTCCAGTTAGTCCAGAATGCAGCTGCTAGAGTCCTAACTAGAACTAGAAGATACGACCATATCACACCAATATTATCAACACTGCATTGACTCCCAGTGAAATCTCACATTAAGTTTAAAATACTTTTATGAACCTATAAAGCACTACACGGTCTTGCACCACAATATCTAAGAGACCTTCTGGTTTTCTATGATCCTCCACGCCTACTCGGATCAAAAGATGCAGGCTATTTGACGGTACCTGGAATAGTGAAGTCTACAGCAGGGGGAAGAGCCTTCGCTTATAGAGCCCCACAGTTATGGAACAGTCTTCCTATTAGTGTTCGGGATTCAGACACAGTCTCAGATTTGTTTACTCAAGCCTACACTGAGTAGACTTTCTGTTACGCTAAGCACAGTCTTACCCGACAATCTCTTCTCTCCCTCTCTCCTTCTGCCGAGCCACACATGAATTTATGGAGATACTAGAGATCCAGATCCTTTCTGCCTCTGGATGGAGCTCAAATCTTCTCTAATTCCAGACTGCTGGGACTGCGGCTGCTCCGAAGGCCATACAGACTTCTTATAAGTCAATACTGTACTATTTCACACTATCTGTTGTTACCCAGATGAGGATGGGTTCCCTTCTGAGTCAGGATCCTCTCAAGGTTTCTTCCTCTTGAAACATCTTAGGGAGTTTTTCCTTGCCACCGTCGCCACTCAGTGGCTTGCTAAGTTGGGATAAATTCGCACCTGTATACCGTGTTGATATTTCTGTAAAGCTGCTTTGAGACAAGGTCTATTGTAAAAAGCGCTATACAAATAAAATTGAATTGAATTGTACCTTAAACGGAGCACTCAAGCCACCATTGATCTTCAATATACTTCCAATGTCCTCATAAAGGACCTTTATGATGTCTGTAAAACCAGGACGAAAACCAAAAGCTTTAAAAGTATCCCATAATGTTCCTCCCGGTCAAAAGCTTTTTCCTGGTCCAGTGAAATCAGACCAACCTTTAGGCCAAAAAGCCTAGAAACCTCTAAAACCTCTCTAATTAAGGAGAAGTTCTCTACAATCGATCTGTCAGGTATACAGTATGACTGATCTATACATTCTATCACTCACATCACCTCTTTTAACCGATGAGCCAAAGTCTTAGATGTACGACTTTATAACCAGCACACATCAATGCCACTGGTGTCCGATTATTAATTTCCTATGAGTCGCCTTTCTTTGTTTTTTTAGGAGCAGGATTAAAACTGGCCCTTCGACAGCTCTGTGGCAGCTTTCATTCATTCAAGCTGTCATTGAAAACTTCAAGCAAATCATCTCCCAAAAACTCCCAACACTGTAGGCCTTATAGAAATCAACAGGTCGCCCATCAGTTCCTGGTGCCTTTCCATTTTTAAGCCAATGAATGATCTTCTTTATGCGCGCTGGCATAGAGTTCTTCATAAAACTTAAATGCTCTTCTTACTCAACTACTATATCAGAAGTTTTCTTCTGCGTATATCAGAGTTCTTTTCCAGCATCAGATCTTAAACAATGAATTAATTAACAATGAATTTTCTCTCTAGGCTAAAAAAGAGCTAAAAAAAAAAAAAAAACCTAGACAGGGCATCCATTTCAGATATATTCTGAACTAATTGATCGGCCAAAATTGATCAGCTTTTATTTCATATTTTTCAGTGCCTTAACATGATCTTGATTTCCGATGGACCCACATCAATCCTGAAGCTCTACAATTTTGGTTTCAAATTTTTACTTGTTTTTTTTTTCCCATCCATCCATCCATCCATCCATCCATCCATCCATCTACCGCTTACTCCTTCTTCAGGCTCACGGGGAACCTGGAGTCTATCCCAGGGAGCATCGGGCACAAGGCGGGGTTACACCCTGGACAAGGGTGCCAGTCCATCACAGGGCTTTATTATTATTATTATTTTTATATAGAATTAATATTAAGAGAAATGACCTTCTGCACGTATACGACACCTTTTTAGACCGAAACTTATAACAATAAAATCGCTCCAGCCTTGTGGAGACCTGCAATGTGACTTCCTCTTACATGTGTCCATGTATATTGTCTTGTACTGCCATTGAAGTTCCTTCAAAGTTACCAGAACCTGGTGATCGACGTCTTGAGGCACCACAAGGCTCTAAATGATTTCCGTCACTATCACTGGCCGTCCAGTTGAAGTCTCCACCAAGTATCCAATAATGATCTTCCCACTGCTGATATATATTAGCACGTGTATCTAAAAATAAATCGTTCTTTCAGATGCATCGACTGAAGCATAGACGTCGATCGATTCCAGAATAATCTTTTCATATTTGGCTGTAACTTTTAATAACCTCCCTTTTACTATTTGTTCTACATTACAAGAACCTGGCCAGAAATTTCTGGAAAATAAAATGGCAGCTCTACTGCACTAAAAACACTGATATGACTGAGACAAATCTGACCAATCCCATTCTTTTTGCCACTCTACAGCATTTTTCTTGGGTGCTATGTGTTTCCTGGACAAATGCTACATCTATACCTTTAGTTCTGAAAACATGATTTAACTGTGCTTTTGTAGTAGCATCTCTTGCTCCATTTAAATGACTGGATGAGATTTTTTCAAGTTACTCATTAGGAGAGAGCAAAAGAAAAGGCACAGGACATGCGTGTTACTATTATTCCACCATTTATATTCTTCCATTTTGCGTTATTTGAGAATTCAGACTTTGTACGATTTCCTTCAGGCGATACACGTCTGGATTAGACGAACAGTTTCCTCCACTTTGTCTCGTCGAAACATCTGGCTGGCTCAATAAACAAGGGAAGGGCAGGAAAATAATCAGTAACTTCAACTGTAGAAAACGTCTTGCTCCTTTTTCTTAGATTTAGGCACAACTTCCCATTGATTTGTTTTTCTCTCTCGATTGTTGGAACTTTTCTTGAAAACTGTTTCATCATCTCCGAAAGTTTTCTCCTCTCTACCTCCTTTAGATCTATTTCATCACTTTCCTGTTTCCTTCATATTCCCGTCTACATTTTCCCTCACCTCCTCTTTGTCCACATTTATTTTCTTTTTCTTGTTCCTTGCTGCCAACTACAAGCGCCAGCCGCTCCGTTTTATTGCTCTCCTGATCCCTTTCTTTTGTTCTGAGTTTCTCTTTCAGGGCATGAACGCATTACATGGCCTTCCTTAGAACATCCAAAACACTTCAAGCTTTCCGGTGTCACAAAGATAACATCGTCCAAACCATCAATCTTAAACTTCAGAGCAATTATTCAAATCCTCTACATCACTCTTCAGCACCATGTATACTTCCATCCATCACATTCATCCATCTTATATACCACTTCTCCTTTTCAGGGTCGTGGGGAACCTGGAGCGTATCCCAGGGAGCATTGGGCACAAGGCGGGGTACACCCTGGACATGGTGCCAGTCCATCACAGGGCACAATCACATACACACTCACACACACATTCATACACTATGGACACTTTAGACACACCAATCAGACTACCATGCATGTGTTTGGACTGGGGGAGGAAACCGGAGTACCCGGAGGAAACCCCCGCAGCACGGGGAGAATATGTGAACTCCACACACACAGGGCCACGGTGGAAATCGAACCCCAGGAGGTGTGAGGGGAACGTGCTAACCACTAACCCACCGTGCGCCAACCAGGTATGTTTGTCTCCTGAAAGAAACAATGGAGACTTACAACCTAAAGAAATATTCGTTATGGTTGAGACAATCTGCCCATGTCTTGAAAGTTTCTATAAGGTGTGCACATTTGACAGCATGACTTAACAAGAGGAAAAACTTTTACGAAGCGATCATTCAGGGTAATTCCTTTCTCAACCACCTCATTCACGTTTTCAAACTTATCCAAACACAGGACGACATCATCCGAGATGTGGACCAGACACTATTATATCCAACAACTTTTCCATTCGCCATACTAACCTCCTCCACTGACTTTAATTCCATGCCTCCAGGTGAGCTGGCCAAAATCTGCTCCTCCCGAAATGTCCATGGCCGCCAGTTTAAAACTGGATAACCCTTCTTAATCCCACTCTTCCTCCTACAAACTCTTCCTCCCACCAGCCCAATTCAACAAGATGACATGTAACAGACTGTAAAAGTTGAGAAAAAAACTTCAGCCAAGCTCTGAATCACCCACCACGAGAGACACACACAGAGAGAGAGAGAGAGAGAGAGAGAGAGAGGAGAGGTGTGAACTACACAAAAAAATTAATACTCCTGCTGTTTATATTGTTTTACTGTATTCTATCTATCTATCTATCTATCTATCTATCTATCTATCTATCTATCTATCTATCTATCTATCTATCTATCTATCTTACATCTTTGTCTGTCTGTCTGTCTGTCTGTCTGTCTACCTATCCATTACCCCTTGCAGTGTTATTAATTCTCCATCCCGTGTGTGTGTGTGTGTGTGTGTTTAGTCACACATATTCCCGATGTGTTTCACTAATTGCTCTTATTGAAATCACAGCACAGAGGCGGCAAAATAACCGTGCTGGTATAATTGGATCTCAGTTTTTAGACCACAGTATATTCCTAGACAGATTGGAACACTGGGTAAGGCTCTCTGGTACGGTCCTTGGCTGGTTCAGGTCATATCTAGAAGGGAGGGGTTTCTATGTGAACACAGGCAGCTATGAATCCAAGTGAACGTCCATGATGGATGGAGTCCCACAAGGCTCAATCTTTGCATAGCATATCAATGCAGACGACATCCCATTCTCACCCCAACCGAAACCATCTGAGCAGATCACTCCAGTCCTCAGGTCTTTACATGGGCTTCCAGAATTTATTTTTTCTTTACACTCAGAATTGATTTTAAAGAACTATTACTAGCTTATAAATCACTACATGGCTGAATAAAAACCGAACAGGCGTCTCAGATCGTTAGGATCCGGTCAGGTAGAAATACCAAGGGTTCCTTCAAAACAAAGTGAGATGTTTTAGTGTATTATACCAACCATCACTGGAAACAGCTTCCTGAGGTAATAAGATGTGCTCAAACTCTAGAGGCACGTTTAAAACTAGACTGAAAACACATCTATTTAGCCTTGCATTTACTGACTGAACACTACGCTGCACTCAACCGATTTACTGATCTACTGATTTACTGATCTACTGATTTACAGATCTACTGATTTACAGATCTACTGGCTGAATCTACGCTGCACTATACTGATCTACTGATCTACTGATCTACTGATCTACTGATCTACTGATTTACAGATCTACTGATTTACTGATCTACTGATTTACTGATCTACTGATTTACAGATCTACTGATTTACTGATCTACTCATTTACTGATCTACTCATTTACTGATCTACTCATTTACTGATCTACTCATTTACTGATTTACTGATCTACTAATTTACTGATCTACTGATTTACTGATCTACTGATTTACTGATCTACTGATTTACTGATCTACTGATTTACAGATCTACTGATCTACTGATCTACTGATCTACTCATTTACTGATCTACTGATTTACTGATCTACTCATTTACTGATCTACTGATTTACAGATCTACTGATTTACTGATCTACTGATTTACAGATCTACTGATTTACTGATCTACTGATCTACTGATTTACTGATCTACTCATTTACTGATCTACTGATTTACTGATCTACTGATTTACTGATCTACTGATTTACAGATCTACTGATTTACAGATCTACTGGCTGAATCTACGCTGCACTATACTGATCTACTGATCTACTGATTTACTGACTGAATCTATGCTGCACTATACTGATCTACTGATTTACTGATCTACTGATCTACTGATTTACTGATCTACTCATTTACTGATCTACTCATTTACTGATCTACTCGTTTACTGATCTATTGACTGAATCTACGCTGCACTATACTGATCTACTGATTTACTGATCTACTAATTTACTGATCTACTGACTGAATCTACGCTGCACTATACTGATCTACTGATTTACTGATTTACTGATCTACTCATTTACTGATCTACTCATTTACTGATCTACTGATCTACTGATCTACTGATTTACTGATCTACTCATTTACTGATCTACTGATCTACTGACTGAATCTACACTGCACTATACTGATCTACTGATTTACTGACTGAACACTACGCTGCACTATACTAATCTACTGAGTTACTGATCTACTGATTTACTGATCTACTCATTTATTGATCTACTAATTTAGTGATCTACTCATCTAATGATCTACTCATTTACTGATCTACTGATTTACTGATCTACTGACCTACTGATCCACATCAATTCAGCTCAGTAAGTTTGCCTTTTTTTTTTTTTAAATACTTGTTGTTGTTTTTTTGCTCCTGCTCCTGCTTTTAATGCATTTTCCCCCATTTTTATGTCTTACTTTTATTTCTTCTTCTTATATTTTTGAACATCTTGTATTTTCTTTATCATCGTTATGTAAGGCACTGCGAATTACCACTGGGTATGAAACGCGCTGAATATAAATAAACTTTGCCTTGCCTTGAAATTAATGTGGCATCGGTACAGAAATCAGGATTATCTTTACAGCTTTCCAAAAAAGTCAAAATGATGCTTTGAGTGAGAAGGAGGAAAAAGATGACGAGAAAGGATGATCCGTGTCTGTCTATCTATCTGTCTATCTCGCTGTCTATCTATGGAATGTCTTTCACTCCATGGTTGTATTTATGTCTGTTCATTTCTCTGTCTCTTTATTTTCATTCACTCCTCACCAGTAAGGATCTGGGGGATGAAGTAAAACTCACTCGGGGACACGGGGAGGACGTGTGAAATGCCACACAGACTGTAATTTTGGCTCAGGTTTGAACCCAGGACCCTGGAGCTGTGAGACAACAATGCTATCAATCTCTCCATCCCTCTTCCACAGGTTTGGGATATTGCCAATTCTCGTATATAACGCTGTTCTCCTTTGTTCTTTCTCTAATACTCAGATTTCTTTCTAATTATCTCAATGTATGTGTGTGTGTGTGTGTGTGTGTGTGTGTGTGTGTGTTTATGTTTCTTCTGACACCAAACCTAATGTATTGTCTCTCTCTCTCTCTCTCTATAGAACTGTATAGAAGTATATAACACTGTGTGTGTGTGTGTGTGTGTGTGTGTCTGTGTGTGTGTGTTATTAACGCACTCATTCTGTTATATTGTTGTTTCTATAGCATCAGCTCATTCACAGGGGCGTGTAAACCGATTATTTAAAAAAAAAAAACGGTTGATGTCGGTGAAGTTTTCTCTAAGGAGATGTTTATGGAACATTTATGGAAGGAGTCTCCAGTGTCAGCGCTTTGTAATGATTTGATTAATTTCTCCCTCCCGTTATTACATACTTTGTTTTGATTCCCCTGTTTATATTTAATGTACTGTATGGATGGATGTTCTGTCTGTGATTCTGTCCATTCCACACAGAGTGACACTGTCTTTCTGTCTGTCTCTCAGTATCTCTGTCAGAGAGAGACCAACAGACAGAAGGATAAATAGACAGACAGACAGACAGACAGATAGACAGATAGATAATCCTTTATCTTTTTCCTCTCACTCTTTTGCATAATTTTTTGAACAACTGTAAAATTGAAACACACTGGGGATATGTGTGACTAAAATGCAATTAAATTACACACACACTCACACACACACTCTCACACACACACACACACACACACACACACTCACACACACACACACACACACACACACACTCTCACACACACACTCACACACACTCTCACACACACTCTCACACACACTCACACACAACTCACACACACACTCACACACACACTAAACACAAGTGAGAACAGCTCAGTCTGTCTGTATTACTAAAATCAGACAGCTCCAGTGCGTCGTCCTGTCTGTATTATTAAAGTGAGACGCTCCAGTGTCGTCCTGTCTGTATATTAACAGTGGAGTTAGTCGTCGTCCTGTCTGTATTAAAGTCAGTCAGTCGTGCGTCCTGTCTGTATTATTTAACAGTGAGACAGCTCCAGTGCGTCGTCCTGTCTGTATTATTAAAGTCAGACAGCTCCAGTGCGTCGTCCTGTCTGTATTATTTAACAGTGAGACAGTTCCAGTGCGTCGTCCTGTCTGTATTATTAAAGTGAGACAGCTCAGTGCGTCGTCCTGTCTGTATTATTAAAGTGAGACAGTCCAGTCGTCCTCCTGTCTGTATTATTTAAAGTAACAGCCGTTTCCTGTCTGTATTATTAAGTCAGACAGCTCCAGTCATCGTCCTGTCTGTATATTTAACTGAGACGCTCCAGTGCGTCGTCCTGTCTGTATTATTAAAGTGAGACAGCTCCAGTGCGTCGTCCTGTCTGTATTATTAAAGTGAGACAGCTCCAGTGTTCGTCCTGTCTGTATTATTAAAGTGAGACAGCTCCAGTGTGTCGTCCTGTCTGTATTATTAAAGTGAGACAGCTCCAGTGTGTCTCCTGTCTGTATTATTTAACAGTGAGACAGCTCCAGTGGTCGTCCTGTCTGTATTATTAAAGTGAGACAGCTCCAGTGCGTCGTCCCTGTCTGTATTATTAAAGTGAGACAGCTCCCGTGCGTCGTCCTGTCTGTATTATTAAAGTGAGACAGCTCCAGTGCGTCGTCCTGTCTGTATTATTAAAGGGAGACAGCTCGGTGCGTCGTCCTGTCTTATTATTAAGGAGACAGCTCCGTGCGTCGTCCTGTCTGTATTATTAAAGTGAGACAGCTCCAGTGCGTCGTCCTGTCTGTATTATTAAAGTGAGACAGCTCCAGTGCGTCGTCCTGTCTGTATTATTAAAGTGAGACAGCTCCAGTGCGGTCCTGTCTGTATTATTTAACAGTGAGACAGCTCCAGGTGCGTCCTGTCTGTATTATTTAACAGTGAGACAGTTCCAGTGCGTCGTCCCGTCTGTATTATTAAAGTCAGACAGCTCCAGTGCGTCGTCCTGTCTGTATTATTTAACAGTGAGACAGTTCCGGTGCGTCCTGTCTGTATTATTAAAGTCAGACAGCTCCAGTGCGTCGTCCTGTCTGTATTATTTAACAGTGAGACAGTTCCAGTGCGTCGTCCTGTCTGTATTATTAAAGTCGGACAGCTCCAGTGCGTCGTCCTGTCTGTATTATTAAAGTGAGACAGCTCCCGCGTCGTCCTGTCTGTATTATTAAAGTGAGACAGCTCCAGTGCGTCGTCCTGTCTGTATTATTTAACAGTGAGACAGCTCCGTGCGTCGTCCTGTCTGTATTATTAAGTCAGACAGCTCCGTGCGTGGTTCTGTCTGTATTATTTAACAGTGAGACAGCTCCGTGCGTCGTCCTGTCTGTATTATTAAAGTAGACAGCTCCAGTGCGTCGTTCTGTCTGTATTATAAAGTGAGAGTGTCTCCTGTGTGTCGCCCTGTATTATTAAAGTGAGACAGCTCCAGTGGCCGTCCTGTCTGTATTATTAAAGTGAGACAGCTCCAGTGTGTCGTCCTGTCTGTATTATTTAACAGTGAGACAGCTCCAGTCGTCGTCCTGTCTGTATTATTAAAGTGAGACAGCTCCAGTGCGTCGTCCTGTCTGTATTATAAAGGGAGACAGCTCCAGTGCGTCGTCCTGTCTGTATTATAAAAGGGAGACAGCTCCAGTGCGTCGTCCTGTCTGTATTATTAAAGGGGAAGCTCCAGTGCGTCGTCCTGTGTATTAAAAGGGAGACAGCTCCAGTGCGTCGTCCTGTCTGTATTATTAAAGTGAGACAGCTCCAGTGCGTCGTCCTGTCTGTATTATTAAAGTGAGACAGCTCCAGTGCGCCGTCCTGTCTGTATTATTAAAGTGAGACAGCTCCAGTGCGTCGTCCTGTCTGTATTATTTAACAGTGAGACAGCTCCAGTGCGTTGTCCTGTCTGTATTATTTAACAGTGAGACAGCTCCAGTGCGTCGTCCTGTCTGTATTATTTAACAGTGAGACAGCTCCAGTGCGTCGTCCTGTCTGTATTATTAAAGTGAGACAGCTCCAGTGCGTCGTCCTGTCTGTATTATTTAACAGTGAGACAGCTCTAGTGTGTCGTCCTGTCTGTATTATTTAACAGTGAGACAGCTCCAGTGCGTCGTCCTGTCTGTATTATTAAAGTGAGACAGCTCCAGTGCGTCGTCCTGTCTGTATTATTTAACAGTGAGACAGCTCCAGTGCGTCGTCCTGTCTGTATTATTTAACAGTGAGACAGCTCCAGTGCGTCGTCCTGTCTGTATTAATTAACAGTGAGACAACTGGTCGTCGTCCTTCTGTATATTTAACAGTGAGACAGCTCCAGTCGTCGTCCTGTCTGTATTATTTAACAGTGAGACAGCTCCAGTGCGTCGTCCTGTCTGTATTATTAAAGTGAGACAGCTCCAGTGCGTCGTCCTGTCTGTATTATTAAAGTGAGACAGCTCCAGTGTGTCGTCCTGTCTGTATTATTAAAGTGAGACAGCTCCAGTGCGTCGTCCTGTCTGTATTATTAAAGTGAGACAGCTCCAGTGCGTCGTCCTGTCTGTATTATTTAACAGTGAGACAGCTCCAGCAGCGTCGTCCTGTCTGTATTATTTAACAGTGAGACAGCTCCAGTGCGTCGTCCTGTCTGTATTATTAAAGTGAACAGCCAGTGCTCTGTCTGTATTATAAAGTGAGACAGCTCCAGTCGTCCTGTCTGTATTTAACAGTGAGACAGCTCCAGTGTGTCATCCTGTCTGTATTATTTAAAGTGAGACAGCTCCAGTGCGTCTGTATTATTTAACAGTGAGACAGCTCCAGTGCGTCGTCCTGTCTGTATTATTTAACAGTGAGACAGCTCCAGTGCGTCGTCCTGTCTGTATTATTTAACAGTGAGACAGCTCCAGTGCGTCGTCCTGTCTGTATTATTTAACAGTGAGACAGCTCCAGTGCGTCGTCCTGTCTGTATTATTTAACAGTGAGACAGCTCCAGTGCGTCGTCCTGTCTGTATTATTTAACAGTGAGACAGCTCCAGTGCGTCGTCCTGTCTGTATTATTTAACAGTGAGACAGCTCCAGTGCGTCGTCCTGTCTGTATTATTAAAGTGAGACAGCTCCAGTGCGTCGTCCTGTCTGTATTATTAAAGTGAGACAGCTCCAGTGCGTCGTCCTGTCTGTATTATTAAAGTGAGACAGCTCCAGTGCGTCGTCCTGTCTGTATTATTTAACAGTGAGACAGCTCCAGTGCGTCGTCCTGTCTGTATTATTAAAGTGAGACAGCTCCAGTGCGTCGTCCTGTCTGTATTATTAAAGTGAGACAGCTCCAGTGCGTCGTCCTGTCTGTATTATTAAGTGAGACAGCTCCAGCGTCGTCCCTGTCTGTATTATTTAACAGTGAGACAGCTCCAGTGTGTCGTCCTGTCTGTATTATTTAACAGTGAGACAGCTCCAGTGCGTCGTCCTGTCTGTATTATTAAAGTGAGACAGCTCCAGTGCGTCGTCCTGTCTGTATTATTTAACAGTGAGACAGCTCCAGTGCGTCGTCCTGTCTGTATTATTTAACAGTGAGACAGCTCCAGTGCGTCGTCCTGTCTGTATTAATTAACAGTGAGACAGCTCCAGTGCGTCGTCCTGTCTGTATTATTTAACAGTGAGACAGCTCCAGTGCGTCGTCCTGTCTGTATTATTTAACAGTGAGACAGCTCCAGTGCGTCGTCCTGTCTGTATTATTTAAAGTGAGACAGCTCCAGTGCGTCGTCCTGTCTGTATTATTAAGTGAGACAACTCAGTGTGTCGTCTGTCTGTATTATAAGTGAGACAGCTCCAGTGCGTCGTCCTGTCTGTATTATTAAAGGTGAGACAGCTCCAGTGCGTCGTCCTGTCTGTATTATTTAACAGTGAGACACTCAATGCTCCTGTCCCTACGTATTTAACAGTGAGACAGCTCCAGTGCGTCGTCCTGTCTGTATTATTTATAGTAGAGACAGCTCCAGTGCGTCGTCCTGTCTGTATTATTAACAGTGAGACAGCTCCAGTGTGTCGTCCTGTCTGTATTATTTAACAGTGAGACAGCTCCAGTCGTCGTCCTGTCTGTATTATTTAACAGTGAGACAGCTCCAGTGCGTCGTCCTGTCTGTATTATTTAACAGTGAGACAGCTCCAGTGCGTCGTCCTGTCTCTATTATTTAACAGTGAGACAGCTCCAGTGGCGCGTCCTGTCTGTATTATTAAACAGTGAGACAGCTCCAGTACGTCCTGTCTGTATTATTTAACAGTGAGACAGCTCCAGTGCGTCGTCCTGTCTGTATTTTAACAGTGAGACAGCTCCAGTGCGTCGTCCTGTCTGTATTATTTAACAGTGAGACAGCTCCAGTGCGCGTCCTGTCTGTATTATTAAAGTGAGACAGCTCCTGCGTCCTGTCTGTATTATTAAAGTGAGACAGCTCCAGTGCGTCGTCCTGTCTGTATTATTAAAGTGAGACAGCTCCAGTGCGTCGTCTGTCTGTATTTAACAGTGAGACAGCTCCAGTGCGTCGTCCTGTCTGTATTATTAAAGTGAGACAGCTCCAGCGTCGTCCTGTCTGTATTATTAAAGTGAGACAGCTCCAGTGCGTCGTCCTGTCTGTATTATTAAAGTGAGACAGCTCCAGTGCGTCGTCCTGTCTGTATTATTAAAGTGAGACAGCTCCAGTGCGTCGTCCTGTCTGTATTATTAAAGTGAGACAGCTCCAGTGCGTCGTCCTGTCTGTATTATTAAAGTGAGACAGCTCCAGTGCGTCGTCCTGTCTGTATTATTAAAGTGAGACAGCTCCAGTGCGTCGTCCTGTCTGTATTATTAAAGTGAGACAGCTCCAGTGCGTCGTCCTGTCTGTATTATTTAACAGTGAGACAGCTCCAGTGCGTCGTCCTGTCTGTATTATTAAGGAGACAGCTCCAGTGCGTCGTCCTGTCTGTATTATTAAAGTGAGACAGCTCCAGTGCGTCGTCCTGTCTGTATTATTAAAGTGAGACAGCTCCAGTGCGTCTCCCTGTCTGTATTATTAAAGTGAGACCCCGGTGCGCCTGTCTGTATTATTAAAAACGTTTTTGAGACAGCTCCGTGCGTCGTCCTGTCTATTATTTAACAGTAACTCCTCGTCTGTCTTATTATTTTAGACACTCCAGTCGTCGTCCTGTCTGTATTATTAAAGTGAGACAGCTCCAGTCGTCGTCCTGTCTGTATTTTTAACAGTGAGACAGCTCCGTGCGTGTCCTGTTGTATATTTAACAGTGAGACAGCTCCAGGTCGGTCCTGTCTGTATTATTAAAGTGAGACAGCTCCAGTGCGTCGTCCTGTCTGTATTATTAAAGTGAGACAGCTCCAGTGCGTCGTCCTGTCTGTATTATTTAACAGTGAGACAGCTCCAGTGCGTCGTCCTGTCTGTATTATTTAACAGTGAGACAGCGCCAGTGCGTCGTCCTGTCTGTATTATTTAACAGTGAGACAGCCCAGTCTTGTCTGTATTTTTAAGTAACGCTCCGTGCGCGTCCTGTCTGTATTATTAAGGGAGACAGCTCAAGTCGTGGCTGTTGTATTATTAAACTCCAGTGCGTCGTCCTGTCTGTATTATTAAGTGAGACAGCTCCAGTGCGTCGTCCTGTCTGTATTATTTAACAGTGAGACAGCTCCAGTGCGTCGTCCTGTCTGTATTATTTAACAGTGAGACAGCTCCAGTGCGTCGTCTCTGTATTATTTAACAGTGAGACAGCTCCAGTGCGTCGTCCTGTCTGTATTATTTAACAGTGAGACAGCTCCAGTGCGTCGTCCTGTCTGTATTATTTAACAGTGAGACAGCTCCAGTGCGTCGTCCTGTCTGTATTATTTAACAGTGAGACAGCTCGTCTCGTCTGTCTGTATTATTTAACAGTGAGACAGCTCCAGTGCGTCGTCCTGTCTGTATTTTAACAGTGAGACAGCTCCAGTGCGTCGTCCTGTCTGTATTATTTAACAGTGAGACAGCTCCAGTGCGTCGTCCTGTCTGTATTATTAAAGTGAGACAGCTCCAGTGCGTCGTCCTGTCTGTATTATTAAAGTGAGACAGCTCCAGTGCGTCCCGTCTGTATTATTAAAGTGAGACAGCTCCAGTATCGTCCTGTCTGTATTATTAAAGTGAGACAGCTCCAGTCGCGTGCTCTCTGTATTATTAAAGTGGACAGCTCCAGTGCGTCGTCCTGTCTGTATTATTAAAGTGAGACAGCTCAGTGTGCTCTGTATTATTAATGAACAGCTCAATGCGTCGTCCTGTCTGTATTATTAAAGTGAGACAGCTCCAGTGCGTCGTCCTGTCTGTATTATTAAAGTGAGACAGCTCCAGTGCGTCGTCCTGTCTGTATTATTTAACAGTGAGACAGCTCCAGTGCGTCGTCCTGTCTGTATTATTAAAGTGAGACAGCTCCAGTGCGTCGTCCTGTCTGTATTATTAAAGTGAGACAGCTCCAGTGCGTCGTCCTGTCTGTATTATTAAAGTGAGACAGCTCCAGTGCGTCGTCCTGTCTGTATTATTTAACAGTGAGACAGCTCCAGTGCGTCGTCCTGTCTGTATTATTTAACAGTGAGACAGCTCCAGTGCGTCGTCCTGTCTGTATTATTTAACAGTGAGACAGCTCCAGTGCGTCGTCCTGTCTGTATTATTTAACAGTGAGACAGCTCCAGTCGGGCGTCCTGTCTGTATTATTTAACAGTGAGACAGCTCCAGTGCGTCGTCCCGTCTGTATTATTTAACAGTGAGACAGCTCCAGTGCGTCGTCCTGTCTGTATTATTTAACAGTGAGACCGCTCCAGTCGTCGTCCTGTCTGTATTATTTAACAGTGAGACAGCTCCAGTCGTCGTCCTGTCTGTATTATTAAAGTGAGAATCGTCGTGCTGTCTGTATTATTAATATCAGTGCGTCGTGGTATTATTAAAGTGAGAGCTCCAGTGTGTCGTCCTGTCTGTATTATTAAAGTGAGACAGCTCCAGTGCGTCCTGTCTGTATTATTAAAGTGAGACAGCTCCAGTCGTCGTCCTGTCTGTATTATTAAAGTTGAGACAGCTCCAGTGCGTCGTCCTGTCTGTATTATTAAAGTGAGACAGCTCAATCGTCGCTGTTTATTATTAATGAGACAGTCCAGTGCGTCGTCTGTCTGTATTATTAAAGTGAGACAGCTCCAGTGCGTCGTCCTGTTGTATTATTAAATGAGACAGCTCAATGTCGTCCTCTGTATTATTAAAGTGAGACAGCTCCAGTGCGTCGTCCTGTCTGTATTATTAAAGTAAGACAGTCAGTGCGTCGTCCTGTCTGTATTATTAAAGTGAGACAGCTCCAGTTCGTCGTCCTGTCTGTATTATTAAAGTGAGACAGCTCCAGTGCGTCGTCTGTCTGTATTATTAAAAGTGAGACAGCTCCAGTGCGTCGTCCTGTCTGTATTATTAACAGTGAGACAGCTCCGTGCGTCCTGTCTGTATTATTAACAGTAGACAGCTCAGTGTGTCCTGTCTGTATTATTTAACAGTGAGAGCTCCAGTTGCGTCCTGTCTGTATTATTAAAGTGAGACAGCTCAGTCTTCCTGTTTTTAGACAGCTCAGTGGTCCTGTCTGTATTATTAAAGTGAGACAGCTCCAGTGTTGCCCTGTCTGTATTATTAAAGTGAGACAGCTCCAGTGCGTCGTCCTGTCTGTATTATTAAAGTGAGACAGCTCCAGTGCGTCGTCCTGTCTATATTATAGTGAGACAGCTCCAGTGCGTCGTCCTGTCTGTATTATTAAAGTGAGACAGCTCCAGTTTGTCTGTGTATTATTAAAGTGAACGCTCAGTGCGTCGTCCTGTCTGTATTATAGTAGAACAGTCAGTCTCTCCTGTCTGTATTATTAAGTGACAGCTAGTGGTCTGTATTATTTAATAGACAGCTCCAGTGCGTCGTCCTGTCTGTATTATTTAACAGTGAGACAGCTCCAGTGCGTCGTCCTGTCTGTATTATTAAAGTGAGACAGCTCCAGTGCGTCGTCCTGTCTGTATTATTAAAGTGAGACAGCTCCAGTGCGTCGTCCTGTCTGTATTATTAAAGTGAGACAGCTCCAGTGCGTCGTCCTGTCTTATTTAACAGTAAGACAGCTCCAGTGTGCGTTCTGTCTGTATTATTTAACAGTGAGACAGCTCCGTGCGTAAGTCCCTGTCTGTATTAATAAGTGAGACACTCCAGTCGTTCTCTGTATTATTAAAGTAGACAGCTCCAGTGCGTCGTCCTGTCTGTATTATTAAAGTGAGACAGCTCCGTGCGTCGTCCTGTCTGTATTATTTAACAGTGAGACAGCTCCAGTAGTCGTCCTGTCTGTATTATTTAACAGTGAGACAGCTCCAGTGCGTCGTCCTGTCTGTATTATTAACAGTGAGACAGCTCCAGTGCGTCGTCCTGTCTGTATTATTTAACAGTGAGACAGCTCCAGTGCGTCTCCTGTCTGTATTATTTAACAGTGAGACAGCTCCAGTGTGTCGTCCTGTCTGTATTTTTAACAGTGAGACAGCTCCGTTGCGCGTCCTGTCTGTATTATTTAACAGTGAGACAGCTCCAGTGCGTCGTCCTGTCTGTATTATTTAACAGTGAGACAGCTCCAGTGCGTCGTCCTGTCTGTATTATTTAACAGTGAGACAGCTCCAGTGCGTCGTCCTGTCTGTATTATTTAACAGTGAGACAGCTCCAGTGCGTCGTCCTGTCTGTATTATTTAACAGTGAGACAGCTCCAGTGCGTCGTCCTGTCTGTATTATTAAAGTGAGACAGCTCCAGTGCGTCGTCCTGTTTATTATTAAAGTGAGACAGCTCCAGTCGTCCGTCCTGTCTGTATTATTAAAGTGAGACAGCTCCAGTGCGTCTGTCTGTATTTTAAAGTGAGACAGCTCCAGTGCGTCGTCCTGTCTGTATTATTAAAGTGAGACAGCTCCAGTGCGTCGTCCTGTCTGTATTATTTAACAGTGAGACAGCTCCAGTGCGTCGTCCTGTCTGTATTATTAAAGTGAGACAGCTCCAGTGCGTCGTCCTGTCTGTATTATTTAACAGTGAGACAGCTCCAGTGCGTCGTCTTGTATTATTTAACAGTGAGACAGCTCCAGTGCGCGTCCTGTCTCTGTATTATTTAACAGTGAGACAGCTCCAGTCGTGTCCTGTCTGTATTATTTAACAGTGAGACAGCTCCAGTGGCCCGTCCTGTCTGTATTATTTAACAGTGAGACAGCTCCAGTGCGTCGTCCTGTCTGTATTATTTAACAGTGAGACAGCTCCAGTGCGTCGTCCTGTCTGTATTATTAAAGTGAGACAGCTCCAGTGCGTCGTCCTGTCTGTATTATTTAACAGTGAGACAGCTCCAGTGTGTCGTCCTGTCTGTATTATTAAAGTGAGACAGCTCCAGTGCGTCGTCCTGTCTGTATTATTAAAGTGAGACAGCTCCAGTGCGTCGTCCTGTCTGTATTATTAAAGTGAGACAGCTCCAGTGTGTCGTCCTGTCTGTATTATTAAAGTGAGACAGCTCCAGTGCGTCGTCCTGTCTGTAATATTAAAGTGAGACAGCTCCAGTGCGTCCCTGTCTGTATTATTTAAGTGAGACAGCTCCAATGCGTCCCTCCTGTCTGTATTATTAAAGTGAGACAGCTCCAGTGCGTCGTCCTGTCTGTATTATTAAAGTGAGACAGCTCCAGTGCGCGTCCTGTCTGTATTATTAAAGTGAGACAGCTCCAGTGCGTCGTCCTGTCTGTATTATTTAACAGTGAGACAGCTCCAGTGTGCGTCCTGTCTGTATTATTTAACAGTGAGACAGCTCCAGTGCGTCCTGTCGTATTATTTAACAGTGAGACAGCTCCAGGTGCGTCCTGTCTGTATTATTTAACAGTGAGACAGCTCCAGTGCGTCGTCCTGTCTGTATTATTTAACAGTGAGACAGCTCCGTGCGTCGTCCTGTCTGTATTATTTAACAGTGGACAGCAGCTCCCTCAGTCCTGTCTGTATTATTTAACAGTGAGACAGCTCCAGTGCGTCGTCCTGTCTGTATTATTCAAGTGAGACAGCTCCAGTGCGCCGTTGTCTGTATTATTAAAGTGAGACAGCTCCAGTGCGTCGTCCTGTCTGTATTATTAAAGTGAGACAGCTCCAGTGTCGTCCTGTCTGTATTATAAAGTGAGACAGCTCCAGTGCGTCGTCCTGTCTGTATTATTAAAGTGAGACAGCTCCAGTGCGTCGTCCTGTCTGTATTATTAAAGTGAGACGGCTCCAGTGCGTCGTCCTGTCTGTATTATTAAAGTGAGACAGCTCCAGTGCGTCGTCCTGTCTGTATTATTTAACAGTGAGACAGCTCCAGTGCGTCGTCCTGTCTGTATTATTAAAGTGAGACAGCTCCAATGCGTGGGTCCTGTCTGTATTATTAAAGTGAGACAGCTCCAGTGCGTCGTCCTGTCTGTATTATTAAAGTGAGACAGCTCCAGTGCGTCGTCCTGTCTGTATTATTTAACAGTGAGACAGCTCCAGTCCGTCCTGTCTGTATTATTAAAGTGAGACAGCTCCAGTGCGTCGTCCTGTCTGTATTATTAAAGTGAGACAGCTCCAGTGTGTCGTCCTGTTGTATTATTAAAGTGAGACGCTCCAGTGCGTCGTCCTGTCTGTATTATTAAATTGAGACAGCTCCAGTGCGTCATCCTGTCTGTATTATTTAACAGTAAGACAGCTCCAGTCGCCGTCCTGTCTGTATTATTTAACAGTGAGACAGCTCCAAGTGGGTCCTGTCTGTATTATTTAACAGTGAGACAGCTCCAGTGCGTCGTCCTGTCTGTATTATTAAAGTGAGACAGCTCCAGTGTGTTGTCCTGTCTGTATTATTTAACAGTGAGACAGCTCCAGTGTATCGTCCTGTCTGTATTATTTAACAGTGAGACAGCTCCAGTGCGTCGTCCTGTCTGTATTATTAAAGTGAGACAGCTCCAGTGCGTCGTCCTGTCTGTATTATTTAACAGTGAGACAGCTCCAGTGGTCTCCTGTCTGTATTATTTAACAGTGAGACAGCTCCGTCATCGTCCTGTCTGTATTAATAAAGTGAGACAGCTCCAGTGCCGTCCTGTCTGTATTATTTAACAGTGAGACAGCTCCAGTGCGTTGTCCTGTCTTATGTTTATTAACAGTGAGACAGCTCCGGTGCGTCGTCCTGTCTGTATTATTTAACAGTGAGACAGCTCCAGCGCGTCGTCCTGTCTGTATTATTTAACAGTGAGACAGCTCCAGTGCGTCGTCCTGTCTGTATTATTAAAGTGAGACAGCTCCAGTGCGTCGTCCTGTCTGTATTATTAAAGTGAGACAGCTCCAGCGTGTCGTCCTGTCTGTATTATTTAACAGTGAGACAGCTCCAGTGTGTCGTCCTGTCTGTATTATTTAACAGTGAGACAGCTCCAGTCGTCGTCTTTTGTATTATTTAACAGTGAGACAGCTCCAGTGGTCCTGTCTGTATTATTTAACAGCTCCCGTACGGTCCTGTCTGTATTATTTAACAGTGAGACAGCTCCAGTGTGTCGTCCTGTCTGTATTATTAAAGTGAGACAGCTCCAGTGCGTCGTCCTGTCTGTTTTTATTAAAGTGAGACAGCTCCGTGCGTCCCTGTTGTATTATTAAAGTGAGACAGCTCCAGTGCGTCGTCCTGTCTGTATTATTAAAATTGAGACAGCTCCAGTGCGTCGTCCTGTCTGTATTATTTAACAGTGAGACAGCTCCAGTGCGTCGTCCTGTCTGTATTATTTAACAGTGAGACAGCTCCAGTGCGTCGTCCTATCTGTATTATTAAAGTGAGACAGCTCCAGTGCGCCGTCCTGTCTGTATTATTAAAGTGAGACAGCTCCAGTGCGTGCCTGTTGTTCGTCGTCGTCTGTTTATTATTAAAGTGAGACAGCTCCAGTGCGTTCCTGTCTGTATTATTAAAGTGAGCAGCTCATAGGTCCTGTCTGTATTATTAAAGTGAGGCCAATTGTGCGTCCTGTCTGTATTATTAAAGTGAGACAGCTCCAGTGCGTCGTCCTGTCTGTATTATTAAAGTGAGACAGCTCCAGTGCGTCGTCCTGTCTGTATTATTAAAGTGAGACAGCTCCAGTGCGTCGTCCTGTCTGTATTATTAAAGTGAGACAGCTCCAGTGCGTCGTCCTGTCTGTATTATTAAAGTGAGACAGCTCCAGTGCGTCGTCCTGTCTGTATTATTAAACAGTGAGACAGCTCCAGTGTGTCCTGTCTGTATTATTAATGACAGCTCCGTGTCCGTCTGTATTATTAAGTGAGACAGCCTCCGTGCCGTCTGTCTGTATTATTAAAGTGAGACAGCTCCGTCGTCGTCCTGTCTGTATTATTAAATTGAGACAGCTCCAGTGCGTCGTCCTGTCTGTATTATTAAAGTGAGACAGCTCCAGTACGTCGTCCTGTCTGTATTAAATTAAGACAGCTCAGTGCGTCGTCCTGTCTGTATTATTAAATTGAGACAGCTCCAGGCGTCCTGTCTGTATTATTTAACAGTGAGACAGCTCCAGTGCGTCGTCCTGTCTGTATTATTTAACAGTGAGACAGCTCCAGTGCGTCGTCCTGTCTGTATTATTTAACAGTGAGACAGCTCCAGTGCGTCGTCCTGTCTGTATTATTTAACAGTGAGACAGCTCCGCATCGTCCTGTCTGTATTATTTAACAGTGAGACAGCTCCAGTGCGTCGTCCTGTCTGTATTATTTAAAAGTGAGACAGCTCCAGCGTCGTCCTGTCTGTATTATTTAACAGTGAGACAGCTCCAGTGCGTTCCCTCTATATTATTAAAAGTGAGACAGCTCAGCGCGTCGTCCTGTCTGTATTATTTAACAGTGAGACAGCTCCAGTGGCCGTCCTGTCAGTATTATTAAATGAGACAGCTCCGTCTGGTCCTGTATTATTTAAAGTGAGACAGCTCCAGTGCGTCGTCCTGTCTGTATTATTAAACGTGAACAGCTCCAGTCGTCGTCCTGTCTGTATTATTAAAGTGAGACAGCTCCAGTGCGTCGTTCTGTCTGTATTATTAAAGTGAGACAGCTCCAGTGCGTCGTCCTGTCTGTATTATTAAAGTGAGACAGCTCCAGTCGCTTCTTTTGTATTATTAAAGTGAGACAGCTCCAGTGCGTCGTCTGTGTCTGTATTATTAAACAGTGAGACAGCTCCAGTGCGTCGTCTGTCTGTATTATTAAGTAGAGAGACAGCTCCAGTGCGTCCCCTGTCTGTATTATTAAAGTGAGACAGCTCCAGTGCGTCGTCCTGTCTGTATTATTAAAGTGAGACAGCTCCAGTGCGTCGTCCTGTCTGTATTATTAAAGTGAGACAGCTCCAGTGCGTCGTCCTGTCTGTATTATTAAAGTGAGACAGCTCCAGTGCGTCGTCCTGTCTGTATTATTAAAGTGAGACAGCTCCAGTGTGTCGTCCTGTCTGTAATATTGTATTATTACAGGTGGGGAGACATAAGACAGTCAGACAGAAGGACGGATTGTCAGACGACAGACAGTGTGTGTGTGTGTGTGTGTGTGTGTGTGTGTGTTTACCTCCTTTTACTGCATCAAGTTAACCAATTTCATCTGGTTTAATATTCAGCAAGCACATACAGTATGTAAACCAAAGGTCATGCTAAAGTCTCACTCTGTGTGTGTGTGTGTGTGTGTGTGTGTGTGTGTGTGTGTGTTATATACAAGGCCAGTATGAGATGTGAATGTGATGTATAAATATATACTGAATATATATGTGTGTGTGCACGTCTTCTAAGCATATCGCCTTGGCAACAATCCTCTGGAGGAAAATCCACCTGAGATTTTAGCACATAAGCTATACCCACCACTTGTCAATCAAAATACACACATAGATACAGATACACACACATACACACACACACTTTTTAAAATCTACACTTTCACCATCTTCGTATCACTCCAAGTAACCCCCCTACCCTGCCTCCGACTGCTACACACACTGATGGACGGTAACACAAACTAACAGAGACAGTAACACACACTGATGGACGGTAACGCACACTGATGGCCGGTAACACACACTGATGGATGGTAACACACACTAACAGAGACGGTAACACACACTGATTGACGGAAACACACACTGATGGACGGAAACACACTAATAGAGACAGTAACACACACTGATGGACGGTAACACACACTGATGGACGGTAAACACACTAATAGGACAGTAACACACTAATAGAGTACACACACACAGATGGACGGTAACACACGTGGACAACTGATGGACTATACACACACTGATGACACACACTGATGGACTATAACACACACTGATGGACGGTAACACACACTGATGGACTATAACACACACACTGATGGACGGTAACACACACTGATGGACGGTAACACACTCACAGAGACGGTAACACACACTGATGGACTATAACACACACACTGATGGACGGTAACACACACTGATGGACGGTAACACACTAACAGAGACTGTAACACACACTGATGGACTATAACACACACACTGATGGACTGTAACACACACTGATGGACGGTAACACACACTGATGGACGGTAACACACACTGATGGACGGTAACACACACTAACAGAGACGGTAACACACACTGATGGACTATAACACACACACTGATGGACGGTAACACACACTAACAGAGACGGTAACACACACTGATGGACTAGACACTGTTAAAACTCTCTGCGACACTTCTACTAAAAAAACCCAAAACACTAATCTGGGAACTTCAGAGGTGTGAATTACAAGCAGGTCATTTCAATCATTTAAATGTGGAGCTCAGAAAATCCATTTACGCAGCTGCGTAACCCGACGCTGAATACCAGCAACTTTCCTCACCTAAATATCGATGTAACTTTTTAAAGTTGCAGACTGTGTGAGATCATCAACACACACACACACACACACACACACACACACACACACACACACACACACCTGCTTTTATTTATCACACATGGTTCTACACTTTATTGAGTGGATATAAACATATTCCACTGATATAGAGAGATTGCACACTGGAAGGTGACTATTGCGTCTTTCGTTTTCTCTTTTTTCAATTCCTCCTTTTCTCTGTTTGTGCAGTGGAGCATTATGGGATTGCTGGAGGCATCGACTCACTTAATGTGATCAAAGCTTATTAAAGCCTTGTGTCTGACACTCTAGCATTCACCCCCCCAGCTCACCCACACATTATGTATTTATAAATAAACACTTCAGTATTCCGCACACTTCCATATTCCGCACTTCTTATATCCGCACACGTCCGTATTCCACACACTTCCGTATTCCGCACACTTCCGTATTCTGTACACTTCTGAAATCCGCACACATCTGTATTCCGCACACATTCGAATTCCGTACACATCCATTATCCACACGCATCAATATTCCGCACACATCCGTATTCTCTGCACTTCTTCTATCCGCACACTTCCGTATTCCGCACACTTCCGTATTCCGCACACTTCCCTATTCCGCACACTTCCCTATTCCGCAGACTTACCTATTCCGCAGACTTACGTATTCCGCACACTTCCCTATTCCGCACACTTCCCTATTCCGCACTTTCTCCTATTCCGCACACTTCCCTATTCCGCACACTTCCGTATTCCGCACACTTCTGAAATCCGTACACATCAGTATTCCGCACACTTCCGTATTCCGCACACTTCTGAAATCCGTACACATCAGTATTCCGCACACATCCGTATTCCGCACTTCTTCTATCCACACACATCCGTATTCCACACACATCAGTTATCCGCACGCATCAGTATTCTGTACACTTCCGTATTCCGCACTTCTCCTATCCACATACATCGGTATTCCGCACCCTTCAGATATCTGCACACTTCAGTATTCCGCACTTCTTACATCAGTATTCTGCACACTTCCGAATTCCGCACACATCAATATTCCGCACCTTTTCTATCCGCACACTTCCGTAGTCTGCACATTTTCCATCTGCACACTTCCGTATTTCGCATCCTTCAGTTATCCACACACATCAGTATTCCGCACACGTCCTGTACTATATTGAATCCTATACACTAGAGTATTCTGTACACTTCAACATTCCATTCACCTCAGTATCTCATACAGGTCAGTATTCCTTCTCAGTCTCTAACCTCCCTCTATCAATTTTGCTCTCCATCACTCAATCACTCCCTGTTTTTTTTTCTTTCCTCTACCTTTCTAGCTCTATACCTTTCGCTTTTTTTCCCTCTTTGACCTTCTGTCTGGTAATGTCCTTCTCTGTCTGTTTTTCCTCCCTCTCTGCGTGTGCTTTGGTCTTTTTGGACATCTCTACTCTACTCTACAGTCTCTTGTTCAGACCACGATCAGTTTCTCTGCATGACTTATGACTAGAAATGACAGAAATTCCATTCATGTGCACCGGTTTTAATATACATTACATTTGTTCTAAAAGTTTCACTATAAAAGTGTTAAATAAGAAGTAAAACTTCACACTTAATCATTATTAACATTCACCACAAATACCAACAAACAACTACACACACACACACACACACACACACACACCCTAAAGCATGTGAAATGCCCTTTCAAATCTGAACCGAGACCAACTCCATCAGCAAAGCTGTACATTAACAGAACACACACACACACACACACACACACACACACACACACACACACACACACACGATCTGTGGCAGTTTTATGACATGAAAGCTATCAAGAACCTTTGAAGCTGAGCAAAGGCAAAACTGAACAATAACCAGATAGAGAGAGAGAGAGAGAGAGAGAGAGAGAGACAGAGAGAGAGAGAGAGAGAGAGAGAGAGAGAGAAGAGAGAGAGAGACAGACAGACAGTTGGTGCTTTACTGATCCCAAAAGTGAATTTTCTTTTTAGGTCGGACAGAGACACAGCTAGCAAGACAGACAGCTAGACAGAGACACAAACGCAGAGTGAGAGAGCGATAGAGACAGAGAAAGCGGTGGATCGGTGTATAGATCGATAGATCGATAGAGACAGAGAGAGTTAGACCAAAATGCAAAGACAGGCAGAGAAGTTGTAACATTACAAAACATGGAAATGTTCAAGGGGAGGGGGTAAATACTTATGCAACATACGGTAAAAAACTCATTTGTAAACCGTGCGTTTATGAAAAGAACATAACCTTCACACGTCATTTGTTTGGACACTGCCGCTTTATAGCAAACACACGGACGTGCTGACTGTTGAAATCGTGTGTGTGTGTGTGTGTTTCCTCAAATGTGCCTTTGAGTATTTGTCCTGTCTGTAGATGAGTGAAGAAGGGTCTTTAAAAAAAACAAAAAAAAAAAAAAACCACATCATCCCTCCTCTATGTCCATGTTCCTGATGGCCTGCATCCACAGAGAGGTTCTCTCATGGCCCCTCGCGGGTCTCAGACGGAGGTGTGAAACCCACACGCAGAGAAAATTACTCAAAAAGAAGACAAGAGGAAGTAAATTATTTATATATATATATATAAGCAAAATTCACACAAATATGAAGAAAAAGAAACAAAAAGTGTGAGAGATAACACGATGCTATATACGCACACAGACGAAAAGAGCCGCTAAACGTAGCCTGTTAGCTAGCAACTGGAAAAACTAGCTAACAATTTGCTAGCTATTATTAGTGG
Source organism: Ameiurus melas (assembly GCA_012411365.1). Classification (NCBI taxonomy): domain Eukaryota; kingdom Metazoa; phylum Chordata; class Actinopteri; order Siluriformes; family Ictaluridae; genus Ameiurus; species Ameiurus melas. The sequence goes on from CM022761.1 coordinate 30,817,568, forward strand.
TTAGCCATGAGGAAGTAGAAGAGGTGGATTCAACACATAAATATGAAAGAAAAGCTAAAGAGAAGAGGGGGGGATTAAGGGAGAGAGAGAGAGAGAAAAAACACTCCGAGATCAGATAACCACCATCATGATGGACAGAGCTTTAAAACGGTTGATGTTATAATTAGAACATTAAGTGGTAGTAAAGGTTAGTGTTGAAGTGGTGTGTGTGTGTGTGTGAGTGTTTGAGAGAGATACACAGGAGACAACACACTTTCTGATCAACTGTCCATCATCTCTCTGTGCTCGAAAATAAATCTGTTGCTTCTGATGAATCTCTCAGAACATCAAAGTGTGTTTCATCTCCACCTCGCTGATTGTGTCGGTCTCTGGGATTTACAGCTCTCCTTATATCCGTGGGGGTGTGTGTGTGTGTGTGTGTGTGAGAGAGAGAGAGGGAATATTTATGCATCTGACAACACAGAATATTTATGTATCCGACATCGTCACCTAAACACACTGTATACACATTCTGTGTGTAATTAACGTTTTCCCCTGTGTGTGTGTGTGTGTGTGTGTGTGTGTGTATTCCATATCAGAAAAACATCATTACACTGCACACATCATTCACATCTCCAAGTACACTGTCAGGAAAATGCAAAAAGCAACACACGCATTTTTTAATTTTTATATATATATATATAAATAAAAAATTACATATACATACATAAACATGACCATCCCAGTCCCCTGACCTGAACCCCATAGAACACCTGTGGGGTGAACTGAAGAGGAGAGTCCACCAGCGTGGACCTCGAAATGTGAAGGATCTGGAGAGGTTCTGTCTGGAGGAACGCTCTCAGATCCCTCAGCATCTATTCTCCAATCTCATCAGGCGTTATAGGAGAAGACTCAGAGCTGTCATCTTGGTAAAGGGAGCTAGCAGTGTTGACTAAAAGGGTGCCAATAATTGTTGCACACCTATATTTATCAAAGATTTATTTTTTTTATAAACTTGTTTTGTTTGTAATCGTTTGATGTCCATGAGAACAGAGTATTTTAGTGAATTATTTGAACAAAAGATCGAAAGGTTAAACAATAAAGACAAATTTTCACAGGCTTCTTTGCTCATATTTACCAAGGGTGCCGATATTAATGGAGGACGCTGTAGACACACACACACACACACACACACACAAACACCTCACCCACACACCATGTATTCTGGGTGTAATTTCTCAAAATAAAAATACTATAATGTTTGTTAATGAGGCAGGAAAGATGATAAAATGAGAGAAAGAAAAGCAGACAGAATGAGAAATATAGAACGAGAGTGTGTGAGACCAACAGGGCAAGAGAGAGACAGGGTGAGAGAGACCGAATATGAGAGAGACAGGGTGAGAGAGACCGAATATGAGAGAGACAGGGTGAGAGAGACCGAATATAAGAGAGACAGGGTGAGAGAGGACGAATATGAGAGAGACAGGATGAGAGAGACCGAATATGAGAGAGACAGGGTGAGAGACCGAATATGAGAGAGACAGGGTGAGAGAGACCGAATATGAGAGAGACAGGATGAGAGAACCGAATATGAGAGAGACAGGGTGAGAGAGACCGAATATTAGAGAGACAGGGTGAGAGAGACCGAATATGAGAGAGACAGGGTGAGAGAGACCGAATATGAGAGAGACAGGGTGAGAGAGACCGAATATGAGAGAGACAGGGTGAGAGAGACCGAATATGAGAGAGACAGGGTGAGAGAGACCGAATATGAGAGAGACAGGGTGAGAGAGACCGAATATGAGAGAGACAGGGTGAGAGAGACCGAATATGAGAGAGACAGGGTGAGAGAGACCGAATATGAGAGAGACAGGGTGAGAGAGACTCATAGAGAGAGACAGGGTGAGAGAGACCGAATATGAGAGAGACAGGGTGAGAGAGACCGAATATGAGAGAGACAGGGTGAGAGAGACCGAATATGAGAGAGAGGAAACTGAATATGAGGAGAGAGGGGAGAGAGACCGAATATGAGAGAGACAGGATGAGAGACTGAATATGAGAGAGACAGGGTGAGAGAGACCGAATATGAGAGAGATAGGTGAGAGACCGAATATGAGAGAGACAGGGTAGAGAGACTGAATATGAGAGAGACAGGATGAGAGAGACTGAATATGAGAGAGACAGGGTGAGAGATACTGAATATGAGAGACAGGATGAGAGACTGAATATGAGAGAGACAGGGTGAGAGACTGAATATGAGAGAGACAGGGTGAGAGAGACTGAATATGAGAGAGACAGGGTGAGAGAGACTGAATATGAGAGAGACAGGGTGAGAGAGACTGAATATGAGAGAGACAGGGTGAGAGACTGAATATGAGAGAGACAGGGTGAGAGAGACTGAATATGAGAGAGACAGGGTGAGAGACTGAATATGAGAGAGACAGGGTGAGAGAGACCGAATATGAGAGAGACAGGGTGAGAGAGACTGAATATGAGAGACAGGATGAGAGACTGAATATGAGAGAGACAGGGTGAGAGACTGAATATGAGAGAGACAGGGTGAGAGACTGAATATGAGAGAGACAGGGTGAGAGAGACTGAATATGAGAGAGACAGGGTGAGAGAGACTGAATATGAGAGAGACAGGGTGAGAGAGACTGAATATGAGAGAGACAGGGTGAGAGAGACTGAATATGAGAGAGACAGGGTGAGAGAGACCGAATATGAGAGAGACAGGGTGAGAGATACTGAATATGAGAGACAGGATGAGATACCGAATATGAGAGAGACAGACAAAATGTGAGAGATGGAATGAGAAAGACATTGAGCGAGAGAGAGACAGAATGAGACAGAACATGAGAAATACAGAATGAGTGTTTACATGAGAGAGAGAGAGAGAGAGAGAGAGAGAGCGAGAGAGAGCGAGCGCGATGTTCTGTCCTGCAGGGGGCTTTTGTCCTCCCAGACAGTCCAGTCCGATGAGGATCCTCTGAGCGCGAGAGCTCCTGCGGTCCTTCTGTTGTGCAATGGGGGTTAGTCTAACTGGAGCTTGTGTCCTGCAGGGTTTGATTACCTCTCAGCCTGCTGCCTGAACTCTGACCTCTGACACCGCAGTGTGTTTAAACCACAGCCACGAGACCTGATAAAGTATCAATGCTTTTATTAAAGGTGGAATTATTTACAGGTAACCAAAGACAAGATTCTGCGCAAAACCGGGTAGAAAGTGTTTATACATACATTTATTTATATATATATATATATATATATATAGAGAGAGAGAGAGAGAGAGAGAATTTTATTTAAATCCTGCAATAACCAAGAAAAAAAAAAACTAACTGTATAAAACAAAAAAATTCAGGAAAAAACCCGCACTGAGCATTCAGTGTAACATTCAGTCAGTGATATTTACACTAAATATTTACATTTACGCACACCTTTAATTCCACTCGCAACGCACTCCATTTCAGCCCAACACAAAACCCGCGCGGGATTGCTGCTGCGACTTACTTTAAAATAAAAAAAAAAGTAAAAATCAGAGGAAGTAGTAACTCGGTATGGCTCGGAGAGAAACAGGACGCGTATTCGAGTTCATCACGGATTAAACGAAACGAAAACACAAGCTTTACTGACCTGAAAATAAAAGTCGGGTGGAATCGATCAAACCCGTACGTTCGATTTGTATTTCTGCGGAATTGTACGCCAATCTAATACAACACCACTTACGGTAGAACGCGTTAAAGAATCCATTCAGTGACGTGCCAAAAATCCAAAATATAGCACACTAAAATAATCTAAAATCTATATACGGAACAAAACAAAAACAACAATAAAAATCATGAAATGATGAAACTTACTTTGAATTAATTAATAATGAAAAAAATGTCTATTTCAGGTAGAACTGTTTGCGAAGGATGAGAAATCTCGAATAAAATCGCAATCGTTCTCTAAAAGGTCCAGAAAAGTAATCGAGATTTATTTCTTTTTTGGATATTTCTGAATAGTTTCTTCATTTCAGGCTTCCTTTTAGCGCTAAGCCCCGCCCTTTAAAAACAAAACAAAAAAACAGTAGCATTTGAAAGGGGCGTGGTCTGGTGGAAGGCTCTAAACATCACATACTGCTGCTTTAAGCTGAAATCTTGAGCTATAGCAAAAAATCCACACAAAAAACGAGCCCCCCTCCCCCCCCCTTTAAATAATAACAGAACATTCAAGGTGGAATTGTTTAGTTCCAGTCAAAGTAGTGAATGTTTAATTTATGTGAAAGTGTGTCTTGTGACATTTAATTTATGTCTTTAAGGTGGAAGAGTTTCACACCAGGGCCTCACTGAATGATGGAGCATCTCAAACAATACCACCTTAAAACTGTACCTGGCTCTAAGTGTAGTTAAGGCATGATTCTGAAATATTTATTGCAAACTAAACATTCAGAATAATGATAATGAAATTATATCGAAGGCAAAACTGAAATTTAATTCCTTAATGTTGCTATACAAAACAATTCCGGAGACAAGCGGTGTCTGATCGTGTTACTCTTATTATGTTCAGACGTGTGAAATAACGAATTTAAATACATTTCAGGTGGCATTATTTCTTTTTTTTTTTAGAACACACACCGCATGATTTGCAGTACTGCTCAAACCCGAAATCACGTATTCGAATATTTTCTTTACTATAATCCCGTTCGTTGCGTGCGTTTTCATTTCTGGCCACTGCAGAACATATCATACAGACTTTTGACAATAAAATGTAGAATTTATTCTCGCTGTGGAGTCATCCTGTTTAACACCCAATAAGCTCCAGTTACATAATTCTATACTTTGTATATTATTCTTCTTCTTATTATTATTACTATTTTTGAAAAATAATTCACCATTTTCACTCAGTCTTGAAATGCTCGCTTGACATATTTCATTATTTAGAAATTTCCAAACAATTACTTAGACGCCATTAATTCACCACTGGTGGAATAAAAAAAAATAAATTTGAGCAATTTAAATAAAAATGAAAAGCAACAGCTCATAATTGAACAGGTGTGTGTGTGTGTGTGTGTGTGTGTGAGAGAGAGACAGAGAGAGAGAGAGAAAACTGTCTCTATATTGGTGTTTACAGACTCGAGTTGCCAGCTCCTCTGAAATCCTGCTAACAGCGCTCCAGATAGTCGATGACGCGGGAGATGGACTTCTGTCCTGTGGTGCCCACTGCGCACTACAGAAGGGGGGAACAAGGGATTGTGAGACACACACACACACACACACACACACACACAAGACAGCTTTCCAGATATTTGTAGAAAAACTCCAACACCACGTTTCTGCTGAAATATTCGTGATGTGTTTAGTGACACTGAAGCTAATCCGGCTAACTTTACTCCTAAAAACATACGCGCAAGTAGTTCTCTTCTCGCTCGACATTTCTGAGCAGACGCCATATTAATCAGAGGACCAGAATGCAGTGCAGCTACACGACGCAGATTTGTGGCTAGTTACTGATCTACGGGACGACGAGCACCCCCTTGTCGACGGCGTACACCGCATTAGCGTGTGTACAGACGAAGCTAAAGCGCCGCCGCATCGCTTTCTTTAAAATTCTCACTTTCTGTATTTAGACGCCGCGTATCTGGCAACCCGGATCTCGCGTCTCCAGTAACGCGCGCCGTCAGCTCCATGAGGCGTGTCACTGCCAGATGTTTTCAGAACACAACGATTAATTCCAGGATGACGGGTGTTTTGGAACGGTTTAGTCAGACGCTGCGCCTCGTCCCGGGCTCCACCGGGAGCCCATTAGAAGAGGAGGGAACGCGATCCCAAATTGAGTGCAATCCCACTGAGCATTATTATACCGCTTTTGATCTGTATACGGCGAGCGTTCGAGAAATATACCCATCGTGACACGAACATCACAGCGAGTAAGAAAACTAACAAACACACACGCACGCACGCTCGCTCCTTTATATCGCGACCTTCAGACCTGACCCATCATTAGCTAGCTTCTGTTTGGCTTCGAACCGTTCCTAGTTGCCTGGCAACAGTAATCTCAGTGTAAACTCAAAACAATGCTGTGTGTTTCAACTTGAAATATTAATGACGGCACAAGTTCACAAGTTCGCCTCGAACGCCATTAATATTAATGCCGTGTAAATTTTTGCTTTATTACGCGATCAGTGTTATTGTTTATAATCCTTCTTGTTGTTGTTGTTGTTAACGGGGGCAATAACTTATTATTATAATAACAGTGTACATAGCTCACAGTCAGGTTCATGAAGTTGAGGAACTTCTTCAGCATCTCAGTCATGATGGAGAAATCTCCTTTAGGCAGGCTCTCTCTCACAGCCGTCACGTTCACCTGTAACACACACACACACACACACACACACACACACGTGTCAATAAAAGACATCCTTATTACAACAGTATAAACTATAAGGAAGTCGATATAAAGGAAACTCCAGGTGATGGAGGCGGTACTGACCGGACTGTCCTGACACACACACCCCAGCAGCAGCGCAGTGTATGACGCCACTATACTGTCCTCCATGTGTTTCCCAGCATGATGCAGGACTAACACACACACACACACACACACACACACATCGTAGTATGAACATCTGATGATTCCCACAGGTGTATAGAGTGATAAGAAGAAGTGTGTGTGTGTGTGTGTGTGTGTGTGTGTGTACCTTTATTAAAATCGAGCTCCTCCTCCTCTTCCTCTTTCTCCTTCTCCTTCTTGTCATCCGTGTTATTTTCTGAGGCGACCCACTGCATCTCTCCGCTCGTCACCTGCCACTGCCCGCTCGCATCCGCCTGAGGCTTCGGTGCCTCGCTGATGATGTCATCGGCCTGCGCCTCGGCCAGCACGGCCGCTCTCTCGCGCTCCAGGAAGAACTGCGCACACACGCGCGCGCACACACATCTCATTTCTTCATTTCGTGTAGATTTGATCCATTATAAGGCCGCGGTAAATGTCGGGTTAATCAGCGCCAGGGCCATTTTTATGATAACGCTAATGACTGTGTGTTAATGATTAATGTGTTATGATATCCTAACGAATCAACACAGTGACTCGGTTATGTTACTGCCTCAGGGCTACGATTCAGATCCTAACGAATCAATAGTGACTCGTTTACCTTAACACCTGTGTTATGATTCATATCCTAACGAATCAAAGCAGTGACTCGTTTACATTATTGCCTCAGTGCTATGATTCATATCCGAACAAATCAAAGCAGTGACTCGTTTACCTTAACGCATGTGTTATGATTCATATCCTAACGAATCAAAGCAGTGACTCGTTTACATTATTGCCTCAGTGCTATGATTCATATCCGAACAAATCAAAGCAGTGACTCGTTTACCTTAACGCATGTGTTATGATTCATATCCTAACGAATCAAAGCAGTGACTCGTTTACATTATTGCCTCAGTGCTATGATTCATATCCGAACAAATCAAAGCAGTGACTCGTTTACCTTAACGCATGTGTTATGATTCATATCCTAACGAATCAACACAGTGACTCGTTTACATTACTGCCTCAGTGCTATGATTCATATCCTAACGAATCAACACAGTGACTCGTTTACATTATTGCATGTTTTACAATTCATAATCTGATGAATCGACACAGTGACTCATTTACGTTATTGCCTCAGTGCTATGATTCATAATCTAATGAATCAATGCAGTGACTCTTCACGCCACACTGGAACATCTGGACATGAAGAACGTGTACGCGTGCCTTTTCTGGATTACAGCTCTGCCTTTAATACTATCCGACCGACGAAACTGATTGTGAAGCTGGCAGACCTTGGAGTGCCAGACGTAACTGGTTTTGGATCTCCTTACAGACAGACCGACCGACCGACCACAGGTGGTCAGGATGGGAATCGTCGTCTCTGCCGAGCTTACTATCAGGACTGGAACTGTACTTCAGTACTTTATGCTCTGTACACCCATGACTGTGTTTCTACCCAGGATAACGGTCTGGACCCTGGATTACAGAATCATAGTCTATGGTGAAATGACCTGGTTCTTAACATGGATCAGAGCAAAGAAATAATAACTGACTTTAGGAGGAAAGCTCTCCCTCTGCAGCCTCTTCTTAGTGATCATAATCACTCAGCTCACGCTTTGTCCAGGTGGAATAACTCAGGATATATCCGAACACATCAAAGGCTAATGAAGATTGCAGCTCATAATAATAGTAATTTAATAATAGTTTTTTCAGCTACTGTCAGACGGACTGCAAAAGACATTGAGGCTGGAGGGAAAGCTCTCACCATCCATCTTACTCATAGCAGGGACACTTCATTCATACGCTCCACGGTCACGGGCTTGTATTTTTAAATATCTTACTTTCCGATAGAGGTTTTATATAATCGTTTATTTTAAATTTCTTATTTGTTAAATTAAATTAACACGTGTGATGGACCGGCACCTGGTCCAGGGTGTACCCCGCCTTGTGCCCCATGCTTCCTGGGATAGGCTCCAGGTTCCCCGCGACCCTGAAAAGGAGAAGCGGTTGAAGATGGATGGAAGTACATATAGATTTTTTTTTTTTGGCAATGTTGTGTTTATTGACTGAGTGTTACAGACAATAATTCCAATGTACCTGTACTGCGTTGTACCTGTGCAAATGGCAATAAATCTAATCATATCCTAACGAATCAATACAGTGACTCGTTTACATTAATGCCTGTGCTATGATTCATAATCGAACAAATCAATACAGTGACCTTAACGCTTCAATGTTATGATTCATAATCTAACGAATCAATAGTGACTCGTTTACCTTAACACTTCAGTGTTATGATTCATAATCTAACGAATCAAGACAGTGACTCGTTTACCTTAATGCCTGTGTTATGATTCATAATCTAAGGAAACAATACAGTGACTCGTTTACATTAACGTTTCAGTGTTGAGTCATAATCTAATGAATCAATACAGTGACTCGTTTACATTAACGTTTCAGTGTTGAGTCATAATCTAATGAATCAATACAGTGACTCGTTCGTCTTAACGCTTCAGTGTTGAGTCATAATCTAATGAATCAATACAGTGACTCGTTTACATTAACGTTTCAGTGTTGAGTCATAATCTAATGAATCAATACAGTGACTCGTTCGTCTTAACGCTTCAGTGTTATGATTCATAATCTAACGAATCGAGACAGTGACTCGTTTACATTAATGCTTCAGTTAGGAATAATAATCTAACGAATCAATACAGTGACTCGTTTAATTAACGCTTCAGTGTTATGGTTTATAACCTAACGAATCAATACAGTGACTCGTTTACCTTAACGTTTCAGTGTTATGGTTCATAATCTAACGAATCAATACAGTGACTCGTTTACATTAACACTTGATCATAACGAATCAGTGCTAGGATTCTTATACTAGTAACTCACTGTTGTGATTCTTATCCGAATGAATCAGTTATGTCGTGAAGTACATGCTAATAAATCAGCGCATTTGAAAAATCAAATAAACAACAACATTTAAATATATATATACTAACATGGTGATGTTTATATTATTATGCACATTTCGGTTGCTACGGTTTCCTTACCACAGTGCAAATCAGTGGTGTGACTCCTGTAAGCTGCTGCGCCCTGGTGGACTGTCACGGAACAGCAGGCACACAACACTGTCTCAACCGGTAAACAGATCGTTCTTAAACGCACACTTACAGTACCTGCACCAGTGCGGCGAGAGCACTTTCTTTCACGTCCGGTCTCTTCTCCTTCATATCCTCCATCTCCTTGTCGACCTTCTGCTCCTCCTTCTCTCCCTCCATCCTCCTGTCTTTCTCCGTCTCTGGCGGAAAGCTCGAATCCACCTTCAGTTCTACCAGACAGTGTCTGTTCCTGGAGCTATACTCCACCAGGTTTATAAGCAGACCCAGACCCTGCATGCACACACACACACACACACAGTTGTCACTACATGCATGTACCAGTGTTTTTACTGCTGTATGGTGCGAATAAACAGTGATGCAATGCCGGGGTTTTAAAGACGTACGAGCACGCGGATGTCAAATCTCTGCTCCTGAGGGAGAAACTGAGGAACTTTAAGCACGCTGTTCAGCACAGTCACGACCAGTTCGTCCTGCTCGCCCATCTTAGTGCTGCCCCACTCTGTCAGACAGACAGACAAGTTATTATGATCATTGTTTTGTTCATGTTCTTCTTTAAAGTGCACTCTTCAATATTTTAATGGAAAGACTTAATAACAGGGACGTGTTTATACTAACGACTCTGTGTCAGGATCCTGATTGTTAACCAACCGAACGATTCCTATTCTAATGAATCAGTTCCATGACTCCTTTATAATACTGACACATTGCCATGATTCTTAAGTGTAATGAATCAGGTCCGTGACTCCTTCATACCAACGACTCTGTGTCATGTTCCCGACTGTAATGAATCCGTTCCGTGACTCCTTTATACCAACGACTCTGTGTCATGTTCCCGACTGTAACGAATCAGTTCCGTGACTCCTTTATACCAACGACTCTGTGTCATGTTCCCGACTGTAACGAATCAGTTCCGTGACTCCTTTATACCAACGACTCTGTGTCATGTTCCCGACTGTAACGAATCAGTTCCGTGACTCCTTTATACCAACGACTCTGTGTCATGTTCCCGACTGTAACGAATCAGTTCCGTGACTCCTTTATACCAACGACTCTGTGTCATGTTCCCGACATGTAATCAGTTCCGTGACTCCTTTATACCAACGACTCTGTGTCATGTTCCCGACTGTAACGAATCAGTTCCGTGACTCCTTTATACCAACGACTCTGTGTCATGTTCCCGACTGTAACGAATCAGTTCCGTGACTCCTTTATACCAACGACTCTGTGTCATGTTCCCGACTGTAACGAATCAGTTGTGAGAGTCCTTTATACTATTGACTCGGTGTCATGATTCTTACTTGAACGATTCATTACAGGAACTTGTTTATACTAAAACACTTATTGTTGTGATCCTTCCCCTAATGAATCAGTGCTGGGACTCTTAGGTTAACGACTCTTTTATATAAATAAGAGCGGAAGAGTCAAAGAAAGCGTGAAATTGTGCGTGCGTGCGTTACCATTATCATGTGTGAGGTTCAGCATCACCCCCAGCACCGCCCTCATACAATCCTCCACTGCTTTTCCCACGTTGCTATGGTTACTGTGAGCAGAGGCGGCGCTAGAGTTGATGACATCACGGCAGTAGAGATGAATCATGGACTCGCAATGCCTCAGGGCCCTACACACACACATTATGAAGTCACAAGTTACACACGACAAACACACACGGCTTAAAGTTCAACTGTTCCGTATCACTGAGTGACAATATCACAGTCTCTCTCTCTCTCACACACACACACACACACACACACACCTGGCTGACGAGATGATCAGTTGTGAGTCTTTGTAAGCAATCAGGTAGGACTGATTCTCTGGATTATGAACCGTTACCTGGTGAACGAACACACACACACACACACATTACTATGTGGATAAGTATAATTATAATAAAAGGTTCGATTTTTTTTGTTTCACATGATTCCACACTCCCTTTTAAAACAGGGTGTTAGGACGGGGATGTGCCGAGAGCGATGACTTATTCCCACAACAGCCAAGAGCTGCTGAAATACACCACATGCCCACTCAATCCAAACACATGGACAGCTATTTTTAACCAGATGACAGTCGAGTGGTTGTGGAGTTTTGGAGGATTTCTCTCGCTCTCTCTCGCTGTAATCAAATCAGCGCTGTAACTTATTGCATGACATGGAGGCGTAATCGTCGACAGTGGAAAAACTGAGCGATAAAATAAAATGCCCCCCCCTCTAAGGCGGGGGGGGGGCATTTTATATTAAACGCCGCGGAGAAGACTGTAACCGGCAAACTCTGCAACGCGGAGCTCGTGTAGCACGGACGCACGACCATAAGGGGCAGCGAAAGGGAGATTTTATTCGTTTAGGACTGAAGATTAATCAGTGCGTTTTTGTGCATAAAACAACTCAAAAACCTGTTTGTCCAATTTTATAGATTATATACAGTGCCTTGCGAAAGTATTCGGCCCCCTTGAACTTTTCAACCTTTTGCCACATTTCAGGCTTCAAACAAAGATATAAATTTTTTATTTTTTGTGAAGAATCACCAACAAGTGGGACACAATTGTGAAGTGGAACGAAATCTATTGGATATTTTAAACTTTATTAGCAAATAAAAAACTGAAAAGTGGTGCGTGCAAAATTATCCGCCCCTTTACTTTCAGTGCAGCAAACTCAGTCCAGAAGTTCAGCGAGGATCTCTGAATGATCCAATGTTGTCCTAAATGACTGATGGTGATCAATAGAATCCACCTGTGTGTAATCAAGTCTCTGTATAAATGCACCTGCTCTGTGATAGTCTCAGGGTTCTGTTGAAAGCGCAGAGAGCATCATGAAGACCAAGGAACACACCAGGCAGGTCCGTAATACTGTTGTGGAGAAGTTTAAAGCCGGATTTGGATACAAAAAGATTTCCCAAGCTTTAAACATCCCAAGGAGCACTGTGCAAGCGATCATTTTGAAATGGAAGGAGTATCAGACCACTGCAAATCTACCAAGACCTGGCCGTCAAAAACCTGTTGGAGTCTGCAAAAGACCTGAAACTGGGACGGAGATTTATCTTCCAACAAGACAATGATCCCAAACATACAGCAAAATCTACAAAGGATTGGTTCAACAAATAACGGTATCCAGGTGTTAGAATGGCCAAGTCAAAGTCCAGACCTGAATCCAATCGAGAATCTGTGGAAAGAGCTGAAAACTGCTGTTCACAAACGCTCTCCATCCAACCTCACTGAGCTCGAGCTGTTTTGCAAGGAAGAATGGGCAAGAATTTCAGTCTCCGGTGTGCAAAACTGATAGAGACATACCCCAAGCGACTTGCAGCTGTAATCGCAGCAAAAAGTGGCTCTACAAAGTGTTAACGCAAGGGGACGAATAATTTTGCACGCCCATTTTTCATTTTTTATTAGTTAAAAAGTTTCAAAAACCAATAGATTTCGTTCCACTTCACAATTGTGTCCCACAATAAACATTTTATATCTTTATGTTTGAAGCCTGAAATGTGGCAAAAGGTTGAAAAGTTCCGAAAAAAGGGGCCGAATACTTTCGCAAGGCACTGTATATAAAACTGGACAAAGAGTTGTGTTAAGGTGACGTTTTAGTCTGAAGTTTATATTTGTAATACTCAGTTTGTGGATTATATTTTAAATAAGCAAAAAAATGGTATTAAACGTAGTTTTTTTCCTCTCCAGCCAATGAATCATTAAAATGAATCGTCCGATTAAATGATCACGAAAAATAATCTTTAGTTGTGGCCCTACAGTACTGTCACGCCTGTCTTAATAAATCAGTGTCGCGACTCCGGGCGAATCAGTGGCGCGACTCCGGGCGAATCAGTGGCGCGACTCCGGGCGAATCAGTGGCGCGACTCCGGGCGAATCAGTGGCGCGACTCCGGGCGAATCAGTGGCGAAGCCAGTACTCCCAAGAAATCGTGACAACAGTGAATCAAACTCAAAACAAACAATCACAAGAAAAGAAATGTTCAGACACGGAAAAATAAAACGGATGAACTCACACTCTCGAGAACCCGTAAACAGCGCTCTGCTCCCCATAAAGAGGCCACCAGGTTCTCATGATCATCATCTGTATCTAGGTTTTCCACACACTCTTTCACTGAGAGAGAGACATGCAGGGAAGTAAGTGACAGTACCATAATAACGTCATTAGTGGTGTAACGACAGAGCTGCAAGGCGACACAATAATGAACTCTGAAATAACATTACTACTAGGAAAACCACCGTATTAGACTGAAGTGCTGTACGCTTATCGCGTGTACCTTTATCTATGATGTGGTCCAGTCCCCCCAGTAACCGGAGCTCTTCTTTAAACCAGTCTCCTGCTCTTTTAGAGGTCAGTGAGAGAAGAGTCTCCATCGCCAGGTGACCCGTCTGATTAACAATTATCAAAAAACAAAACACGTCATTCTCCTAAAGTATCAGTGGCATGACTCTGTACAGTGTACGCTATACAGTGACTCTATTCTCCAAATGAATCAGAGCTATACAGTGACTCTATTCTCCAAATGAATCAGAGCTATACAGTGACTCTATTCTCCAAATGAATCAGAGCTATACAGTGACTCTATTCTCCAAATGAATCAGAGCTATACAGTGACTCTATTCTCCAAATGAATCAGAGCTATACAGTGACTCTATTCTCCAAATGAATCAGAGCTATACAGTGACTCTATTCTCCAAATGAATCAGAGCTATACAGTGACTCTATTCTCCAAATGAATCAGAGCTATACAGTGACTCTATTCTCCAAATGAATCAGAGCTATACAGTGACTCTATTCTCCAAATGAATCAGAGCTATACAGTGACTCTATTCTCTAAATGAATCAGAGCTATACAGTGACTCTATTCTCTAAATGAATCAGAGCTATACAGTAACTCTATTCTCCAAATGAATCAGAGTTATACAGTGACTCGAATCTCCAAATAAATCAGAGTTATACAGTGACTCTATTCTCTAAATGAATTAGAGCTATACAGTGACTCTATTCTCCAAATGAATCAGAGCTATACAGTGACTCTATTCTCTAAATGAATCAGAGCTATACAGTGACTCGAATCTCCAAATAAATCAGAGCTATACAGTGACTCTATTCTCTAAATGAATCAGAGCTATACAGTGACTCTATTCTCCAAATGAATCAGAGCTATACAGTGACTCGAATCTCCAAATAAATCAGAGCTATACAGTGACTCTATTCTCTAAACGAATCAGAGCTATACAGTGACTCTATTCTCGAAATGAATCAGAGCTATACAGTGACTCTATTCTCCAAATGAATCAGAGCTATACAGTGACTCGAATCTCCAAATAAATCAGAGCTATACAGTGACTCTATTCTCTAAACGAATCAGAGCTATACAGTGACTCTATTCTCTAAACGAATCAGAGCTATACAGTGACTCTATTCTCGAAATGAATCAGAGCTATACAGTGACTCTATTCTCTAAATGAATCAGAGCTGTACAGAGATTCTATTCTCCAAATGAATCAGAGCTATACAGTGACTCGAATCTCCAAATGAATCAGAGCTATACAGTGATTCTATTCTCCAAATGAATCAGAGCTATACAGTGACTCTATTCTCCAAATGAATCAGAGCTATACAGTGACTCTATTCTCCAAATGAATCAGAGCTATACAGTGATTCTTTATCCTCCAAATGAATCAGAGCTGAACAGTGATTCATTTTTACCCTTAAGAATCAGTTTTGTAGAGTGACTCTATTCTCCAAATGAATCAGTGCCACGTGTGACTAAATGATTATTATGCTAATTATTTCTAATGAATCCAATTAAACTAAAGATTCAAAGACACGACTCTCATTCCTAACGAATCAGTGCTTTAGTCCCGGCGGCTGAAATGACTCGGAGTCATGACTCACAGTGATGTTGTCGAGGTCCAGGTGCTTGTTGTGTACAGTTTCACACAGTTTCTGTATTTTCTCCTTCACTTTGCTCTGATGATCCTCAGACTCGTCCTGTTCCAGCTCCAGCAGACGGATCATCAGCTCCAGACAGCCACGGTCCAGGTCCATGTTGAGCCGGTCCCGACTGAGAATGTAGAGCAGAGCTGCCGTGCACAACGCCAGGTTCTGACCACACACACACACACACCCACTTCTTATTATTACTATAACTACACAATGATCACAATTATATTTATGAAAGAGTTACCGGATGTCCTGGTGCGTCGCTCAGCATGTTGAACACCTGAGCCACTTTTCCTCTCGCTCTCAAATGCATGCGGAAACTCGGCATGGCACAGCGTGTGGCTAGACTGATTATACTGCTCACACACACACACACACACACACACACACACACACACACACACAGCGAATGTAAATGTAAACACTTTGACAAATATAGATAAAACACTAGCACAAAAAAAAACCCCATTATGTGTGTGTACATAAAGCAGCGTGTGTGTTCGTGTAGACCCTGTGTGTGTGTGTGCATACCTTAGGCAGCGTGTATGTGTAGACAGTGTATGTGTGTGTACATAAGGCAGTGTGTGTGTGTACGGTGTTTGTGTACGTACCTAAGGCAGCGTGTGTGTAGAGGCTGTGTGCTCTTTAGTCCCGTCTCCAGATACTCAAAGTCGTCAGTAAATTCTTGGTTCTCTCCGAATTCCACCACGTCGTTAAAGTGCTTCACGTGCTGGACAACTGTGTACAGCTACACACACACACACACACACACACACACACACACACACACACACCATAACTAGTACACGCTAAAAAACGATTTTTCATCATACTCGCTATAAAATCACACGATACTAGAGAATGTTTTATACGCTGCTGTATAACCCCGCTGCGATCCCGCAGTTCGCTACACTCGCACTACACTCGCACGATAAATTGCACAACACGTACAATAATCGCACTGCACTCGCTGGTACGGTCACCGCATCGGTTAGTGCCCTGACGGCAGTTTGCGCATTATGTTTATGTCTACTGAAAAAATTGTTTCCCCCACAATGCATTGCTCACCTCCTTTTGTTCTGCAGTGGTACTGTGTGGGTGGGGCTCAGTGGGCGGAGTCACTGATTTCGTGACTTTAGGGGGAGGAGGTGGGGCTTTAAACACGGTGTCGTCTTTTAAAGAATTCACGTCTTTGTTCACGTTTGACGGACTCGGCTTCTGAAAAACACACACACACACACACACACACACACACACACACACACACACACACACACACAATTTGATCTATTTCTATAAAATGTCTCAATGCTTTAGCAATACTGTAGCTGCTGTAACGTTTATTGTTTTTGTTTCTTAAATAGTCACTAAGTCATTAAATAGAATTCAATGTCAAAGGTCAGGACGTACAGGTGTGATGTCACTGTGTGCGGTGGGAGGAGCTTCCTCCGCTTCAGGCTGATTCCAGTGACGAGCGTTGTACACCGCTTTAGTAGGAATCTGAAACAGACATCAAACAATATCACAAACCACACACACACTCACACAGAGTGAGAGAGACAGAGAGTGAGAGAGAGAGTGAGACAGAGAGAGAGTGAGACAGAGAGTGAGAGAGAGAGACAGAGAGAGTGAGAGAGAGACAGATAGTGAGAGACAGAGAGAGATAGAGACAGAGAGAGTGAGACAGAGAGAGAGAGAGGTTAGTGCACTGTTGGGGTCAGAGGTTTCCCCCCGTACCTTTCTGAAGATTTTGCGGCTGATGGTTTTGTCGGTGTGTTTTCCTGCTCGGTCTCTCAGCGCGTCTGGCCCGGACAGAGCCCGTCTCATCCTGCCACTCCTGAGGATCTGAAACACACACCCTCTAAATTCTGCCTGCTTTCACAGAAACTCCTCCATACACAAACACTCTGCTTTACAACTCTGCGCCTGTGTTCTCAGCGCAGGGTGAAGTGTGCATCATCCAGCCTCCTCCGCCCCTCCGTCTCGGAGACAGACGCAGTCCGAGACGCACCGTGGACCGTGGGGTTTAGATCAACTTTATACTGTCTAAACTGCTTCGGATTAACGACACAGGCAACCTGAGACAACACAAAATACCGTTTACAAATCATAAAGTTATGTATTTGCCCCCGGAGTTACGAATTCCCCAAATCGATGAAGCTGCATTGATAACGGGGTTCAGCTGGACGAGACGTAAACCTTCTGAACCTTCACAGAAGCTCTCCACCCCGGCAAACATCTCGACCTCATCCTCACACGTAACCGCACCACACATTATCTTCTCATTACTCCTCTCCATGCCTCTCACCATTTCTTTATCCAGATTCCTATTTCTCTCACTTCACCGCCCCCCCACACCCCCCCTCTCCACCTTCAATCTTCGCTCCTTTCCCCCTCACAGTGATTATACACTCCCTGTAATCACACTACACTCACTACAATTGTACCATACTCTCACAATAGCATAGCGGTTATGCTCGTACTCAGATCGGAACAACATTCATGAAATGTATCAGTCAGGATTTAGACCTCATCATAGGATAGAGACAGCACTAGTTAAAGTAGTAAATGACCTTCTACTGACCTCTGATCAGGGTTGTGTCTCGCTGCTTGTGTTACTCGACCTTAGTGCAGCTTTTGATACCATAGATCACACTATTCTCCTCGATAGATTAGAAAATGTTGTTGGCATTAAGGGAACAGTCCTCTCCTGGCTCAGGTCTTATCTGACCGATCGTTATCAGTTCGTAGATGTAAATTGGGGCTACGTGAGGTTACTTTTGGAGTTCCACAGGGTTCTGTTTTTAGGCCCACTGCTTTTTACTTTATGTATGTTACCCCTAGGACAAATTATTCGTAAACATGGAATTATCTTCCACTGTTATGGTGATGATACACAGTTGTATGTTTCAGCGAAGCCAGAGGACAGACAGAAGCTTAGTAAAGTTGAGGATTGTGTAAAGGACATTAGACGTTATATGTCAACTAACTTCCTTTTACTCAATTCTGATAAAACAGAAATACTTTTATTAGGCCCACGTGTAGCTAGAAGTAATCTTTCTGATCACATGGTCACTCTGGATGGACTTTCGGTTTCATCATGTACAGCAGTTAAAGACCTCGGAGTGATTATTGACTCCAGTCTATCATTTGATGCTCATGTAGATAATATTACTAGGATAGCCTTCTTTCATCTCAGAAATATTTCTAAGATAAGAAACATATTGTCACATGATGCAGAAATACTGGTTCATGCATTCGTCACCTCTAGATTAGATTACTGTAATGCCTTACTGTCTGGATGTTCCAGTAGGAATATAAATAAACTCCAGTTAGTCCAGAATGCTGCTGCTAGAGTCCTAACTAGAACTAGAAGATACGACCACATCACCCCGATCTTATCCACACTGCATTGACTCCCAGTGAAATCTCACATTGATTATAAAATACTTTTATGAACCTATAAAGCACTACACGGTCTCGCACCACAATATCTAAGCGACCTTCTGGTTTTCTATGATCCTCCACGCCTACTCGGATCAAAAGATGCAGGCTATTTGACGGTACCTCGAATAGTGAAGTCTACAGCAGGGGGAAGAGCCTTCGCTTATAGAGCCCCACAGTTATGGAACAGTCTTCCTATTAGTGTTCGGGACTCAGACACAGTCTCAAGATTTGTTTACTCAAGCCTACACTGAGTAGACTTTCTGTTACGCTAAGCACAGTCTTACCCGACAATCTCTTCTCTCCCTCTCTCCTTCTGCCGAGCCACACATGATTTTATGGAGATACTAGAGATCCAGATCCTTTCTGCTCTCTGGACCTGCCTGATTCGTTCGGATGCCCTACCTCTGGATGGAGCTCTCATCTACTCCAGTTCCACATGGACGTTCTCGCTGTGGTTGCTGGGACTACGGTTGCTGCTATGGCCCTGGGACTGCAATTACAACATACAGTTTCACACCCAGGTCCCCTTTGAACACTGGACTAGTTCAACAAAACTGACTTCATATAAACACCAGAACGAACGTTCTTTTACTTTCACACGATCCGTCGTTCCCCAGATGAGGACGGGTTCCCTTCGGAGTCTGGTTCCTCTCGAGGTTTCTTCCTCGCATCCTCTCAGGGAGTTTTTCTCCTCACCACCGTCTCGCTCGATAGGGATAAATTCACACGCTTAAAATCTCTATCCTGTGTTTATACGTTTCTGTAAAGCTGCCCTGAGAGGACGTCCGTCGTTATTCCGAATTGAACGATACTCACTCCAGTTGGACCGTACTCACACTATACTCTCTGCAGTCATGAGTACTAAAACCCGTTTATGCTCCGATGGGACTTTGAGTGATAGATTAGGACCAAGCTCATGCTAGTGTATAGATGATCTAAGGCTTGATGCCTAGCTCTGACACACTGCAGACTATACCTGTGTGGGCGTGTGTAAGATCCGGAGAGTCACTGATCTGAGGACTGTCCGCCGCCGCCGTCCCCGTCTCCTCGGTGTCCTTCTTCGTCTTTTTCTTCTTCTTCCCGGGCCGGTCATCGTCGTCCTCGCTGTCGCTTTCGCTCAGCTCGTCAAAGCCGAAGTACTTGATCTTGTAGCTGGTGCCAGGTTCGGTGTCTCCGTCCTCACACGCTCCGTCCTCAAAGCCGAAAAACTCCAGCTTGCACTCCAG
Organism: Ameiurus melas; assembly: GCA_012411365.1. Taxonomy (NCBI): domain Eukaryota; kingdom Metazoa; phylum Chordata; class Actinopteri; order Siluriformes; family Ictaluridae; genus Ameiurus; species Ameiurus melas. The sequence goes on from CM022761.1 coordinate 30,837,784, forward strand.
CTTAGACTTAGTGGGACGATGCCTTTGTTTGTTTTTAATAAATAGATAAAATAATAATAACGTAAATAAGTACATTTAAAAGGCAACACTAAACTGCCGTACCATGGACTGTTTGTGTGTGTGTGTGTGTGTGTGTGTGTGAGAGAGAGAGAGAGAGAGAGAGAGTGTGTACCTGCTGTACTTGGGAGGCTGGGCGTCCGTCTTTCTCCGGAACGTCCCGGCGTCCCCCAGATCGGACGGCGCGGTGCTCACACACTCCTCCACGCTGCGCTCTATGGAGTCCTGGATGGTGACGTTACACACCGATACACACGAAGGATGCAGCAGCGTGTAATCCCTCACGCGTCCGCGACCTTTCACCCCCGACGCCCCAGGCGCAGACGCGCTCGCAGAGATGGCGGCGGCGACGACGGGTTTGTCGCTGTTGGTTTCTCCTAACAGTTGGGAATTCTGGGAGTTCTCCGGTTCTCCTTTCTTCCCGGCCCTTCTGTAAATGCGGTCTCTCGCCGGTTTAATCAGAGGAAGCGGCTCGAAATCGATCGGCTTCTCCGCCGTCTCAGAAGCTCCGGCTTCCTGTTCGGCGGGTGTGGAACTGTCCGACGCGGTGCCGGTTTGTGCGGACGCGCTCTCTGCGAGCTCAGACGGGGAACTCTCGTGCAAACGGTCTACTAAAGCGCACGAGTCTTTAGGGGCGGGTTTTAAATTAGCTGTGTGTGACGTGGGTTTAGATCCGGCGACGGCGAGGGCGGGGCTCTGAGCGGGCGTGGCTGAGGGAAATGAGAGGAAAAATAAATGAAACTTTATTTAAATATCCTGTACATTCCAGAATGTTAAAGTGTGTCTAGATGAACATTCACCCCATACACTACAGCGACACGTGGCACTGACGGTGAACAGGAAGGTTACTACGTAAGCAATAAATGCGAAATGTTCGGTAATAATAAGAAGAAGAAAACTGAGAACAGAATCAGGGAAAAATATGAGATCTGAAACAAAAACAGGAACAAAATGGGGACATGGAAGAGAAACCTAAGTTGGTTCAGGAACGGTAAAAAGAACGGAAGAGGAATAAAATCAGGAACAGAAACATAACTGACGGGAGAAATAACTGGCTGGGATTTGGAGCAGGTTACGGGATCTAAACGTAATCAGGAACAATTAGGGTCAGATTCTGGAACGAGAACTTGATCTGGAACTGTAACGTGAACAAGACGCGTATGCACTTGTACGGAACCTGAATAAGTGGACGGTTTTCCTGCCAATCTAGAGTGGGCGAGTCTTGTAGTCTTACATTAACGCGAGGACACCGTAGATGAGCTCTTCGATGGGCGTAAACGTGGCGTTACCTGCGTTAACTCCGCCCTTCGCGTTCTGTTCTGCCTCCGACCCTCGGGATGTCTCGCCCTGCCCCTCGTCATCGCTGTCGAAGCCGAACGGGTCGTCCTCCTCCTCGTCGTGGCGCTCGAGCCGGGGCTTTTTGTGCAGCACGGACGTGTCGGGCGTGGCAGGCGTGTGGGCGGGGCGTCTGGATCCCAGCTGGGCTTTATACGTCGTCTCTCCCCATTTGGTACTCAGCGTGGCTTTCCTGTTACCGAACACCTCCTCGAACTTCGAGTTCGCCTCGCCGCCCTTCCGCGTGTACGTCTTGCTGAACTTGGTCGTCATGGTGACACGCGCACGCGCGTTTACATATTTCCCTACGCGTGGACACAATCAGACACTACGTCACTACAAACTAAAACCAAAACAAAACTTTGGGCGAGCAGTTTTTGGGGGAGGAGCCTCACACGGGTGTGATGGGCATGGGGTGCACATACTTTTGCTCCTACAGTGTATGGACACCGAGGCATCAAAATAAATGAGTTGAAAACAAAGCCGTAATTCTTAAAAGACTTCCATATTACATTTAATCAAATAAAAATAGTCAATTATTCAACGTTAACTGGGATAAACAAACAAACAAACAAAAAATATCAATGAAACGTGCAGATTTATAAATTATTAGATGAGTATATCAAAGCTACACATTAATACACATAAATACAAATAGATCAAAGTTATGTGAAATAAAAATAAAAGAATAATAAAAGAGTAAATGTACAGGGGTCTGACCTGCGGCCTGCTGCTATCCGCTCTGTGCTAACCGGCTAATGCGCGCCTACACACACAGCTCATTCAATTATAGATGTTATATATTTATATACACCTACATATACACAAGTCTCACAAAAGTACAACGGGTGCAAAATGATATATTATATGTTTATATTATTATTTATCATCTGTTTATAAGCTGTATCCGCTCGGCTATGACGCGCCATGAAACATAAGCCCCGCCTCTTCCGGTCTCACGAGTAACCGGAGATTACGTCGCAGAGAAACAACTAGTTTTAGATTATTTTCAACGGATTGTCGTTTCTTCGGTACAACGTATCCAAATGTTGTAAACTAAATAATCCGAAATAATAGATTTTGGTTTGGTGGTTTAAAAAAACAACAACAATTAATTATACATTTTAAACCGCTGACTTTATTTCCCTGTCGTCAGTTCCGGTCTGTGTGCGCTTCGAGCTTGGCTGAGAGCTAGTATAGCCGAAACACCCGGATGAGACAGCGGCGTGTAATTGGCTAGTGGGGCTTTATCGCTATGGGAGATGTAGTTGTAGTTGTATGTAAAAATGTTCTACAAAATCAACGGCAGCTTCATGTTTTTCAATGAAAAAATATTTTAATTTCAGCACCATAGCTGCCCCCTTTAATTTATTATTTAATTATAGACTGTTCATCACTAAATTTGGTTCAATTTGGAACAGTAAATGGAAAGCATTTTTTATTTATTTTTTTTAAACACGCTTTAATGAAAAATGAAACTGCACGAGGCGCAAATTATTGAGAGTTTTAGAAGCTATCAAGCCACTTGATGGAATAATTCAGTCATTTCTTATTCCAGAGATTAATAATAAGAACGATGTTTAGATCTCACACACAGATTTAAAACTGTTAACTCCATAACTTTCATTTTAAATACTGCACATTATTATTAGGCGTCCTCAAATGATTCAATTCTTACCGTAACTTTACTGCTTTAAAAAAAATCCAGGTAATGCCTTAATCATTTAATTATTGATTTTAAATTTTTAATGAGTTTTAATGAGCAGTTCCAGTATGATGTTGCAGTTCTGTATGTGAGCACTAGATGTCACTGCTATCTAAAAAACACTTGTAAAATAATAAAACACTAAAATAATAAAAATGTCTCTTGTGCTCAGCGTCAGAACAAGAGCTTTCATGATTTAATAATAATAATAATAATAATAATAATAATAATAATAATAATAATATCAGACATCCAGAAGGCAGAATTTGCTATTTATTATTGATTTATTTGTTTAGTTGCTTGTTCATTTAGTTTGTTTGTTTATTTATTTATTTATAATACAGCGTTGTGGTTTTGTTAATGCATTGATTTGACGTTAGTTTTTATATTTATAGGTGGAATCTCACCTTTACAGGACTTTACACAGGTCGCTTAAAAATAAAGACATAGAGCATACAGGGTGTGTCAGGGCCAGAAAACTCTGTATGCTCTTTATCTCAAGCCATCTGTGTGAAATACAGTAGAAAGCAGCGATAGGAAACAAATTTCAGTATCAAAAGACATTTTGATGAAAATCTTTGTGTTATTTGTGCACTAAGGCAAGTAATTTTCTATTTTATTAATTCTGCTTAACCGTCTGTATAGTAAACTATAGTGAGATTTCACTCATAGCTTAAAGCAACGTCAAATAAATACACAAACAAAACCAGAATGCTGCATTATAAATAAGTACATAAGCAAACTAAGCATATAAGTATTTATATAAAAAAAAAATAAATAAAAAGCAATATAGCAAATTCTGCCTTCTGGATGTCTGATATTATTATTATTATTATTATTATTATTATTATTATTATTATTATTATTATTATTATTATTATTGTTATTATTATTGTTATTGTTATAAAATCAGTGTAAAAATTCTGTACGGAATAAAAGAGGCCACAAAACATCGTATTTCTTTTTTTTTAATAAGCAGAATAATAAGCAAAATATTTAAAGACATCTTTTAAAAATGAAGATCTTATAAAATCTGAATCTTATTCAGTAAAAATTATTTTTATTTTTACAAAAAATATGTAAAATCCAGCAAAAGTTCTTCAAATGTTCCTAATTGTTCTCCGTGTGCTCGGGCTGAGAGCTTTCTCTATTTCATGAATCAATATTTATCTTTTTAAAAAATAAAAAGAAACATAAAAAAATCATCAGTAACTAAAGTAAGGCTTATTTTGTGAAATGTAAACAACACTAACATTTTAATTCAACGCTTTTTAACAAAATGATCAAATAAAATAAAAAAATACATGTAAATCCCCATCAATATGCATTTTAAGGCGGAGCTTCACCCTGTCAATCATTAGAAAGCCATCACGGATTGGCCTCAGACCACCAAACTACAGACAGGTGGAGAGTCGAGGTCAAGGGTTGATCTCCATGGGAACAACAGTGAGAGGGATGTCCTCGTTGCCACGGCGAACGACGATGTGCAGCATGGCGTGTGTGTTAATTACAGCACTGACATCAGCAGCCGAGGAAATCCGCACCCCATTAACCGAAATGATGATGTCATTCTCCTTCACTCCACCTCTACAGACAGAGAGGGGGGGAGAGACAGAGAAAGGGAGGAAAAGAGAGGGAGGGAAGAGGGAGAGAGGGAGGGAAGGGGGAGAGAAAGGGAGAGGGGGGAGGGAGAGAGAGAGAGAGAGAGAGAGAGAGATTACTAATGACTAAAAATTTGTGTTTTTAACTTCATTAAAGACTAAAACATGACTAAAATGAAATCACTTAAAAGGTACTCAAACTGTAACTTGTCGTGAATGATGTCATACAAAGCCACATTATAACACCAAATCAAATAATAAGGAGAGAGAGAGAGAGAGAGAGAGAGAGAGAGAGAGAATTAAAGGAGAATAAATAGAGGGAGGAGGAGAGAGAGAGAAAATGAGAGACAAATGAAAGGAGAAAAAAGACAGAAATAAAAAGAAAACAGACACAGAGAGAAATAAAAAAAAAGATAGGAAGAGTGAGACAGAGAGAGAAAATAAAAGAAATGAGAAATAAAAAGAGGGAAGAGACAGAAATACTGCATAGACATGGAGAGAGGGGAAAAAAGAAAAAAGAGAGAAACATGGAATGAGAGAGAGAGAGAAAAGAAATGTGAAATGAATGAATAAAGGAGAGACTTAAAAAGAGGATGAGTAAGAGAAATAAAGGAGAATAAATAGAGGGAGGAAGACAGACATGGGGGAGAGAGAGAGAGAGAGAGAGAGAGAGAGAGAGAACAGGAAAATGAGAGACACAAATGAAAGGAGAAAAATAAATAGAAACAGAAAGAAAATGGACAGAGAGAGAGAAATAAAAAGAAAAGGAAATAAAATGAGAGAAATAGAGAGAAAAAGAAGAGAAATGAAAGAAATGTAAAAGGAGAGGATGAGAGAGAGAGAGAGAGAGAGAGAGAGAGAGAGAGAGAAAAAAAGAAAGGAGAAATAATAGGCAAGACAGAGAAAGTGAGAGAGAGAGAGAGAAGGAGAGAGTGAGAGAGAGAAAGAGAGAGAGAGAGAGAGAGAGAGAGAGTGAGAATAAAATAAAGGAGAAATAAAAATAGGTGAGAAAGAGAGAGAGAGAGAAATAAACAAATGAAAATAAAATGAGAGAAACAGGGAAGGACAAAGACAAGGAGAGAGGGAAAAACATGGCCGCCTCCGATGGTCATATTTAGTTAGCAACATGCTAGGCAGCTAACTGATGAACATTTACCCCAGAGCAGAGCACTGTAGAGTCAGTGTTGTAGATTTCACAAGTGGACATGTCTGTACGCTCATTAATCTAAAGCGGATGTGTACAGTATGTACAGTAGAACCGATTTAACGCTATTAAAGGTAAGAAGAAGTGCTGCTGCTGCTGCTGTGTTCACTGCCGATGCTGAGGGAGCGGCCATTTTGATTCGTCTTTGCCTCTTCACCGTGTCGCACCGTCGCGTTGATCCTGAAGAAACGTGTATAATCTCATTCCCGTGAATATGAGATCTAGACAGGAATGACAATAAAACCGCTTCATGTGTCTTAACTTGACTGGGTGACGTTGTCGACGTCCTCGGCGTGCGTACACACACACACACACACACACACACACAGACTTTCACGTCGTTCTTTATTATGCTTACTGTGTACACTGGAGTTCAGTGGGATCCTGTGGTCTGAGGTTGTATAACTTAAGTGAAAAAGGATAAGGATAATAAATGCTAAATAGTAAAATGCTGTACAAACACACACACGCGCACACACGCTGTAAATTGTGGTCACAAAATACTGAGCTGGAGGATTTTTTAACGATGAATAAATGCGGGTCAGAGAGGATGTGTGTGTGTGTGTGTGTGTGTGTGTGTGTGCGTGCGCGTGTGTGTGTGCGTGTAATACTACAGAAGTAGTTGTGCAAGAAAAATGTGCCGTGCTGCACAGGAGCCAAAGATAACATCACTCATGCAGACTGAAGCCAATAAAAACTACCCTGGCTGTGTTTCAATCCTGCACCGAACCCACCCTCATCCACTAACCCTCGGCTTTAGGGCACTTCTGTTACTTCTATTACAGTTCTCTTGTCCTGTTGCACTGCACGAATCTGATCCAGTTTCCTTTTTGAAAATGACACATTAACGTAAAACCGCCCTGCTGGAACCAAAACTCTAATGGTTTCCACTACATATACCATTACAAACCATTACAAACCATCAGCTAACCATTAAAACCATCATCATTATTTGTCCTTAATGGTATCCATTAGGCATAACATGCCACCAAACCATCAGCTAACCATGGTCTAGAGACCCACAGGGACCATTAGAGTTTCCATTAAAACCAATACAAATTCTATGAGGGTTTCTATGTATTCATGTTGGACTTTATTTCTTGATTCCGTCCGTTCATCATACTGATAAACCAACAGCGAATTAAAATGCTACTCAGTTAGCTGTACGCCATAAGTCTGTACGAGACAGTTTGTCTAGAGGGGCAGGACCGTGGGGGACGAAACACAGGTCCTGGATGTCCCCTCTAGCATTCTGAATTAACGTGATTGCACGTGCGTCTGGGATGTCATTGCCTTTTGTTTACAATTCACACACGTGTTTTCGTTTTGGTTTCTGTCCCGTCTTCACCCCTGTATTGTTATTGGCTGTTTCCCTTCACGGGTCCTCATCACTCACAGCTGTTCCCGTTTCCCCGACGATCCGTTTCTCCATTTATACCCGTGTGTTTGTTTTACATCGCAAAGTATTGTTTCACTGAGCCACACCAAGCATCTGCTCTGCGTTTGTTCTCCCGGGTTTCTCGACTTGGTTTAGTTTCCCCGGTCTTCGCCTTTGCCCTGTTCACTCCGTTTGCTGATCGCCTGACCTACGCCTGTTTTTATATCAATGTTAGCAATATCCTGTGTATTTGCAAAGCTCTATATATTAGCAAAACTGAACAGTAGGGGGGTGGACTTAGCTATTAGGGAAAACGTTGAATATTAGCAATTAGCAACAATCGAAATATTAGCTATACTCAAAATATTAGGAAAATTCTATTAGTGAAAACTCTGAATGCTAATTTATTAATATTAGCAAAACTCTGGCTATTAGCCAAGTCAACTCTGAACGTTAGCTTAACGCTAAATTGCTTGTGTTTTCTACACTCTGGATGTTAGCTCAACGTTTCAAATTTCAGTGCGTTAACCCTGTGAAGCAGCTAGGCATTATGGGAGTTGGAGTGTTTTAAGCACTCACACTGCGGCTGGAGTTTTGGAGATGACCTCGACCACGTAAGCACCGGACGTGACGTCAGGAAAATCTCCCAGCTTCACTTTCAGCTCCTTCACCAACCTGAGGAGAGATTAGCATCGCATCACGCTAACAAGATCCCAGTGTTCCTACAGGCTGCGTCCCAAATCGCACAGCACTAAAGCATGACAAAATAACACAGGATACGAAATCCGAACAAATTTCATTTTCATTTAAATATATAAACATCGCCTCTTATCCACTCACTCGGGCGTCAGCGACATCATCCGAATACCGATGTACTTCTTCTTAGCGGTTACTCGACCTGTAAAAACACACGACTCAATTCATTTCAGTTTACTGTTAGAACAAACCGCTGATGAAAACTTGTCGTGTTTCCGATCACATTGAACACGTATTTATTTATGTCTTCGCGACCTCGGGCCTGTCTGTCGTAGGACTCGGTGAGAAATTCCTTGATCTTGTCGGATGGAATGGCGAAGGAGATTCCCGCGGTCACCTTCAGAGTGTTTATTCCGATCACTTCACCGTCCTGTAGAGCACAACACATGTACACACCCGCGAATTACAGATTTGTACACACCATGGCGTGTGTCATGTCTTTTCAGCGTCCAGGCTCTGAATTTTCCTTATATGGTCGTAACTTGTGTTTCCTCAATTCCAGCTTTCTTATGTAAGTTTGTCCTCTCCATCTGTAAGGTCATGTGTTTCTTACTGTATTTCTAAACTGTCCTCCTGTCTGTGACATTTGTTTGTCTCTGATAGCTGTCTGTGTCTGATACTTTTCTGTCTGTGACACTTCTTTGTCTGGATGTCTGTCTGTCTGTCTGTGACACTTCTTTGTCTGTCTGTCTGTGACACTTCTTTGTCTGGATAATTGTCTGTCTGTCTGTGACACTTCTTTGTCTGTCTGTCTGTGACACTTCTTTGTCTGGATAATTGTCTGTCTGTCTGTGACACTTCTTTGTCTGTCTGTCTGTGACACTTCTTTGTCTGTCTGTCTGTGACACTTCTTTGTCTGGATAATTGTCTGTCTGTCTGTGACACGTCTTTGTCTAGATAACTGTCTGTCTGTGACACGTCTTTGTCTAGATAACTGTCTGCCTGTGACACGTCTTTGTCTGGATAACTGTCTGTCTGTCTGTACATTTCTGTGTGATAACGGTCTGTCTGTTTGTAAGAGTCAGACCCAACCAATCATGTGTATAAACATGAGAAAGTCATTATTTGTGATTAAAGAAGTGAACTTGGAGAAATGCTTACCAGATTAACCAGGGGTCCTCCTGAGTTTCCGTACTGTGAAAAAGACAAAACAACTTAGCTCCTGAAGTCTGAGGTGTGAACGTCTGAAACATTTGTGTGTGTGTATGTGCGCGTGTTTACGTTGATGATGGCGTCGGTCTGGATGTAGTCCATGTCGGAGTTGCGTAGGCCGAGCTCTTTCCCTCCCCTCTGCGTGGTGCTGACGATCCCCGTCGTCACCGTGTGCTGCAGTGAAAACGGACTCCCGATGGCCACCACGAACTCGCCCGGTCTCAGATCAGCTGACCGGCCCAGACCCATCACAGGAAGTTTATTCTGTGGGACAGGAAGAGACATCTCCATGAGGAATGATTGCTTTTGTGCTCCTTTACAATCAGAACCTATAACCGTCAGGGTCGGGGCGTGTTGTTATTGGAAAATAATCAACTTTGGGGTTGTAACAGTAACAGTAACTCCACTCCATCGCACCAACCCATCACTGATCACTTTCCTTTAACAGCTCGACACACACACAGTTTTATTCCTGAATAACTCAGAGCTCTAAGTACCGCTAACCATTTCAGAATTAATATACAGCCCCATTTGTTTGTGTGTGTGTGTGTGTGTGTGTGTGTGTGAGTGTATGTGTGTGCAGTATGGTAAAAAATAAACAGATTCAACCTCTTATAAAGTTTTAAAATGCTAGATCTTAGACTTTAGTGCCATATTTATTTATTTATTTATTCATGTATTTTGACAAACGTGTGATTGCTAATTCTGTCACACGACGGTAAGAGAAGATATTTTTAAGGCCTAATTTGCCTTCAAGCATGTTCAGCATGGAGGAATTTTCACTATAAAGTGTTTTACTGCATAATAAAATTCCTATGAAGTTAGATCAGAAAGAATATTTGAGAGCAACGAGAGAGCATGAAACGTTTTGATGAATTACAGTGCGTGTGTGTGTGTGTGTGAGAGAGAGAGAGAGAGAAAGAGAGATAGAGTAAGTGAGAGAGAGAGAGAGTGAGAGCAAGGAGACAGAGAAAGAGTGAGAGAGCGAGAAAGAGAGAGTGAGAGAGAAGAAAGCAAGAGAGAGAGAGAGAGAGCAATTACTCTATAGAGACGTTAGAGCGGTTACTCTGTAGAGACGTTAGAGCGGTTACTCTGTGGAGACGTTAGAGCGGTTACTCTGTAGAGACGTTAGAGCGGTTACTCTGTATACAGACGTTAGACCGGTTACTCCTTAGAGACGTTAGAGCAGTATTTCTGTAGAGACGTTAGAGCGGTTACTCTGTACAGACGTTAGAGCGGTTACTCTGTACAGACGTTAGAGCGGTTACTCTGTACAGACGTTAGAGCGGTTACTCCTTAGAGACGTTAGAGCAGTATTTCTGTAGAGACGTTAGAGCGGTTACTCTGTACAGACGTTAGAGCGGTTACTCTGTACAGACGTTAGAGCGGTTACTCTGTGGAGACGTTAGAGCGGTTACTCTGTAGAGACGTTAGAGCGGTTACTCCTTAGGGACGTTAGAGCGGTTACTCCTAGAGACGTTAGAGCAGTATTTCTGTAGAGACGTTAAGCGGTTACTCTGTACAGAGGTTACTCTGTGGAGACGTTAGAGCGGTTACTCTGTGGAGACGTTAGAGCGGTTACTCTGTAGAGACGTTAGAGCGGTTACTCTGTAGAGACGTTAGAGCGGTTACTCCTTAGAGACGTTAGAGCGGTTACTCCTTAGAGACGTTAGAGCAGTATTTCTGTAGAGACGTTAGAGCGGTTACTCTGTAGAGACGTTAGAGCGGTTACTCTGTAGAGACGTTAGAGCGGTTACTCTGTAGAGACGTTAGAGCGGTTACTCCTTAGAGACGTTAGAGCGGTTACTCCGTAGAGACGTTAGAGCGGTTACTCTGTAGAGACGTTAGAGCGGTTACTCCGTAGAGACGTTAGAGCGGTTACTCCGTAGAGACGTTAGAGCGGTTACTCCGTAGAGACGTTAGAGCGGTTACTCCGTAGAGACGTTAGAGCGGTTACTCTGTAGAGACGTTAGAGCGGTTACTCTGTAGAGACGTTAGAGCGGTTACTCCGTAGAGACGTTAGAGCGGTTACTCCGTAGAGACGTTAGAGCGGTTACTCCGTAGAGACGTTAGAGCGGTTACTCTGTAGAGACGTTAGAGCGGTTACTCTGTAGAGACGTTAGAGCGGTTACTCTGTAGAGACGTTAGAGCGGTTACTCCGTAGAGACGTTAGAGCAGTATTTCTGTAGAGACGTTAAGGCGGTTACTCTGTACAGACGTTAGAGCGGTTACTCTGTACAGACGTTAGAGCGGTTACTCTGTATACGACGTTAGAGCCGGTTACTCTGTACAGACGTTAGAGCGTTACTCTGTACAGACGTTAGAGCGGTTACTCCTTAGAGACGTTAGAGCAGTATTTCTGTACAGACGTTAGAGCGGTTACTCTGTACAGACGTTAGAGCGGTTACTCTGTGGAGACGTTAGAGCGGTTACTCTGTAGAGACGTTAGAGCGGTTACTCCTTAGAGACGTTAGAGCGGTTACTCCTTAGAGACGTTAGAGCAGTATTTCTGTAGAGACGTTAGAGCGGTTACTCTGTACAGACATTAGAGCGGTTACTCTGTGGAGACGTTAGAGCGGTTACTCTGTGGAGACGTTAGAGCGGTTACTCTGTAGAGACGTTAGAGCGGTTACTCTGTAGAGACGTTAGAGCGGTTACTCTGTAGAGACGTTAGAGCGGTTACTCCGTAGAGACGTTAGAGCGGTTACTCTGTAGAGACGTTAGAGCGGTTACTCTGTAGAGACGTTAGGCGGTTACTCTGTAGAGACGTTAGAGCGGTTACTCTGTAGAGACGTTAGAGCGGTTACTCTGTAGAGACGTTAGAGCGGTTACTCCGTAGAGACTTTAGATCGGTTACTCCGTAGAGCGTTAGACGGTTTACTCTGTAGAGACGTTAGAGCGGTTACTCCGTAGAGACGTTAGAGCGGTTACTCCGTAGAGACGTTAGAGCGGTTACTCCGTGAGACGTTAGAGCGGCGGTTACTCTGTAGAGACGTTAGAGCGGTTACTCTGTAGAGACGTTAGAGCGGTTACTCTGTAGAGACGTTAGAGCGGTTACTCTGTAGAGACGTTAGAGCGGTTACTCTGTAGAGACGTTAGAGCGGTTACTCTGTAGAGACGTTAGAGCGGTTACTCTGTGGAGACGTTAGAGCGGTTACTCTGTAGAGACGTTAGAGCGGTTACTCTGTAGAGACGTTAGAGCGGTTACTCCGTAGAGACGTTAGAGCGTATTTCTGTAGAGCGTTAGAGCGGTTACTCTGTAGAGACGTTAGGCGGTTACTCTGTAGAGACGTTAGACGGTTTACTCCTTAGAGACGTTAGGCGGTTACTCCTTAGAGACGTTAGAGCAGTATTTCTGTAGAGACGTTAAGAGCGGTTACTCTGTAGAGACGTTAGAACGCGTTACTCTGTAGAGACGTTAGAGCGGTTACTCTGTAGAGACGTTAGAGCGGTTACTCTGTAGAGACGTTAGAGCGGTTACTCTGTAGAGACGTTAGAGCGGTTACTCTGTAGAGACGTTAGAGCGGTTACTCCGTAGAGACGTTAGAGCGGTTACTCTGTAGAGACGTTAGAGCGGTTACTCTGTACAGACGTTAGAGCGGTTACTCCTTAGAGACGTTAGAGCAGTATTTCTGTAGAGACGTTAGAGCGGTTACTCTGTAGAGACGTTAGAGCGGTTACTCTGTAGAGACGTTAGAGCGGTTACTCTGTAGAGACGTTAGAGCGGTTACTCTGTAGAGACGTTAGAGCGGTTACTCTGTAGAGACGTTAGAGCGGTTACTCTGTAGAGACGTTAGAGGGGTTACTCTGTGAGAGCGTTAGAGCGGTTACTCCTTAGAGACGCTAAGGTTACTCCTAGAGTAAAGCGGTTACTCCTTAGAGACGTTAGGCGGTTACTCTGTAGAGACGTTAGAGCGGTTACTCCGTGAGACGTTAGAGCGGTTACTCCTTAGAGACGTTAGAGCGGTTACTCTGTAGAGACGTTAGAGCGGTTACTCCGTAGAGACGTTAGAGCGGTTACTCTGTAGAGACGTTAGACGGGTTACTCTATAGAGACGTTAGAGCGGTTACTCTGTAGAGACGTTAGAGCGGTTACTCTGTAGGAGCGTTAGAGCGGTTACTCCTTAGAGCGTTAGAAGCGGTTACTCATAGGAGACGTTAGAGCGGTTACTCCTTAGAGACGTTAGGCGGTTTACTCCTTAGAGACGTTAGAGCGGTTACTCCGTAGGACGTTAGAGCGGTTACTCTGTAGAGACGTTAGAGCGGTTACTCTGTAGAGCGTTAGAGCGGTTACTCCGTAGAGACGTTAGGCGGTTACTCTGTAGAGACGTTAGAGCGGTTACTCCTTAGAAACGTTAGGCGGTTACTCTGTGGAGACGTTAGAGCGGTTACTCTGTAGAGACGTTAGGCGGTTACTCCGTGAGGCGTTAGGCGGTTACTCCGTAGAGACGTTAGAGCGGTTACTCCGTGAGACGTTAGGCGGTTACTCCGTGAGACGTTAGAGCGGTTACTCCGTAGAGACGTTATAGCGGTTACTCTGTAGAGACGTTAGAGCGGTTACTCTGTAGAGACGTTACAGCGGTTACTCCTTAGAGACGTTAGAGCGGTTACTCCGTAGAGACGTTAGAGCGGTTACTCCGTAGAGACGTTAGAGCGGTTACTCTGTAGAGACGTTAGAGCGGTTACTCCGTAGAGACGTTAGAGCGGTTACTCCGTAGAGACGTTAGGCGGTTACTCCGTAGAGACGTTAGAGCGGTTACTCTGTAGAGACGTTGGAGCCGTATTTCTGTATAGACGTTAGAGCACTTAGTCTGCAGTGACTCGCCCCACATCGATGTTCTGGATGAGTTTTCCACATGAAAGTGCAAAACGTTCCAAAACGCCTGACTAATACAGAAGGAATAAACCACATAAACCTCATGTGCCGTTTTAGGAAAATTATCCATGATGATGGTGCAATACGTCGCGACAGTTTAAAGATCATTTTCCTCTAAGCATGATTTATTCCTCTTCTAGAACAGCAATTTCCCAACCATTATAATGTTTAGTCTTTTAACGGATTACACTTCGTCCTTTTTAACCGTTTCTAGTTGCATTTAACGTTGTGGAACATCCCTGAGACAGTGTCTCTGACACTGGAGACTCCTTCCATCTCCTTACCCTGGTGAAACTTTCACCGTATCAACAAAATCTGTTTGTCCACCGTACGAGTCCCTGTGAACGAGCTGTTACTATAGAAACGATAGTGTGGTCGAAAACATTGTAAACCTGTGATTTGAATTAAAGCCAGCATTACTATTAAGGCTGCTGGTATAGAGACATATTTCAACGTCTTCTGACCAATCAGAATCCCGAATTCAACAGTGACGAGAGAGTCAGCTACACTGCGAACAGCGAACCTTTACAAGCTGAAAAGAGAGAAGGAATGCGGAGATGTTTTTTATTACGCTGTTTTCCACAACCTGCCTATAAACATATGTAATACCCAGGTGCGTTTGTGTGTGTGTGTGTGTGTGTGTGTGTGTGTCTATGTTTATGTTGTTTTGCGTTCTGTGAATACCTCATCAGCACTGAGGTGAAATGACCAAACCGTGTCAAAGATCAACACCCCCTATCCAAACACACACATAATCCCACAGCTTTACTCTCCATCCATATAGCACAGTCCCCTCCATAACTATAGGAACAGCGAGGCCGGTTCATGTGTTTGTGCTCTACACCAAAGACATTTGGGTTTGAGATGAAAAGATGAGTATGAGATGAGAGTTTAGGATTTCATCTTTTATATCTAGATGTGTCAAGCAACGTAAAACATAGAAGCTTTTGTATCAGACCACAGATTCTTTCAGTAGTTGTTTGTTTCGGGGGGGTTTCTCTCTTCAGTCTCCTCTTCAGGAGGTGAGATGCTGATCAGTTGGATGAAGGTCTGGTGATTGACTTGTCCAGTCTAAAACCTTCAACTTTCCTCCTGATGAAGTCCTGTGTTGAGGTGGATTCATTCGGATGCTTTTCTCTGTAAATCTTCAGACAGAATGTTCCTGTAAACGTCTGAATTCATTCTGCTGCTACCATCATGAGTTCATCATCAATAAAGTTTAGTGAGAATGTTCCAGAAGCAGCCATGGAAGTCCAAGCCATGACACTACCTCCACCATGTTTCACAGATAAGCTTGTATGTCCTGGATTATGAGCAGATCCTTTCTTTATCCACACTTTGGTCTTTCTATCACTTTGGTAGAGGTTCATCTTGATTCCAGAACTGTTGAAAATCATCTCTGTATTTCTTTGTGAATTCCAGCCTGGTTTTCTGATTCTTACTGCTGATGAGTGTTTCACATCTTGTGGTATGTCCATCTATATTCTAACGGTGGATTGTGAGACCTTCACCCTGCCCTGTGGAGGTTGTTGGTGATGTCACTATCTGTTGTTGTTGGGTTTTTCTTCACAGCTCTCACAATGTTTCTGTCATCAGCTGCTGTGGTTTTCCTCTGCTGACCTGTTCGGTGTCTGATCCTCAGTACACCGGCGGGTTCTTTCTTTTTCAGGACATTCCAAATCGTCATATTCTCTATACACAATGTTTATGATTGATTTTCCTTCGACATTTTCTCTCAGTTTCAAAACAGCTCACTTTTCTCCCACAGACAGCTCTCTGATCTTCGTGTTGGTTTATCCTTTTAAACTACAAATGCAGTCTTCCCAGGTGAAACTGAATGTTTCAACAATCGATCTAACAGGACACGCCTGGGGAACAAGAAACTCCCGTCAGTCACATCTTCCTTTATTTTTTTGCCTCGCCGACAAATCGGGTGATCTGAAAGCACATTTTCTATGCTCTGTGTCATTTAACACAACTACGTATAAATACCAAGAATGTATATTACATGTGTATGTATGTGTGTGTGTGTGTGTATATATATATTGTATATACACTGTTGTTGTGTGTTTGTCCATGCTTTGGTCTGACCCACACATGACCCACAATCACCACATTATAGAGCTTTAGCCCAATAAACCCAACTGGTGTAACTGCAGTGTGTGTGTGTGTGTGTGTGTGTGTGTGTGTATGTGTGTAAATGGACACAAGAGACTTCACTAGGGAAATTGCAGTCCCGCTGATTTTGGACGCGACAGCATTCCCAGCTCTGAGAAGCAATGATGGGAAAAAACAGGCACGTTGACGAGTCTGGTTTGAGGTTCTGGGTTTGTATTGTTTGTGTGTGTGTGTGTGTGTGTGTGTGTGTGTGTGTGTTTCCATCCCTACACCAGCATTCGAACCATTGACCTTGTATATTCACACATATGGATTTGTTTTTCTTTTTTTTTTTCTCACTTTCTGTCACCGTTTTACTCTCACATTATAAGTCTCTCTTTTCGTTCTGCTCTCTGCTACTTTCCATCTGTCTCCATCTCTCTCTCTCTCTCTCTCTCTCTCTCTCTGGTGTCCTAGGTAGGAAGAGCACGTTCCCTTTTGCTAATCTGAAGTCTCAGTAATGTCTTCTCCAGAGGGAGAGAGACAAACAAAAAATCAGAGAAAGATCAGCAGAGGGATAAAAAAGAAAGACAGGCAGAGAGAGGTGGGGGAGGGACAGTGGAGGTATATACAGAGAGAGACATACAAAGAGAGACAGAGAAAGGAGTAGACAGACAGACAGAGAGAGAGAGAGAGAGAGAGAGAGAGAGAGAGAGAATAGTGACAGCTAGAAAGAGACAGAGAAAAAGAGGGGGAGAGACAGGTAAAGACAGCGAGACAGAAGAAAGGGGAGATTGTGAGAGTGACAGCAAAGAAAGACAGAGAGAGAGAGAGAGAGAGAGAGAGATTGACAGAAGGAGCAAAAGTGAGACATTGAAAGGAATAGGGAGAGAAAGACAGAACCTTCCCTTCTGAGCATGTGCTATCCATTCTGTGGTCACACACACACACACACACACACACACAACAGATATTTATGAAGTGACTGTTTCTTTCCCATAACCTCAGTACTCACTTTCATTCTCTCCATCTCTCTCACTGTCCTGTTTTATAAATCACTTTTCTGCATGGGCCTGTAAAACGTTCGCTCTCTCACTCTCTCTCTTCCTCTCTCCACAAACCAGTTAATTTAAACTGCACTCTTTATTTCCTCCTCCAATTCCTCACTCAGTCATCATCGTCCCTCAGAGAATCGGGAACGCATCGAAGAAAACGAACTCCTACCGGAGAGTCGATCTTGAGCAGCGCGATGTCCGATCTTTCGTCGATGTCTGTGATCTTGGCGTCGTACGACTGTCCGTTCTTCAGTTCGACCTTCACTCGGTTTTTATCGGCGACGACGTGGGCGTTAGTGACGATGAGTCCATCATCAGACACGATAAATCCCGAACCAGTCGCCACAGCCCTCTCGCGCAAACTGTACACCATCCTGGGAGAAAGAAAAAGCATCAGAGCGCAATGAAGAGAATTGACGCCATTTATTTTCACCATTTTGACCATTAAATCAAACCTTCAGAGCAGTGAACAAGTTTCACAAAGACCTGGCAGAAATGTCTCGACCGTAGACACGACCTGATCGTGAACTCTCGAGACATTTGGGAATAATATGCATTATAATATACAGTTGGGATTTTCAACCGTAATTATAACTCCTCAGGCACTGCCCTTAATCAGAGATAATTACAGAAGTGCTTTGTTGTCTCTATCAAGATCTAAGATCCTTGTACTAGAAGAAGTATTTCAAAATTTAAGTATACCATCAAGTTAGTGGGAGGCATTGGTACTCTGGTCAGTCAAAGTTGTACTTGTGGCTTGGATGGGAAAAAGGTGCAGAACAGGATTGGATAAGTGCCTTCAGGAAGGTGGAGGTCCATGTTTGGCTTTGTAGACGAGCGTCAGTGTTGTGGCAGGAAGCCAGTGGAGGTGAAGCAACAATTTTGTCATGTGGGAGATCTTGGGGAGGGTCAAAGCCTCCCCAAGTCATACAGCTGAATTCTGGATCAGCTGCAGGAAACTTATGGCTCAAGGAAGACCTTCCAGGAGTGACATGCAATAGTCCAATCTCCAAATGACGAGATGAAATTGCCAGATCCTCCTGATGTTGTAAAAGGAGAAATCTGCAGGGCTGAGTCAGGTTAGCAATATGCCTATACCAAGATTGAGGTCATTTGGTGTGATCCAAGAGTTCTCCCGGTAAATCACACGATCTTGAAGTGCATCTCCGGGGATACACAGCAGATCAATCTTGCTGTGATTTAGTTTAAGGTAATAAGCTGCCATCTATGAGAAGCTGTCTACCAAACACACTGAGATATGAGCTGAAATGGATACGGAAAGGAGAGGATGAGTCATCAGTGGTATGAAAAGCCATGCACAGATATGACTTCACTGAGACAGTGGGTCTAGATGGAAAATGAAAGAGGACTGCGCACTGAGCCTTGTGGGACACCAATGAGAGTCTCCAATGTGGTGCCTCTCTAAGTCAGCTGATCAGTGTGATTCCCTCCAGGTAAGAAGCAAACCACCATTATGCTGTGTCAGTAATCCCAAGCCTTATGAGAATGGACAGGGGGAACTTGTGATAAAAAGATGCTGGGAGATCAAGAAGAACCAGGACTGCTAAGAGTTCATCTGATCTAGCAGCATAAAACCTTGCTACAATACATCGCCACACGGCCACTTTTGAGTGAAGAGTGGCTGGATCGGTTGAAACCAGGAGGTCATGCTGTGTAAGAAAAGGAGACAAGAGATTGCAAAGAAAAATTTTAAGCATTTTTGAAACAAAACAAAGGAGTGAAGTGATACGGATTTGTAGCTGCGACTTTTAGAGGAGCCAGAGGATCCCTAGTGTGAAGTGTGTAGTGAACAGTTTTACACTGTTTTAGTTTTAAGTGTAAGAGTGTGTTACGGAGTGTAAGAGTGTGTTAGGGAGTGTATAGGAGTGTGTTAGGGAGTGTATAGGAGTGTGTTAGGGAGTGTATAGGTGTGTGTTAGGGAGTGTAGGTGTGTTGGGGAGTGTATAGGGTGTGTTAGGAGCGTATAGGTGTGTGTTAGGGTGTATAGGAGTGTGTTAGGGGTGTATAGGAGTGTATTATAGAGTGTATAGGTGTGTTAGGGGTGTAAGGGTGTGTTAGGGAGTTAAGAGTGTGTTAGGGATGTAAGGTGTGTTAGGGGTGTAGGAGTGTGTTAGGGAGTGTAGGAGTGTGTTGAGGTGTAGGAGTGTGTTAGGGAGTGTATAGGAGTGTGTTAGGGAGTGTATAGGGTGTATAGGAGTGTGTTAGGGGGTTGTAGGGGTGTGTTAGGGGGTGTAAGAGTGTGTTAGGGGTGTAAGAGTGTGTTGGGGGTGTAGAGTGTGTTAGGGGTGTAGGAGTGTGTTAGGGGTGTGGGGTGTGTTAGGGAGTGTAGGGGTGTTCGGGTGTGTTAGGGTGTATAGGGTGTAGGGGTGTGTTGGGGTGTATGAGTGTGTTGGGGTGTAGTGTGTTAGGGGTGTAGGTGTGTTGGGGTGTAGAGTGTGTGGGGTGTAGGGTGTGTTACGGTGTGTTAGGGAGTGTAGATGTGTTAGGGGTGTATAGGTGTGTGTTAGGGGTGTATAGGGTGTGTTAGGGGTGTATAGGGTGTGTTAGGGAGTGTATAGGAGTGTGTTAGGGAGTGTATAGGTGTGTGTTAGGGAGTGTATAGGAGTGTGTTAGGGAGTGTAGGAGTGTTAGGGAGTGTATAGGGGTGTGTTAGGGATGTATGGGTGTGTGTTAGGGGTGTATAGGAGTGTGTTAGGGAGTGTATAGGAGTGTATTAGAGAGTGTATAGGAGTGTGTTAGGGAGTGTAAGAGTGTGTTAGGGAGTGTAAGAGTGTGTTAGGGAGTGTAAGAGTGTGTTAGGGAGTGTAGGAGTGTGTTAGGGAGTGTAGGAGTGTGTTAGGGAGTGTAGGAGTGTGTTAGGGAGTGTATAGGAGTGTGTTAGGGTGTATAGGAGTGTATAGGGTGTGTTAGGGGTGTATAGGGTGTGTTAGGGAGTGTAAGGTGTGTTAGGGGTGTAAGAGTGTGTTAGGGAGTGTAAGGTGTGTTAGGGGGTGTAGGAGTGTGTTAGGGGTGTAGGGTGTGTTAGGGGTGTAGGAGTGTGTTGGTGTGTTAGGGGAGTGTATAGGGGTGTATAGGGTGTGTTAGGGAGTGTATAAGAGTGTGTTAGGGGTGTAGAGGTGTGTTAGGGGGTGTAGAGGTGTGTTAGGGGTGTAGGGTGTGTTAGGGGGTGTAGGGTGTGTTTGGTGTGTTAGGGGTGTAGGAGTGTGTTAGGGAGTGTATAGGAGTGTGTTAGGGAGTGTATAGATGTGTGTTAGGGAGTGTATAGGAGTGTGTTAGGAGAGTGAAGTGATACGGATTTGTAGCTGCGACTTTTAGAGGAGCCAGAGGATCCCTAGTGTGAAGTGTGTAGTGAACAGTTTTACACTTTGGACTATTGGGTAAGAAATTCTGATAGTATTTTTCACTTGGTAGTGTTTTTTTTTGGATGCCACTTGGTAGTGAACACCTTTGTACCTTTGGTCTGTATTTGATCCAGCACTGGGCATATACATTAATATAAAGATACAGATATAGTACCCCAAAGAGAACAAAAATGGACCCAGAACATAGCCCTGGGGAACTCCAATATTGATGGTGTCAGGTGATAAAATTGAACCTCTTCAGACTAGATACAGGTAAGATCTATCATTCCCACTGCATTTGCACAAGCACATGATTAATCAACAGGTGATTGTTGTTCATATTGTTTTTCAGATTTAAGGTACAATTCTCCAGACCTGCGAGTTGAGTAGATTGGCAAATGTCGGAGTGATTGACAGGGGAGAGACAGAGAGAGAGAGAGAGAGAGAAGAGAGAGAGAGTATGCCATACCTCCTGCCCAGTAAGCATGGCCAGTATTCCTCTCTTGGCACCCAGACAGAGCTGGCTGTGGCATCAATGGGATTCAAACTCACGATATTCAGAGATAGGAGGTCCGTATATTCTATCCATGATTTTCCAGATTTAAAGGCAAGTGCTTGTGTTTAAAAGTGGTGGCGTAGACACGACTGAAAACGCCATCTGTGTAAGCTGACTGTGAATATGAGGAACTCTCCATGTGTATGTTTATGGCACTGAGCTGTGATTCTGGTGACACCGACATCATAAGTGAGATTTTCTGCGTTTTATCCGGATCAGTTATCATGTGTTTAAACAACAACACCAAACGGTTTGATTGGATGACAGCAATGCCTAGTGTTCCTAGGTGTTATACGCTCCAACACACACACACACACACACACTTACTTGCGGAAGAGTTCAATATGAACAACAGCAGGTGCGATTTTCTCCACCACGTCAGCGATGAAGTTGTATTTATATCTCAGACTGGTTGGCTTCTCCTGAACTGTAAGAGAGAACCACACACACACACACACACACACACACATAATTAAACTAGCTGAAAATTACACTGACATCACCTAAAGAGAAAAAAAGTGCAAAACATCAGACCGGTCATTTCATTTCTCTTTATTTATGTCCATCTCAGAAAGGCTTCATTTACGGTTTAGAACAAAAATAAAAAAAGATATAAAAAGAGAACCGGAGAAATAAAACAAACAAAAAGGAAATCAAAACATTTATAATCAAACGTTGAAGTTAGTGTCTTGGTAAAAAGTGGAAAGTTTGGATGATGATTATAGAGGACTTGTATCACTATGTTGTATTGCTTGCACTGCATCCTTGCCCACTTCCCCTTACTACAACACAGCACATACAGTATCACGACTGTGTAAAGTAGGGAGGAACAGAAGTATGTAGGGGGTGTAGGAGTGTGTACATGAGTGTAGAAGCAGCCTTTATTTGTCACATATACAATACAGCATAGTGAAATACATTTTTCAGAGTCAGCCAGAAACGGCCTGGAGTGTGTTAGGGAGTGTAAGAGTGTATAAGGGAGTGTAGGACTGTGTTAGGGAGTGTAGGAGTGTGTTACAGAGTGTAAGAGTGTGTTAGGGAGTGTAGGAGTGTGTTAGGGAGTGTCCGAGTGTATAAGAGAATCTATGAGTGTGTAAGGGAGTGTAAGAGTGTGTTAGGGAGTGTAGGAGTGTGTTACAGAGTGTAAGAGTGTGTTAGGGAGTGTAGGAGTGTGTTAGGGAGTGTCTGAGTGTATGAGGGAATCTATGAGTGTGTAAGGGAGTGTAAGAGTGTGTTAGGGAGTGTAGGAGTGTGTTACAGAGTGTAAGATTGTGTTAGGGAGTGTAAGATTGTGTTAGGGAGTGTAGGAGTATGTTAGGGAGTGTAAGAGTGTGTTAGGGAGTGTAGGAGTGTGTAAGGGATTGTCCGAGTGTATAAGGGAATCTATGAGTGTGTTA
Source organism: Ameiurus melas (assembly GCA_012411365.1). NCBI lineage: Eukaryota > Metazoa > Chordata > Actinopteri > Siluriformes > Ictaluridae > Ameiurus > Ameiurus melas. Next base: position 30,860,315 of record CM022761.1, read on the forward strand.
GGGAGTGTAGGAGTGTGTTAGGGAGTGTAGGAGTGTGTTAGGGAGTGTAGGAGTGTGTTAGGGAGTGTAAGAGTGTGTTAGGGAGTGTGTAGGAGTGTGTTACAGAGTGTAGGAGTGTGTTAAGGAGTGCAGGAGTGTGTAACGGAGTGTCCGAGTGTGTTAGGGTTATCTATGAGTGTGTTACGGAGTGTAAGAGTGTGTTACGGAGTGTAAGAGTGTGTTAGGGAGTGTATAGGGAGTGTGTTAGGGAGTGTATAGGGTGTGTTAGGGGTTATAGGAGTGTGTGTTAGGAGTGTATAGGAGTGTGTTAGGAGTGTATAGGAGTGTGTTAGGGAGTGTAGAGAGTGTGTTAGGGAGTGTAAGAGTGTGTTAGGGAGTGTAAGAGTGTGTTAGGGAGTGTAGGAGTGTGTTAGGGAGTGTAGGAGTGTGTTACGGAGTGTGTTAGGGAGTGTAGGAGTGTGTTAGGGAGTGTATAGGAGTGTGTTAGGGAGTGTATAGAGTGTGTTAGGGAGTGTATAGGAGTGTGTTAGGGAGTGTATAGGAGTGTGTTAGGGAGTGTATAGGAGTGTGTTAGGGAGTGTATAGGTGTGTGTTAGGGAGTGTATAGGAGTGTGTTAGGGAGTGTATAGGAGTGTATTAGAGAGTGTATAGGAGTGTGTTAGGGAGTGTATAGGAGTGTGTTAGGGAGTGTAAGAGTGTGTTAGGGAGTGTATAGGAGTGTGTTAGGGAGTGTATAGGAGTGTGTTAGGGAGTGTAGGAGTGTGTTATTGAGTGTAGGAGTGTGTTAGGGAGTGTAAGAGTGTGTTAGGGAGTGTAGGAGTGTGTAAGGGAATCTATGAGTGTGTTAGTGAGTGTAGGAGTGTGTTAGGGAGTGTAGGAGTGTGTTACGGAGTGTAAGAGTGTGTTAGGGAGTGTAAGAGTGTGTTAGGGAGTGTATAGGAGTGTGTTATTGAGTGTAAGAGTGTGTAAGGGAGTGTCCGAGTGTGTAAGGGAATCTATGAGTGTGTTAGGGAGTGTAGGTTGTTAGGGAGTGTAGGAGTGTGTTACGGAGTGTAAGGAGTGTGTTAGGGTGTAGAGGTGTTGGAGTGTCCGAGTGTAAGGATTATGTGTTAGGGTAGGTGTTAGGATGTAGGGTAGGGAGTGTAGGAGTGTGCGAGGTAGAGGTGTTAGGGAGTGTAAGAGTGTTAGGGAGTGTAGGTGTTAAGGAGGTCCGAGGTGTAAGGGAATTGGGGTGTTAGGTGTAGGGAGTGTGTTAGGGATTAGGGGTGTTAGGAGTGTAGGAGGTGTAAGTGTAAGAGTGTGTTAGGGAGTGTAAGAGTGTGTTAGGGAGTGTAGGAGTGTGTTAGGGAGTGTCCGAGTGTTAAGGGAATCTATGAGTGTGTTAGGGAGTGTAGGAGTGTGTTAGGGAGTGTAGGAGTGTGTTACGGAGTGTAAGAGTGTAGGTGTAGAGTGTGTAAGAGTGTGTTAGGGGTGTAGAGTGTGTAGGGAGTGTAAGAGTGTGTTAGGAGTGTATAGAGTGTGTTAGGGAGGTATAGGAGGTGTGGAGTGTAGGAGGGTTAGGAGTGTGGTGTTAGGGAGGTATAGGAGGTGTAGGGGGTGTATAGAGTGTGTTAGAGTGTAGAGGTTTAGGGGTGTAGGAGTGTTAGGAGTGTAGGAGTGTGTTAGGGGTGTAGGTGTGTTAGGGTGTAAGAGTGTTTAGGGAGTGTAGGAGTGTGTAAGGATTATGGGTGTAGGAGTGTAGGGGGGTAGGGGGTAGGTGTAAGAGTGTGTGGTGGTGTTAGGGATGTGGTGTGTTAGGGAGGTAGGGTGTGTTACGGAGTGTAAGAGTGTGTAAGGGAGTGTAGAGTGTGTTAGGGGGTAGGAGTGTGTTAGGAGTGTATAGAGTGTGTTAGGAGTGTAGGGGTGTTAGGGGTGTAGAGTGTGTTAGGGAGTGTAGGAGTGTGCAGGGTGTTGTAGAGGTGTGTTAGGGGTGTAGTGTGTAAGGGAGTGTCCGAGTGTGTAAGGGAATCTATGAGTGTGTTAGGGAGTGTAGGAGTGTGTTAGGGAGTGTAGGAGTGTGTTAGGGAGTGTAGGAGTGTGTTACGGAGTGTAAGAGTGTGTAAGGGAGTGTAGGAGTGTGTTAGGGAGTGTAGGAGTGTGTAAGGGAGTGTCCGAGTGTGTAAGGGAATCTATGAGTGTGTTAGGGAGTGTAGGAGTGTGTTACGGAGTGTAAGAGTGTGTTAGGGAGTGTAGGAGTGTGTTAGGGAGTGTAGGAGTGTGTAAGGGAGTGTCCGAGTGTGTAAGGGAATCTATGAGTGTGTTAGGGAGTGTAGGAGTGTGTTACGGAGTGTAAGAGTGTGTTAGGGAGTGTAAGAGTGTGTTAGGGAGTGTAGGAGTGTGTAAGGGAGTGTCCGAGTGTTAAGGGAATCTATAAGTGTGTTAGGGAGTAGGAGGTGTTAGGAGTGTAAGAGTGTTAGGGAGTGTAGGAGTGTGTTAGGGAGTGTAGAGTGTGTAAGGGAGGTCCGAGTGTAAGGAATCTATAAGTGTGTTAGGAGTGTAGGGAGTGTGTTAGGGAGTGTAAGAGTGTGTTAGGGAGTGTAAGAGTGTGTTAGGGAGTGTAGGAGTGTGTAAGGGAGTGTCCGAGTGTGTAAGGGAGTCTATGAGTGTGTTAGGGAGTGTAGGAGTGTGTTAGGGAGTGTAGGAGTGTGTTAGGGAGTGTAGAGTGTGTAAGGGAGTGTCCGAGTGTGTAAGGGTAGTCTATGGAGTGTGTTAGGGAGTGTAGGAGTGTGTTACGGAGTGTAAGAGTGTGTTAGGGAGTGTAAGAGTGTGTTACGGAGTGTAAGAGTGTGTTAGGGAGTGTAGGAGTGTGTTAGGGAGTGTAGGAGTGTGTTAGGGAGTGTAAGAGTGTGTTAGGGAGTGTAGGAGTGTGTTAGGGAGTGTAGGAGTGTGTATAACTATCAGAGTTTCTGATAAAACAGACTTAACAGTCAGAAGCCTCTGTAGTTTGTATCCCTCTCTCACTTCCCGTGATTCTCTCTATAGCTGTCTATATGGCTATAATTCCCATCTGCTGCCCTGTCTCACTCTCTGTCTTTCTCTCTACAGCCGTTCTTTCTGCTTCTGGTCCTCTCTCTCTCTCTCTCTCTCTATCCATCTCTCTCACTCTCACTCTGTCTATTTCCCACCTTTCTTTTCTCTCTGTCTACCTGCTTCTCTCTCTCTCTCTCTCTCTCTCTCTCTGTCTCTCTCTCTGTCTGTCCCGTATACACACACACACACACCCTCACCCTCATTTCTGACGTCTCCTCACTCAGGCGTGTCTGGAAACGTTCTCTCTCTCCTGCTCTGTAATTTACGCTAATTTTCAGAAAGTGAAGTGTGTGTGTCATTTCGTCTAAAACAAACCACACGAACCATTTATTATCGCTGCTCATGAACATTCCTGAAGACCAGCCGGAGTGTCACCGTGTTTGCACTGTTGTTCTGCGGTGGTGTGTGTGTGTGTGTGTGTGTGTGTTTGTATTGTAGTGTGTGTATCTCTGTGTGTGTGTGTGTGTGTGTGTGCGCAGATCTGTGATGTTTCCTAATTACAGAGGATCACAGGTGGAAAAAGTGTGCACCAGCCAGGGGAAAGTGTGCAGGGAAAGATGAAATGAGCTGTGACTGGTTGGGTTCAGACTGTGGGAATAAACAGAGGAATGGAATACGGATGTGGTGAAGAGAGATAGAAAGAGACACTCGGGCAGAGAACCCGATTTCTCAGTGTGTGTGTGTGTGTGTGTGTGTGTGTGTGTGTGTGAGTGTGAGAATGTACATATAGTCAAATGTTAAATGTTCTCCAAAGCGTTGTATCTGAGACCAACAATCAGATTTTAAAATCCTGCTTTGCAACTTATGAAACTTTGGTTCTGGTTCGGTTCTCCAGAGAACCTTCATGAGAGGGAGAAGAAGAACAACAACAACCTGTTAACACATTACATCATGAGACATGGGAGTGTCCTTCCATGGGAGTGTCCATCAAAACTTACAATTTTATTCGGCCATCAACATGCACCCATTTAAAAGGTTTTTTGTTTTTTTTAAAGGGTTCTTCATGAGGTTTTCTTAGCTGTTCTTCTACTTGCAACCATACCTGATAAGGAAACACTCTATTGCAGGTTCATATAGAACAGTCCATAAACAGAACACTGAAAGGTTCCACCAGAAGGACAACCGTGTAGACAACCGTTACACACAGAGTGTTTGCCGATCAGAGATGTAGGGTTCTACATAGAACTTTTACGAGTTCTTAGCTTTTCTTCTTCTTGGAACCATCCCTGACAAGGTAAAATTCTGTTGTACGTAAGCATTGTCTACATGGTTGTCTTTCTTGGGGGAACCTTGAAACGATCTGTGTAGAACCCTACAACAGAGTGTTTCCCAATCGGAGATGGTTCCAAGTAGAAGAAAACACCAGAAAGCCGAGAACCCTTGAATGTTTTATGTAGAACCCGATAACAGAGCGTTACACTATCTGAACGTTTCTTCTACATGGAAACATCTCTGATCGGGAAAGCCTCTGCTGTATATAACGATTGTCCTCGTGTTTAGGAGCACCTTTAAAAGATCTGTGTAGAACCGTACAACAGAACGCTACCCCGTCCGAGATGGTTCTACATACGTAAAGTATAAAAAATAAATAAGAAAGCTTCATGTTCCACGTAGAACCCCAGAGAGGTTTCCCTATCAGAGATGTGTCCAAGTAGAAGAAGAACAGAGAAATTCAGAAAGACAGGAACCTTTAAACGTTCTGTGTAGAACCCTACGGTTGTTCCCTTTTTGGGAAACGGATTCGCTGTATTCAATATTAAACGTTTCTGTCTTTTTTACTTTTCAGCGCTCTAATTTTATTTTAATGGCAGTTCTGAAAATAACTTCCAAACCCATGACATCACCGTGTTTCAGTTTCAGACCAGCGGAGTTTTGGAACCTGCACTTCTGTGGTGGAACAAACGCAGAACGCGGAAGCGTGCTGATGAGAAAGAGCTCAGAGGAACGCAGGACTTCAGCCCGAAACACTTTCACGCTGACTTTACAGTGTTTAATAAACGAGGGTTAATGTTAAACTTAATCTTACGGCATGTCTTCATTTTCACCAACCTGTCTGTCTCACTCTCCCTGTCTCTCTCCCTGTCTGTCTCACTCTCCCTGTCTGTCTCACTCTCCCTGTCTGTTTCTCACCATGTCTATGCGACTCTACTTTTCTATCTGTCTGGCATGCTCTCTATTTCTGTATCTACCTGTCTGTCTGTCTCTCTCCATGTCTGTCTCACTCTCCCTGTCTATGTGTCTCTACTTTTCTCTCATTCTGGCATGCTCCCTATTTCTGTCTCTACCTATCTGTCTGTCTGTCTCTCTCCCTCTCCCTGCCTGTCTCATTCGCCCTGCCTGTCTCACTCTCCCTGTCTGTCTCACCCCCCATCTGTTTCTCTCCCTGTCTATGTGTCTCTACTTTTCTCTCATTCTGGCATGCTCCCCATTTCTGTCTCTACCTGTCTGTGCCTGTCTGTCTCTCTCCATGTCTGTCTCACTCTCACCATGTCTGTCTCTCACCATGTCTATGTGTCTCTACTTTTCTCTCCATCTGGCATGCTCCCCATTTCTGTCTCTCCCCATGTCTGTCTCACTCTCCCTGTCTGTTTCACCCCCAACTGCCCATCTGTCTCTCACCATGTCTATGTGTCTCTACCTTTCTCTATCTCTTTCCCTGCCTCTAGCATTTTCTTCCTCTCTCTCTCTCTTGTCTCTATCTCCCTGTCTGTCTCTCACCATGTGTGTTTCTCTCCCCTCATCTGCCTCTCTCCCTGTCTGTCTTTCTCTTCTTGTCTCTTTCTCTCCTCATTGGCCTTCCTCTTCCAATGACACTCTCTCTCTCTCTCTCACACACACACACACACACACACACACACACACACACACACACACACACACACATAGCCGGAAGTTTCTGCTCCACAGGGTGTGTTTTCACAACTAATCAGTATTAGATCTCTCACACAGGCGCTGTTCAGAGAGCAGAAGGATGTGAACGTGGGATCGTATGTGCTCACAGACAGAAAGACAGGAAGGGTGGTAAGTCAGACAGACAGACAGACAGACAGACAGACAGACAGACAGACAGACGGGTGGAGTGAAGGAAAGCCACAGCATGGTTGGTTATTAACAGAATTTCCTTCACATTGCTGCTTGTTAAATATGAGTTTGGATTAAAGTTTTGAAAAGTGCTGTTATAGTGTATGTTCCCTCAAACCATTACAGCAACCTACACTCCGTCACCATGGTTACCGAGTACACTTCTGCATTTTAGTTCTATACTTCACTTGAAGAATGAGTGTATACACACACACACACACACACACACACACACAATCTCACCTTCTCCGCACGCCCCTATGTGCACGAGCAGCACGGGCGAACGTTGTAGCTCCTGCGCGCGCTCGCTGGCCCGTTTCAGCTCGCACGCGCTCCGGTACGAGACTCCGTCGCTGCCGCACACCGGCTCCTCGCTCGCGCACACACACACTGATGTTCGCGCTTTTCGCCGGAGCACGACTGATGGTGATGATGATGATGATGAAGAGGACGCTGGTGCTGCTGCTGATGACTCGACGCACCGCAGTCCGCGCGCGCACACCGGATCACCGAGCCGCCTCGCGCCACCGGCCCCCGCACACGCCTCGCCCTCACCGGACGCGCACACCGCGCAGCAGCCGCACGCGTCGAGCGCGAGCTCCGTGACGCAGAGCGCGGGCAGCGTAGGACAGCGAGACTTGTCGCAGCGCGCGGGGCAAGCCCCGATCAGCGCGCGCTTACCGATCCGCGCGTTCACCGGAGAAACTAGACCTACTGAGCAAAGACACAGCAGCACGGAGCTGAGCGCGAGCGACTCCATCACACACACTCACACAGACACACACTGTGGAGTGGACAGAAGCAGCGGAGTGTGTTAGTCGGTGGGTTTTACTGGATGATCCCGCCCCTTAAAACTTGATGGCCAATCAGAACGCATCAATCGCTCATACGCCATATAAAATCACAATAGATTATAAATAATAAACACATTTTACTGAAATACAATTAACGACCTTCTACGAGCTTCTAGTCCTGACACCCTGAGGTCTACAAAATAATAACTGCCCCATTCTGAGTTCTATACACACTCTTACATCTGCAAACCTGAGGTCTACAAGCTCCTTCTTCTGCAAACCTGAGATCTACAATCTCCTTCTGCACACCTGAGGTCTACAATCTCCTTCTTCTGCAACCCTGAGGTCTACAAGCTCCTTCTTCTGCAAACCTGAGATCTACAATCTCCTTCTGCACACCTGAGGTCTACAAGCTCCTTCTGCAAACCTGAGGTCTACAAGCTCCTTCTTCTGCAAACCTGAGATCTACAATCTCCTTCTGCAAACCTGAGATCTACAATCTCCTTCTGCAAACCTGAGGTCTACAAGCTCCTTCTGCATACCTGAGGTCTACAAGCTCCTTCTTCTGCAACCCTGAGGACTACAATCTCCTTCTGCACACCTGAGATCTACAAGCTGCTTCTTCTGCAAACCTGAAGACTACAATCTCCTTCTGCACACCTGAGGTCGACAAGCTACTTCTTCTGCAAACCTGAGGTCTACAATTACCTTCTTCTGCAAACCTGAGGTCTACAATTGCCTTCTTCTGCAAACCTGAGGTCTACAAGCTGCTTCTTCTGCAAACCTGAGGTCGACAAGCTCCTTCTGCAAAGCTGAGGTCTACAAGTGCCTTCTTCTGCAAACCTGAGGACTTCAAGCTGCTTTTTCTGCAAACCTGAGGTCTACAATTGCCTTCTTCTGCAAACCTGAGGTCTACAAGCGGCTCCGGCTACCATTTTCATGTGTACACCATCTTACATATCTCATCCTGTGGTCTACAAGCTCCTTTGTCTATCATTCACTGGACCACGAGCTCCTACTTATAGTATCCAAAGTTCTTCAAGGTCCAACCCTGCCATTTTGAGCTCTACAAACTCATTCACTTGCCATCCTGAGATCTACAAGCTCCACATCTATGATCCTTGAGCTCCTAATTCTACCTTCCTGTCTACGACCCCCATCAGTTCTACAGGCTTCTTGTCCTGCCATCCTAAATTCTACAAGTTAATTCTTCTGCCATTCTGAAGTGTACCGTTTCTTTCTGCTGCTATTCTGAGGTCTGCAAGTTCCTTCTCCTGCCATCCTGAATTCCCCAACCTCCTTCCCCTGGCATCCCAAGGTCTAGAAACTCCTACTTCTACCAACCTAAATTCTACACATTCCTATCCTTCCCATTTTAAGGTCTATGAACTTTTACATCAACCATTATGAGGTCTACGAGCTCCTTCTCCTGCCGTTTTGAGGTCCACAAGGTCCTTCTCCTGCCATCTTGGTTCACTGTAGAGCTAAATCCCGTATGGATCCTCATTCTACTTTTAGTGCACTACAGTTCTTGACATGTCAGTGATTGCAGCCTGTAACTCCACTGCCCTCTGGTGGAAAAATTGGGTTCTGACACTCTCAGTGCTTAATCGGGAGAACACTCACTCAGTGAGGCTAACTTCATTGCTATTCAAAAAGTAACACATAAAATATAAAACAACAATAACAAAAAAAACATTATTATTGGAATATTTAGACTCTCAAAGATTGCAACAACAATAACCCCTTCTAAAAATCAACAATAAAACAATAACCCCTTCTACAGCATAATACACCACTTACTACAATTGATATTTAGCACTGTAGTGTATGGTTCAGTGTATAGTGTATGGCACCTGCTCGCAGCACACCTGATCCAATTGGTTGTTAGGTATTTGGAAGATCGTTACTGAAAATCTGAAGAATTGTTAAATTTTTTTGAAGAATTTCTGGAGATACACGAAAGACTTATGTTTTTGGAGGATTGTTAGGGATTGTCTGATTTTTGAAGGATTGTTGGGGATTTGTAAGATTTCTTGAGGGATATTGGGGAGAGGTGAAGGACTGCTAGACTTTTGGAGGATTTTTGGAGAGAGATGGTGGGCTGTTAGATTTTGGAGGAATTTTGGGGAAATAGGTGAAGGGTTGACTTATTTGAGTATAGGAGGAAAATGTTAGATATTTGGTGTATTTGGGGAGATAGCTGCATTATTTCTCGATACTTGGATCGTTCTTGGGGATAGGTAAAGGATTGTCTGGTTTTTAGTGGATTGCTGGTTAGGTGTGGGGCTGTTAGATCTTTGGAGCGCTGTTTGATGAAGGTGAAGGTTTCTTACATTTTTTATGGATTGTGGGGGATATGTGAATAATTGTTAGATATTTAAATGAATGTTATGGATGGTTGAAAGAACATTAGGAACTGGGATAGGTGATGGATTGTTAGATTTTCCGTGGATTTTTGGAGTAGGAGAAGATGTGTTAGGTCCTTGGATGACTGTTTGGTGAAAGTGAATGTTCATTTTTGGAGGATTTTTGGATATAGATGCATGACTTTGATTTTGGTAGCATTGTTGGGGATAGGTGAAGGATTGTTAGGTTTTGTGAGGACATTTGAGGATAGATGAAAGATTGTTAGGTTTTGTGAGGACATTTGAGGATAGAAGAAGGATTGTTAGGTTTTGTGAGGACATTTGAGGATGGAAGAAGGATTGTTAAGTTTTGTGAGGACATTTGAGGATAGATGAAAGACTGTTAGGTTTTGTGAGGACATTTGAGGATAGATGAAGGATTGTTAGGCTTTGTGAGGACATTTGATGGTAGATGAAGGATTGTTAGGTTTTGCGAGGACATTTGATGATAGATGAAGCATTGTTAGGCTTTGTGAGGACATTTGATGACATTTGAGAGTAGATGAAGCATTGTTAGGTTTTGTGAGGACATTTGAGGATAGATGAAGGATTGTTAGGCTTTGTGAGGACATTTGAGAGTAGATAAAGGATTGTTAGGTTTTGTGAGGACATTTGAGGATAGATGAAAGATTGTTAGGTTTTGTGAGGACATTTGAGGGTAGATGAAGGATTGTTAGGCTTTGTGAGGACATTTGAGGATAGATGAAAGATTGTTAGAATTTGTGAGGACATTTGAGAGTAGATGAAGGATTGTTAGGCTTTGTGAGGACATTTGATGGTAGATGAAGGATTGTTAGGTTTTGTGGGGACATTTGAGGGTAGATGAAGGATTGTTAGGTTTTGTGAGGACATTTGAGGATAGAAGAAGGATTGTTAGGTTTTGTGAGGACATTTGAGGATAGATGAAAGATTGTTAGGTTTTGTGAAGACATTTGAGGATAGATGAAAGGATTGTTAGGTTTTGTGAAGACATTTGAGGATAGATGAAGGATTGTTAGGCTTTGTGAGGACATTTGATGATAGATGAAGCATTGTTAGGCTTTGTGAGGACATTTCATGGTAGATGAAGGATTGTTAGGCTTTGTGAGGACATTTGAGGATAGATGAAGGATTGTTAGGTTTTGTGAGGACATTTGAGGGTAGATGAAGTATTGTTAAGTTTTGTGAGGACATTTGAGGATAGATGAAAGATTGTTAGGCTTTGTGATGAAATTTGAGGATAGAAGAAGGATTGTTAGGTTTTGTGGGGACATTTGATGATAGATGAAGGATTGTTAAGCTTTGTGAGGACATTTGAGGATAGATGAAAGATTGTTAGGTTTTGTGGGGACATTTGAGGGTAGATGAAGGTTTGATAGGTTTTGTGAGGACATTTGATGATAGATGAAGGATTGTTAAGCTTTGTGAGGACATTTGAGGGTAGATGAAAGATTGTTAGGTTTTGTGGGGACATTTGAGGGTAGATGAAGGATTGATAGGTTTTGTGAGGACATTTGAGGATAGATGAAAGATTGTTAGGTTTTGTGGGGACATTTGAGGGTAGATGAAGGTTTGATAGGTTTTGTGAGGACATTTGATGATAGACGAAGGATTGTTAGGCTTTGTGAGGACATTTGAGGGTAGATGAAGGTTTTTAGGTTTTGTGTGGACATTTGAGGGTAGATGAAAGATTGTTAGGCTTTGTGAGGACATTTGATGGTAGATGAAGGATTGTTAGGTTTTTGGAGGATGAAGATATATTAACACAAATGTTTTTTCTTTTCTTCTACTATGCTTTTGTTGTTTGAGGAGTGTTAGAACATTGAGAAAACAAATAAATGTCACATTCAGGTGCCTGTGTGTATGTGTGTGTTTACTACATGTTTGACAAAATTTATTGCAAACTGCTGGGCCCTGCATCAATTGTTTTAAATACAATTCAAACAAATTATTTTATGATTTCTATTTGAAAACATTACTGTGGGTAAAGAATAACCTGAAACGTTAAGTTTATGATAAACATTAAATCATGGTCTTCTGTAGCTATACAGAAAACCTATTTTCATGAATAGTATAATGCAAGTAAAACTAAATAGTTCAAGCTATGAAATGTAAAACGTTATATTACTTTGGATGTTTAAGATTCTACACAAAGGATGGAATCACTTAGTGTGGTTGTTTCAATACTCGCCTTTTCAATTAATCTTGTCAGAAAAGGGGTCTGCTTTACTCGATTCGGTTTTTGAAAGGCTCGGTGACTCTGGATGAGAATTGAATCCGGGTCGTCATGCTGGGAAAAAAACCAAAAAAAACCTTTATCTCAGAAAATTCCTCCAAAAGAGTCAACAGATATCAAAGGACTAATCTAACTGTAAAACTGATGAGTAGTCAGTCCAAAAAAGCAAGTAATCAGAAAAAACATCTAATGTTGCCAAAAATAACAAAATATATATATATAAAAAAAGGGGGAAAATAATACTAATAATAAGTGGGATTTTTTTAACACTAGCATTTCATGAACTATTGAGATCAACTAAATTAAAACAAATGATTTGATTTGATTTCAAATCAACAAATGTGATTCTGTGGAAAATAAATGAGAGTTATTTGGGTTGATTTTGCACTTTGGAAGGATATTTTGGAAGAGATAATGAAAAGAATGACATTTTGTTTAAGATTGGGTCTCAATACACCGTTTCAATAAAGTTAGTTTAAAGCTATACACCCATTTTTGTGTTTTATTATATTACTATAAGTCTGGCTATTCATGTCCTGTCAATAAATGGTAGGTAATTAATTTCCAGAGCTTAATTGGAGTCACTCTTCCTATGACTTGTATCTCAAATTCCATTTAATTGACAATTTAGTGCACTATGTAAAGTCTAGATAAATGGAAGTCATTTATGGCATGCTTTAGCTGTTACTTGCTACTCGATTCAAGTGTTGAAAGGGTTGGTGACCCTGGACAGGAATTGAACGTAGATCATGGTGGTGATGACCTAAGAACTTAACCACATAAAACAGATGAATACTAAGTCCAAAAAAAGCAAGTGACCAGGAAAAATTCACTGATGATCCAAGATTACATAATGACACACAAAAAAAAGATCTCAAAAGTCAAAAAGACAGGCAACAAAAGATAAAGCACTTAGAAACTAAAGGCAAAGGCAGTGGTTAGGTACTCATATGATGGACAAGAGGACTGAGCAATGAATAAAGAAATGGGAGGGTATAAATATGAGTTACAGGTGAAAACAATAACAAAGGTCAACAAGGCAAGTCAGAAGAAAAAAAATCCCTCACAAAGGCATAATGTCTCCATCATGTGTCCAAAATTTATATTGTCCAAAATCCTAACTGACTGTTCATGCAACTGACTCTAGGGCTGAAGGAAGTTTGCTAAACAGGGCTTTTTACCCAACATCAGTGGCTATGTTGACCTGTAGCTTAATATTCCATTAATAATCCAACTGATAACTCAATCAGAATAGAAAATATCCATGTGAACACCTCAGTTGGAAAAGTGTAAACCAACTGAGGCCAGTGAAAGGTCCATCCAATTCACTGAGGTCATTTAGTGTCCTTTTAATAAGCCATTAAATTAAAAGAATAGCAGGCATGTAAACATTTCCATGCTTACTTTTATTATCAGAATCTGTGTGTGCATTCTGGATCAAATATTTTGAGGCAGATGAAGGATGTAAATTGACCTAAAGTTCAGTATTTAATAGTCACTAAACACAGACTATAAGTTGTGGACCTGGGTGAGTGGGATGGCATGCACAAATCCACGACATAGTATAGAGACGAGTATGTCCTGGGCTGTGACCTAAAACCTTTTTTCATGTCCATAGTCCTCCCAGTCAATCAGATACTGCAGCTTACCCTTTCAGTGTCATGTCAAGTTTCTCCTTTACGGTGTATTCTAGTTGTCCTTCAATGTCCATGGGTAGGGGGCGGAGTTGGAGGGGGAATACCTTCTATGAGTGGACCTGGTCTGATTGGTTTGAGACGGGAGATGTGAAAGGAGGGGCATAGGCGACTGTGCATGATAACTCGATCATGTAGATGGAGGACCTTGATCGGCCGATGTACTGGTGTGACAACTTACGGCTTCCCTGTGTGACTCTTAGGTCCCTGGTGGCTGTCTGTCCACAAACCACTGATTTGTTTGGGCTGTACACTCTAGCTGTTAGTGGGGTTGAACCAACACGTGCTCACTCCACTGGAACCAGCTGTCCACAGCAGTTGAGTCTAAGGGTTTGGCGTTCCATGGGAACAAAAGTGGCTGCTAGCCCAGGACACATTGGAAGTGGAGGGCTTTAGGGGGTTTTGGTCTTATTTAGCCTACAGGAGGAACCACTCTAAGTCCCCCTGATGGTTGGCAGAAAACGCCCATAGATACCAATTTATTGGTTCGCCCTTTCCACTTGGCTATTTGGGATGGTGGAAACAGGAAGCCAGGCTTACTGAGACAACTAGCTTCTCCATGAAGCCTCACCACACTTGGGATGTGAACTGAACCTCCTAGTCACTCACAGTGTCTTCTGGGATGCTAATGTACTGGAACACATGCTCAAACACAATTTTAGCCTTTTTGAAGGCTGATGCCAGGCTGGGCAAGGGATTAGGCATTGGGACTTGTACAACTGGTCCACCATGACCATGATGATGACTATGTTCTTTTGAGATGAAGGAAGGACAGTTATCTATGATGAGGTATAACTATGGTCTTTGGGGTTTTGGTAATGGAGCTTGCCTGCAGGTAGTGTTCATGTTACTTTGGCCTTAGCACACACTGAGCATGAACAGATGACCGTGGATGTCTTGTATAATCTGTGGCCACCAGTGTTTGCGCTGAAGTAGTTGGGGAGTTTTCTGAATACTGGGGTGTCCCACGGCTGGGGAGGTGTGTGATCAAGTGATTAATTTGTCCCTTAGTAAAGAGGGCACAAACTTTCTTCTTGCTGAACACTGAGTGGGGACCGTCACTCCCTGAACTCCATCAATTTTCCTGTCAACGTTCCAAGTGAGTGTTCCAGCAAGTGAGCAGGATCCATTCTTCTGTGGTTTCAGGAGGGGCACTGGATGTATGTGGGAGAGGGAGTCAGTTTTGCTGTACTTTGATCCAGTGAGGTAGCAGAGAGTGAAATCAAACCTGGCATAGAACAAGGCCCAGTGTCTCTGTCAGGAATTCAGTCTTTTTGCCAATTTGATCTACTCCAATGATTTTGTGGTCAGTGTAAATTTTGAACAGGTGGAGACCCCCCTCCAACCAATGATGTCATTCTCTGAAGCTGAGTTTTGTCACAAGAAGCTCCCAGTTTCCAATGTCATAGTTCCTCTTTGCAGGGGACAACTTCTTGGAAAAGGGGCCCCACTCTGGTCCTATGGTGTAGCCTAGGAAGGCCACCTTGTGTACATGAAATTGACAATTTTCCCCCTTTTACATAGAGCTGGTGTTTGAGTAACTGCGACAGGACCTTCTTGACATACTGGATGTGGGTGGCTGCATCAGGCAAGTAGATTAGAATATTGTCAATATAGGCAATTAGATACTTTCCCAACATTTGCCACAGAACATTGTTTATGAGGCACTGAAACACTGCTGATGCCAAAGATAGCCAATATGGTATGATGCAGTACTCAAAGTGACCAGAGGTGGTGCTTCCACTCATCTCCGTCTGGGATGTTTACAAGAATATAGGCACTTTGCACATGTGAGTATTTTTGCTTAACAAAGCTGTTCTAGGGTGGCTGGGACCAGAGGAAGGGGATACCGATATTTGACAGTCACTTGGTTCAATCCACAATAGTCAATGCATGGTCTTAGCTTCTCCAGAAACAAGAATCTGACAGAAGTTGGTGATGTAGAAGGGTGGATTCAACCCCTTTTTGATGGCTTTCTCTATGTATTCTTCCATAGCACAGTTGTAGGGGCAAAGAGGAGAGAGAGGCCACTGGCCTCAGCTTTGCTAAATTGAATTCCTGGTATTCATGCAGGATAATCACTTGATCTGTGGTTTCAGAGCTTTTGCTAGAGGTGGTGGTCACCTGAACTGAGAGAGTGCGGAGATAATTTGCAAGACATTGTACAGACCAGCACATGATTACAGGTTACTTCCAAGAGATACTTTCCTCAATAAATAAATGACCAAGTATAATATTTTGCCTCATTTGTTTAATTGGGTTCTCTTTGCCTACTTTTAGGACCTGTGTGGAAATTTAATGATATTTAAGGTCATGTTGATATAGATATATAGAAAATTCTAAAGAGTTCACAAACTTTCAAGCACCACTGTACTTCTACTAGAGCCACGGGCAGATAGAAGTAAGCTTTCTGAGTATGCAATAACACTCGCTGGCCTTTCGGTTACAGTCATCTCCAAAATTATTGGAACAGCAAGCCCAATTCTATTGTTTTCGTTATACATTGAAGACATTTGACACACTTCAGTCATTTCCTGACTCGACTACTGCAACTCTATTCTCACTGGTCTCTATTCATATGCTGTGTTCACAACCCCTGAAGTTATCTCATGTAAACCCTCTACTGAGAAAGTGAGATGGCTTCACGTGCTTCCAGCAGGAGTCAGCTATCTTTGCATTCTAGCTCCATCCCATTATTTACTCTGTTTCAGAGTAAAAGGTCTAAACATGCTCACGCCACAGGATCTGTAGTGTCCTGGCTCCTCAGAGGTGGAAGGAGTGTTCCACTCCTTGCCAGAGTCATGGGACTCTCTGAGCTGGGACTATATCTTGCATGTCCATAATAGAACACCATGCACACGCATTCACACATTCATTCACACCTGGGGCAATTTTCCTTAGCCAATCCACAACCAGCAAGTTCTTGGAGGTAGGAGAAAGCAGGAGAACCTGGAGGAGAACCTGCAAAGCCCAAATGCTGCATGCATTTTATTGCTATATCTTCAACTCTTTGCACACTGTTGGAAAATGATGCTAGATTAAAAAATATAAGTAGAGAGATTAAGAAAAAGGGATGGAAAACACCTTCTGTACTTAGAGCTATAAGACAAGGGGCTGCCGAAAGGTGAGCCTGCAGAAATAGATAAGAAGAGGCTTGCGTGTGTTCAAAAGACACACCCACAGACACTCGCACGAACACCAAGATGAGTTTAAGAAATTTTATGCAGTTTAATTAAGTAAACACACATGGAGGAATTGATTTCTAACATTCATAGGTTTTACAAGAGAAATCGGGGATGAATGGTTTTACAGTTTACAGCCAAGGGAATTTGAGAAGCCTGAGTGCCTTTAGAAAATGGAGAGAAAAGAGTTTACTTTATGCCGTTTGAGAAGGGGTCCGGTAAATTGGATCTGTTGCCGTCTTCCTCTTAATTGATGCTCCAGGGTTTTGTTTAGAAGGACCAGGGTTGATGGGATTAGATCGTACATCTAGAAATGACGGATATTAAAGAATACTTAAACATACACAACACATACATGGGGCTGGGCAGGAGAAAACAACAAGGAGGATAGATAAAAGAACAGTTTGTTCTCACCCATGGTTCAGCGAAAAGTGACAGAGATGCAGGGGGAAAAGGAGGGGGATCTTTAAATGTTAAATGTGCACTTATATAGCGCTTTTATCCAAAGCACTTTACACTGTGTCTCATTCACCCATTCACACACACACTCACACACCAACGGTAGCAGAGCTGCCATGCAAGGTGCTAGCTTACCATTGAGAGCAACTTGGGGTTCGGTGTCTTGCCCAAGGACACTTCGGCATGTGGAGTCACCCGGGCCGGGAATCGAACCACCAACCCTACGATTAGTGGACAACCCGCTCTACCAACTGCCCCACAGCCGCCCTTTAGGTCGAAGGAGATAAGGAAGAAACCAAAAGTAATAAATAATAAAGAAAACAGATGTTGACTAACACAAACAGATGGAGGAGAAAGTTATACTAGAACAACATGAAGGATGACGCAGGGAGAAAGGTGTAAGTTGAGGTCAGCATTCATGCCTCCACCATCAGGAAAAGACTGGGCAAAAATGGCCTGCATGGCAGAGTTCCAAGGAGAAAACCACTGCTGAGCAAAAAGAACATCAAAGCTCGTCTCAATTTCTCCACAACACATCTTGATGATCCACAAGACTTTTGGGACAACATTCTGTGGACCGATGAGACAAAAGTGGAACCCTTTGGAAGGTGTGTGTCCAAGTATATCTGGCGTAGAAGGAACACTGCATTTCATAAAAGAACATTATACCAACAGTAAAATATGGTGGTGGTAGTGTGATGGTCTGGCTGTTTTGCTGCTTCAGGACCTGGAAGACTTGCCGTGATAAAAGGAACTATGAATTCTGCTGTCTACCAAGAGATCCTGAAGGAGAATGTCCGACCATCTGTTCGTGTACTCAAGCTGAAACGAACTTGGGTTCTGCAGCAGGACAATGATCCTAAACACACCAGCAAGTCCACCACCGAATGGCTGAAGAAAAACAAAATGAAGACTTTGGAGTGGCCTAGCCAAAGTCCTGACCTGAATCCTATTGAGATGTTGTGGTATGACCTTAAAAAGGCCGTTCATGCTCGAAAACCCTCTAATGTAACTGAATTAGGACAATTCTGCAAAGATGAGTGGGCCAAAATTCCTCCAGGACGCTGTAAAAGCCTCATTGCACGTTATCGCAAACGCTTGGTTGCAGTTGTTGCTGCTAAGGGTGGCCCAACCAGTTATTAGGTTTAGGGGGCAATCACTTTTTCACACAGGGCCATGATGGTTTGGATTTTTTTTCACCTTTAATAATAAACACCTTCATTTACAAATTGCATTTTGTGTTTACTTGTGTTGTCCTTGACTATTGTTTAAATTGGTTTGATGTTCCGAAACACTTAAGTGTGACAAACATGCAAAGGAACAGGAAATGAGGAAGGGGGCAAACACTTTTTCACACCACTGTATAAGACAACTGTAAATGATTGTACTTTGATACGGGTCAAGCACGTATGTCTAGTCCAGTAATACTGGTTTGTTTGGTAACATACTGAATAAACCTGCCTCATCTGTATAAAGTCTCCGGGAGTTTTGGTAAAGTTATTTCTTTAAAGTATAAGTCAGATCGGTTGATAAAGTATAGAAGCTTTAAAATTTATTGAGCTAGCAGGGTCAGTGCAGGCCGGAGAAGACGAAATTTTCCTCCAACACTTTGTAAGGTTCTGGATTAGAACATTCGTTACATAGCTGAAAGTAAAATGTAATGGAACTGTAAGCAGGATTTATTTTATCAGGCTAGCTTGAAAGGAATATGTGCAAATATTTTAATATAAGTGGACTCAAGGAAGTTTTCATATCTACAGCTAAGCCCTCTGAAGGATCCTATCTCCAACGTAGTGCGGCATAACTCGATCTGTATCTATAACTGATTCACTGTATTAATCATCTCCTTATAGTCTATTTATTAAACCAAACATAATTTGTAGGTATCTTGTTTAATTGTTAATCCAGTAAGAGAGAGATGAGCCATCGAACTGAAACGACCCAACACCACGTAGCCTCGTTCAGCACGGGGAATAAAAAAAAAATGCCGGTAGCGCTTTAATCTAAATTAAATATTTAGTTAGTGCCGTTCATGGGAACAAGCTCAGCAAGTGCAAATGGGTTTTATTGGTGGAAGATTGTTAAAGGGCGTCTCAGAAAGAATTGAACAATTTAACACACTCCCATGTACAGACAAAGGAAGGGATTATGGTTCAGTGGTACAGGTCAGCTGAGAGGGATAAAATCCAATATCTTCTAATCGGTCAACAATGAAAGTCATGGTTAAGCAATGGTTTATAGCACAAGGTTTTGTGGTATAATAAAAATATCACACACAGAGAGAGAGAGCGTGACAGAGAGAGAGAGAGAGAGAGAGAGAGAGAGCTGCATTAGAGATTTGTAATATTTTGTGCTAGTAATGCACTGCTGAGTTCATGTCGTCTTTCCTCTGAATATCAAACACGGTAAACAGAAAAGTTGTAAAGCTTTAGTACTACTACTACTACTACTACTAATAATAATAATATTAATAATAATAATACCATCACTACTACTACTACTAATAATAATAATAATATTAATAATACCATCACTACTACTACTACTACTACTAATAATAATATTAATAATACCATCACTACTACTACTACTGCTACTAATAATAATAATAATCATAATAATTATACTACTACTACTACTACTACTACTATCACTAATACTACTACTACTACCATCACTAATACTACTACTACTACTACCATCACTAATAATAATAATAATAATAATAATAATAATAATAATAATAATAATATCACTACTACTACTACTACTAATCATAACCAATAATCATAATAATCATACTACTACTACTACTACTACTACTACTACTACTACTACTACTAATAATAATAATAATAATAGTAATACCATCACTACTACTACTACTACTACTAATCATAACTAATAATCACAATAATCATACTACTACTACTACTACTATTACTACTACTAATAATAATATACTACTACTACTACTACTACTAATAATAATATACTACTACTACTACTACTACTAATAATAATACTAGTACTACTACTACTACTACTAATAATAATACTAGTACTACTACTACTACTACTAATAATATACTACTACTACTACTAATAATAATATACTACTACTACTACTACTACTACTAATAATAATATACTACTACTACTACTACTACTAATAATAATAATATACTACTACTACTACTACTACTAATAATAATAATATACTACTACTACTACTAATAATAATAATACTAGTACTACTACTACTACCATCACTAATACTACTACTACTACTACTACTAATAATAATAATAATCATAATAATACTAGTACTACTACTAATAATAATAATACTAGTACTACTACTACTACCATCACTAATACTACTACTACTAATAATAATAATAATCATAATAATCATACTACTACTACTACTATCACTAATACTACTACTACTACTACTACTACTACTAATAATAATAATCATAATAATACTAGTACTACTACTACTACCATCACTAATACTACTACTACTACTACTACTAATAATAATAATAATAATAATACTAATAATAATTATGATTATTATTATAATAATACCATCACTACTACTACTACTATTAATAATAATAATCATAATAATCATACTACTACTACTACTACTACTACTACTATTACTACCCAGGGTTTAGGGTTTAACTCCTGTTCAGCCCTGCTTGTGGAGCTCATATGCTCGTCCTGTGCTTCCGGGGTGCCCTCCAGGCACAGCAGCTTCCACCCCAGCCCAAAGACATGCATTGTAGACTGATTAGTGTAGTGTAGGAACGTGGGCATGATTGTGCGCTGCACCATAATCAGTACAGAAAATACATGGATTTTCTCCTTGTACTTATTCGATATTATTAATCTCTGTATACATTTGTGTCTGATTGTCTCTCTAATGTGCGTCAGTGTTTACAAATATGTTTTTGCTTAAGCCAGCAGTTTAAATTTTGTATTAAATATACCATTATGGTAGAACACAATGTACACATCTACAGTATATAAATGTAGCATAGCCAGTAATAATAGTGCAGATTAAAAAGCTTAAAAACTATTTAAGTTTTAGGTTATTTTACATTTACATACGTGGACCACGTGTACTACAGACCGCGGTTAAATGGGATATAAAGGACATTGTGTATTGTATAAACCTGCAAACACAAATGTCTGGAATAAAGACAGGTGAGATCAATAAGTAACATCCCCCCCACCTGCTCCATTCCCACAGGTATACCTCCTTTACAGCATATTCCAGGACATGAGCATCATAAGGAAGTGGTTTACTTCTCCTCCTGTTGCCTATATAAACCTCTATGAGGGCAGACATTCGGCAGGTGAGACAAGATGGAGTTTGGATTCGTGGTATTTTTGCTCAGCTCTGCTCTTTTCGGGCACAGCTCTGGATTCACAATAGGTAAGTCTGCAATCAGAAAAGCAATCAGGACATTGAATTTGCATTAATTCATAAATCGTTAGAGCACTATGAATTTGTATTTGAACGGGAATCGGTAATAAGAACGATCTTCTTCCATAAGTTACCATAGAAACGATAACGTACTAGAACGAGCGGGTTAATACAAACTACTGCTACTGTCAGAGCTGCTGTTATAGAAAACAAATCAACCCCTCCTGACCAATGACGATCCAGAAGGCAACAGCGTCGTAATGCTAACTTTTATTCGATCTGTTTAAACAGATTACGACGCTACGAACAGATGCTTCAATTCAAATTCAATTCGATACGTTTTTAAGGGTTTAGGACTCACCTTACATTTTTCCTTTCGCACCTTGATGCATCACAGTGTTTATGTAATGCACTCAATATACAGTAGGTGTGTTTGGATGATGGCGGCACGTTATTACTAAAGAAACTGAATGTTACAATCAAAATATAATCGAATTCTTCATTTCTTTTTAAGGAGCTGGAGCTAGAACGTACTGGGACACAACCACAGGTGTGTAAATGTTAAATTTAGGCGAGAATCACCTAAATTGATGCTGCTGGAGCTGCACTGTGTGTATCCATGTAACATCTAAACTACAGTGGAAAAGAACAGAAACCCTTTTTTAAATGAGTGACTATATATATATATATATATATATATATATATATATTACACTTCAAGATGTGCTTTGTTGCTGCACAAAGTTTTGGCACCTCAGTTTGGCAGCACCTCAGGGTAGTGGTGGCTTATTTATAATGTAGTATAATAGTGATATTTTATTTGAATTGTTTGTAAACGGTTTACTTCCGCTTCATTTAACTGTAATAACGGTATTAGTTATAATTATTATTGTCTGTTTTAGGTCATTATTCCTGCTGGTATAACTGCGGCTCTGATTTCGGTTCATGTTCCTGCACCAGCTCCTGTCAGTACTACGGAAACTGCTGTCACGATTATTACGGTGAGAAAATAAACACACTTTTTCAAATAAAGAAAAAATCTCCTCATGTAAGCTGTATTAATAGACATTAATTCTAATGTTAGTTTGGCATTTAGTCTTTATCCTTTCTTTTCTTCCCTTCACGGAAGGCACAGTTTTAAAGATTCAGGGACTTTATGATGAAAATAAAATGAAAAAGTTAAAGAGTGAAATCTGTAGTAGTGTGGTGCACTTTATTAAAACGACAGAAATCTGATGTATGACATATAAATAATGTTAACTCTTTATTATTTTCCTTATAGATTACTGCGAGAGCACTCCTCCTGAAACGGCAGAAACAACAACAGGTACATTTCCTCTGTAAAGACTAAACGCTCTCTTTAATCCTTTAATTCTCTCTCTATTCTCAGTAAATCTGCTCCGTCTCCTCTGCGTTTCTCTTCATTCAGAGCTCAGATTAATTTCTTTACACCATTCCACGCTCTTCAGTTTTAGTTTTATTTAAACCACCGTGAACAACGACGAGAATTAATAAAGCTTGATTTGGAACACAGCCCCCTTCTTCATATACATACAGTACTCTATATCTTTATTCATCTACAGTATTGCATTTATGTTAAAAGATGCCTCGTTGGGTTTTCAGCATCAGCAGCTTGGTGTGCGTTCGGACGATGGCTGCATAATTATGATTCTTAGTGTATCCAAAACTATACATCATTTACATTTGTCATTTTTGCTAGTATTTCATTTTATTGTTGTCTTTTTTAAACAGAAGACACACAACAGCAGGCGTGTAAACGTAAAATACTCACAAAAATCACAAAAACTTCACCTTGTACGCCGCCTCAAAGTTAAATTGACTGAAAAGCTACTGCGCACAGCTAGCCAGTTAGCATTATTAGCCTTGGGATGGACTACGATTAGACAGTGACGAAGCCTTTTCTAGTGACAGTGATGCAGTATGTGTGAACAGAACAGTAATAAGAGCACTTCTGTCAAACACAGGCGTTTAGAACACAGTCTGAAGCTGTGACAGTATACAGTAACGAAGCGAGACCTGTCAATATTCAAAAGGGTTGGTGAGATAATGGAATGTAATGTAGCACTACAACAGATGAGGGCTTATTATTATACATTAAATATAGATGCAAATATCCAGCATATAAAGCACTAGGGAAACAAGGCTAGGGTTTAACGCTAGAAATGCGTAATAAGAGTTTGTAAAGATACTATGACTCAGGGTATAAACAGATAAATTAATGACGGATTAAACACAGAACAGGTGAACACAGTAGGGCAACAGAGCAAAGACCGAATAGATCGGAGCGGAGACAGGATTAAAACCTATGGATTAGCTCCATTATCAGTTCTACCTCCCACTCCGGTCACTTTGTAGGTATGCAATTGCTAAATGTAGTCCATCTGTTGCATTGAACAAAGTATTGGCGCCCCTCTGTTCTGCCGTTTATTATAAACGGACCACCACAGATACATTACAGATAGGACTTGGATGGTGGATTGATCTAAACATATATTTAACTGTATAATTTAAGAAATATTTTACAATCCAGAACTCAACAGCGCCGTGGTACGTTTCGTAATACTAGCTTTTATTCGATCTGTTTAAACAGATTATGACGCTACGAACAGATGCTTCAATTCAAATTCAATTCGATATGTTTTTAAGGGTTTAGGACTCACATTACATTTTTCCTTTCGCACCTTGATGCATCACAGTGTTTATGTAATGCACACAATATACAGTAGGTGTGTTTGGATGATGGCGGCACGTTATTACTAAAGAAACTGAATGTTACAATCAAAATATAATCAAATTCTTCATTTCTTTTTAAGGAACTGAAACCACACCGTACTGGGACACAACCATAGGTGTGTAAATTTTAAATATTGGCAAGAATCACCTAAATTGAAGATGATGTGTGTGTTCAAGATGTGCTTTGTGGCTGCACAAAGTTTTGGCACCTCAGTTTGGCAGCACCTCAGGGTAGTGGTGGCTTATTTATAATGTAGTATAATAGTGATATTTTATTTGAATTGTTTGTAAACGGTTTACTTCCGCTTCATTTAACTGTAATAACGGTATTAGTTATAATTATTATTGTCTGTTGTAGGTCATTATTCCTGCTGGTATAACTGCGGCTCTGATTTCGGTTCATGTTCCTGCACCAGCTCCTGTCAGTAATGGAACTGCGGCGTTCACGATTATTACGGTGAGAAAATAAACACACTTTTTCAAATAAAGAAAAAATCTCCTCATGTAAGCTGTATTAATAGACATTAATTCTAATGTTAGTTTGGCATTTAGTCTTTATCCTTTCTTTTCTTCCCTTCACGGAATGCACAGTTTTAAAGATTCAGGGACTTTATGATGAAAATAAAATGAAAAAGTTAAAGAGTGAAATCTGTAGTAGTGTTGTGAAATTTATTAAAAATGACAGAAATCTGATGTATGACATATAAATAATGTTAACTCTTTATTATTTTCCTTATAGATTACTGCGAGAGCACTACTACTGAGATGGCAGAAACAACAACAGGTACATTTCCTCTGTAAAGACTAAACGCTCTCTTTAATCCTTTAATTCTCTCTCTATTCTCAGTAAATCTGCTCCGTCTCTTCTGCGTTTCTCTTCATTCAGAGCTCAGATTAATTTATTTACACCATTCCACGCTCTTCAGTTTTAGTTTTATTTAAACCACCGTGAACAACGACGAGAATTAATAAAGCTTGATTTGGAACACAGCCCCCTTCTTCATATACATACAGTACTGTATATCTTTATTCATCTACAGTATTGCATTTATGTTAAAAGATGCCTCGTTGGGTTTTCAGCATCAGCAGCTTGGTGTGCGTTCGGACGATGGCTGCACATTATTATTATTATTATTATTATTATTATTATTATTATTATTAATAGTAGTAGTAGTATAGTATTATTATTATTATTATTATTATTATTATTAATAGTAGTAGTAGTAGTAGTAGTATAGTATTATTATTATTATTATTATTATTATTATTATTATTATTATTATTATTAGTAGTAGTAGTAGTAGTAGTAGTAGTATAGTATTATTATTATTATTATTATTATTATTATTATTATTATTATATAGTATGTAGTGGTAGTAGTAGTATAAAATAATAATAATATTATATATTATATTATTATTAGTAGTAGTAGTAGTAGTAGTAGTATATAGTATTATTATATATTATTATTATATTATATATAATTATCCATAACCATATATTTTATAGTTATTTTTTATTGTTTATTGATCATTATTCCTGTTTTCCTCTTTATTTCTCAGAACTGTTCACTACATAGCAATGCTGTAATTATCTCAGAACTGTTCATTTTTCCCTTCCAGACTTTCATCCATTCTTTAGTTTGTATTTTAAAAAAAAAACCTGTTTAGTGAAACAGTTTCTCACGCATTTTTACAGGCACGACAACAGAAGAAACGGCAATAATAGGTGACGTTTTAATATAGAGTTTTGATGTACCAATGGAAGATGAGTCACACTAATATTAAAGGGATTCACTGAATTTGAGTTCATCCATTAAATGTAAGATTGTCTTTTTTTTTTTTTTTACTTCCTTTCCTTTTAGATTATATAACCTGTAGGGATCGCTGTGGTCATGATGGTGGTATCTGTTCCTGCACCAGCTCCTGTCAGTATGGTGGATATTGTTGCGACGATTATGAATGTGAGAAAAAAAAAATTACTTTACTAAGAATATGGATATACAAGGGTGATAAAAAAAGGTATATTGCATTTTTTATTTTATTTATTTTATTTTAACCTTAATTAATCTCTGTTATAGATTATTGCACCAACTCAAGTGTATCACCACCAGCAGGTACAGTTCCTCTGTAAACTCTTCTGTTGTGTATTCATATACACCTTTGACTTTAATACAAGTCAGTATTTTTATCACTCCTTTTAAACTCCTTTATCCACAGAAGAATCATTACAATATTAATATTGAATAGTAGTGTACGGATGTTTATTAATGTTTATTATTGTTTAAAGAGATTGTACATAATTCTCACTTTAAACACACTTTACAGGTGCGTCTCGAATTATTAGAATATCGTGGAAAAGTACATTTTTCCCTGTAATTTTCATCAGAAAGTGGAACTTTTCTTATATTCTAGATTCGTTACACAGAAAGTGAAATATTTCGAGCCTTTTTTGTGTTTTAATCTCGATGATTACGGCTCACAGTGGCTCAAAATATTCGAATAAAATTTATAATGCAGAGTATCCAAATTTTTTGAGAATATAATTTTAAGTGGTTTAATAACTGTATAATAACTGGTTTACTTAAAAGACAGTTTAGATTTTAGCATCATGCCAGTATTCCTGTGCTGATCATCACTATTTCACATTACACCACACTGTGAAACCGGGTGAGTTCATTTACCTCAACATTTTTAAGTTGATAAAATCAATGTATTTAAGCCAGATACACTTAAATATAACAAAAATTTTACTCAAACTTTGTCATTTAAAATAAATTGTTGTTATATTTAAGTGTATTTGGCTCACAGAAATTGATTTATCAACTTAAAAAATTTGAGGTAATTAGTTTCCTCAAATTGTTCGAGTTGAATGAACTTATCCGGTTTTACAGTGAACAGCACTGTTGATTTCAGGATTGTGATTGGATGGTGGATTAGATGTTGAATAATGGCTGTTACACAGCATTTACCAATTGCCGTGCTAGAAAACACTACAGAACATGCTTTTAAAAGGAAAATAATCAACTTCGGGGTGGTAACAGCAACGCCACATCAAAAGCCTGTTGAAGAAGGTAGCATAAGGAGAACTGTCTTCTCAGGGTTCTGATTCAGGATAAATACATTTGAAAAACCATCACAGAAAAGAGGTCACAGCCAAGGAGACCGTCATTTTGTTCAGGAGAGTGAAAAAGAAATTGTGTAAAAATGATGAACAGAACTGTTTCCCTGACTGAGGAGTGACATTTTAGTAATGTACTGATTTTTAAATTACATTAGTATGATAATTTCTGAACCCAAATGAAACTTTCACACTTTTACTGTGTTTACTGTGTTTATAATACTGATCCTGTGATGTTTTTCAGGTGGAGCTCCATGTGGTGGAACTCTGACTCAGTCACGAGGGGAATTTTTCAGCCCCAATTATCCCAATAATTATCCCAATAACGCAAACTGCACATGGAGCCTGCTGGCTGGAGAACTGCAGGTGGTTTCGTTAAACTTCACGTTCGTCACGTAAGAAATCACCTTCCTGTTTCTCACCTGCTGATAAATCATACCTGACTTTGTTTAGATCTTTATCATTTAAGAATATTTATTTGTGGTTAGTCTGTAAGGCTTGTTTCATTACACTTTCTTCAGTTTGGAGTCAGGCTGGGACTATATCCGCGTGTACAACGGTCCGACTGCTCAGCATTCATTTTTGGGTTCTCTGTGACTGGAAATCAGAGCGCTACCTTCATCTCCAGCAGCAGATACATGACCGTCGTTTTCACCAGTGACGGCAGTGTGACTCGACAAGGTTTTCGAGGAGAATGGACTTTCAAATGTACGTATTTGTTCAACTTATTTAAATTCAATTTCAGTTTGTGTTTGTGTGAGCAGAACTCATCTATCCAACTGTCTAACACACATTCACCTGCTAATTTCATTGCTACATGCTGTAAGGAATGTCTGTGACATATGAATTCAAAGACATACTTTTGAAATGATCATTCTGAAGTGTGTGTGTGTGTGTGTGTGTGTGTGTGTGTGTGTGTGTGTGTGTGTGTGTGTGTGTGTGTGTGTACAGCTGCTCCAATGTGTAAGGACCGATGTGGCAGCAGCAACAGCAGATGCTCCTGTGAGAGTTCATGTGAACGATATGGAAGATGCTGTCACGATTATTATGGTAACGAACATTTCCGTTTATTCTTTTTAAATAGTCTGTCTGTCTGTCTGTCTGTCCCTTGATCTTCCTGTTTGTCTCTCGATCTGTCTGTCTGGCTGTCTGTCTGTGTAGACCTGTTGGAGTTTGGGGTATAAACTGAAAGTTCTAGTGTTTATTGTATTTATTTAATTTTTCAGATTATTGTTACTATGTGACGCCAACTCCCGTACCAGGTGAGTTCTTTACCTTAGTTTGGGTCAGCATGTGTCCTCTTTTACAATTTCAATTTAACTAACCAACTAACTAACTAACTAACAGTAACATCTTGACTTACTTGTAAAACTCATATTTACATTACAGATATTTTTATTACATATTCTATTCATATTTATCATTTGATCCCAGAATATTGATTATATTTGTCACAATTATTGGATATTTTAATGATAAATTTAATTATATGTATTTTTATATTTCATAAAATATGCTTTATTATATACTTCATGTTGGTGTTTTTATTTCTATTATTACTGTTATAGTTTGGAAAAATTAGCAGAGCAATGTGTGTGTTTGTGTGTGTGTGTGTGTGTGTGTGTGTGTGTACACTCTACAGCCTGTGGGGGGAGTCTTCACGGCTCAGGCTCCATCTCCAGTCCTTACTACCCCAGTTA
This sequence comes from Ameiurus melas, assembly GCA_012411365.1. Taxonomy (NCBI): domain Eukaryota; kingdom Metazoa; phylum Chordata; class Actinopteri; order Siluriformes; family Ictaluridae; genus Ameiurus; species Ameiurus melas. Next base: position 30,889,235 of record CM022761.1, read on the forward strand.
TTACCATGACAACGCGTATTGTGCGTGGCATCTCTCGGCTCCGGCAGGACAGACCGTCTTCCTCTCGTTCCAGGACTTAGAGTCAGTCCATTTCCCAAATTACATCTGAATTATCACAATAAATCATTTATTTATTTATTTATAATAAATTCATAAATACTTAAATGAAATATTTTAATGATGGTTTCCTTTGCTGAGTGAATTAATCTATTTATATTCAATATAAATGTATATAATATTTAACATATACTTTTACAATATTCAACAATATGTGTAATTAATAATTGACCTTTAACATCATTTAATCACCTAGATGCAATTTTCTGAATAATTAAGTCTATTTTCACGTATCTTATATTTCTTTCAATTTTATATTTTATTAGTTTTATGCCATGTATTAAATACTTGTTAAATAATGCTACAAATAGAAAAAATATTTTACAATATTGTATTTTTATTTACTTTAATTAAAATTGATGTATTTCTCTAATAAAACACATCTTGCTATGACTTTTTAAATGTACGATTTGCTTTAGTTTATCTTTTAAATATTTGTGTTAATTGTAGATATGAATTGAATCATGTGTTTTAATCCTTAGTAAATACATCAAGTTCTTTACTTATTATATCTATCTATCTATATCTCTCTCTGTGTGTGTGTGTGTGTGTGTGTGTGTGTGTGTGTGTGTGTGTGTGTGTGTGTTTGTGTGTGTAGTCTGGACCGCTGCTGCAACTGTGATTATGTGAATGTGTATGATGGTCCGTCCACCGCGTACCACTTGATAGGAAAGCTCTGTCAGAATAGCACAAGCCACCTGGACTTCCAGTCGTCCTCGTCCTACATGACCGTGATGTTCAGGAGTGACTACTCTGGGGTTGGGCGTGGCTTTAAAGCGTACTTCAGTTCCTCCCTCAACCTAAACACAGGTACACAGTCCATTATAAAACCGCCATGTTATTGTTACTCACCGCTGTAGGACCTGGGTTTTATCCTGGTTGTAGGACCTGAGTCTGGTCTCAAGATGTTTTCTGCATGAACGTGGATTTTTCAGAAGTTTGAAGAGACCTAATTATTTCTTCTAGAAAAAAAAAGAGCCGTATTAGTCTCCTGCGGTGTGTAACAGATAAGGATTCACCCTATGAGCCAAGAACAAAATGTAGTCATGCTCATTTAGTCACCTCTCTCATGTATACAGAGACGTTGATTTGATCTTCACTTGGCCTGGACTCCCTTAAGACTCAATTTTGACTAGATCTTGGTCCTGGTCTTAAGCTTGTCTTGGAGTTGGCAATGGTGGTCTTAAGTACAGCCAGACAGACAATTCTGTACCTGGTGATGTATAAAAATCCTTCCAACTATACATTATTTCCAAATAAAAAATGGTCTGCACTTTTCTAACCTTAACAGTTCTACAAAGCAGTTTAGACTGGTTCTCATTCACACATTCACACACACACACCACAATGGTAACAGAGCTGCCATGCACGGTGTTAGCTTGCCATCGGGAGCAACCTGGGGTTCTGTGTCTTGCCCAATGTATGTGGAGTCATGTGGTCCAGGAATCAAACCACCAACCCTACGCTTAGTGGACAACCCGCTCTACCACCTGATCCACAGGCACCATAGGCTAATGCTCCCACAGTAGTTGGATAGTTATTGTATATCATTATTATTATTATTATTATTATTATTATTATTATTATTACTATTATTATTATTATTGCTAATAAATTGTATATTTAACAATAAAGCTATAAAATATAAACATGGCCTGGACCAGTAGGATTCAGCATTGCTATGTAGTGAACACTATAGAGGTTGGTAATGAAATACAAAGATCACAATAACTAGAGTTTTGTGTCAAACGTTGAATGTCGTGCAGGCCGTGTGGATTGCTCCTCTGACTCGATGAACATTGCCATCCGTAAATCCTACCTGGACTCACTGGGCTTCAGCTGGTACGACCTTTATCTGGATGACCATCGCTGCAGAGCTTCAACTGACAACTACTATGTCACCTTCAACTTCCCTCTCGATAGCTGCAGCACTGGGAGAAAGGTAACACTACACTTTATACATTATTACATACCGTCCAGTGATCCAGTGAAATCCCACAATGCACAGCAGTAGGGTAATGTCATGAATCACACAATGTACAGTCTCAGGTACTGAATTACCCACGATGCACTACAATGCACAACCAAATTGTGTACTGCCAGTCTAAAAACCCTGTTGAAGAGTACAATGTGACAAATACCACAAAACAGGGATTTTAAAAAATGTATCATTATTTTTTAAATAACAAAATACTAAAGACTAAAGTTATGTCTTTAATATTCATTTAAAGAAGAGTCTGTGACTCAGGTGTTCAGACAGTTTATACCACCACCTGGGTGCCAGGACAGAAAATAGCTTTTATGCAAGCCTTCCTTTTACCCTGAGAGATGGCGGGTCCAATCTCACAGTACTAGACAATCAGAGGGAGCATCATGCAGAGCAGGGTGTCATAAGTACTTTAACATAAGTTTGTACTGATCCATTTTTAGCTTTTTAAGCAAGTGTCTGTGTTTTAAAGCTGATGCGCAGAGATACATAAAGCCAGTGGAGGGATTTCATTTCTCAGTTTCATGATAAGTTGTCTGCCAGACATGCTGAGATCCATGCCAACACATGAGTGTCTGAGGAAGGAAAGGACAGGATCAGTTGAGTGTCACCAATAGTATGACATAGCAGTGGTATGAAAACCCATGTGAGGACATGACTTCACCAAGAACAGAAAAGACCCAGCACTGATCTTTGTGGGACACCAGTGAAGAGCCTGCATGTGGCAGATCTGGATCCCCTCCCTGTCCCTACCTGATATGACCATCCTTCCAGTTAAGAAGCAAACAGTTGCCATGACGTGTTGAAGGGGATGAGAACTGATCTTGATCAATGACTTACCTGATCTAGCAGCATAACGTTTCTTAGTACTTCTCAGCCACTTTGAAGCCAGACTGGTACGGATTTGGAGGCTATTCTGGGTCAGACAGAAAGATAATTGATTGTCTCTCTGGAGAGAAATTAAACTCTTGATGTTGATGTATTGAATGCAGTTGGTTCATGACCAGATGCTATGGAGTCATTGATTATAGAAGAATGAAGGGGATTGCAGGACAAGACCAAAGAAAGAGGAGAGGAGTCCTGAGAGTGAACTGTAGGAATAGGGGCAGGAATGAAGACTAAGGGACAGATTTGACCAATTTTCAAAGGTGGCGGGTAAAAGAAGTAAATATGGTTTGTGAAGATAATGTACATAGGCTTCCAGCTTTTCCTTGTAGAAGGAGGTCTTAGATAAATCAAATAACTACATGGACTGGCTGGTGGGTGGGAATTGGAGACCAAATGAAGGAGAAAATGAGAAAAAAATAAGGTTGTGGAGGATAAATGTGTTGTCTGTCAAACATTAACCAATTATGCCTAATTGTATATGCACTTATATGCATGTATTTATGTTCACTTCCCCCCTAGACCGAGAACGGACGTATTAGCTACACCAATAATGTGCGAGCAGCTCAGTCAACGTCGGGTGAGATCACCCGTAATAATACAGAGTTCCTGCTGGTTGTGAAATGTGTGATGGAGCGTGATTCTTCAGTCGGGACTCTTTATGAAGCCAAAGAGAATACAAATGCAACTATCAGTGGAACGGGTCGGTTCAACACCACCATGGCCTTTTACCCATCCAGCAGCTTTTACTACCCCATCACCGATTCCCCGTACCGAGTGAACCTCAATCAGCAACTGTACGTGCAGGTGCAGCTAACCCAAGCCGAACCGAGCCTTCACCTATTCATGGACTCCTGTGTGGCCTCGCCAAACCACGACTACAGCAGCCGCACCTATGACCTTATACGCAATGGGTACACACTCTCTCTCTCTCTCTCTCTCTCTCTCTCTCATTAAGAAATAATACACACTGACACAAACAATCCTGGTATACAAACATGCTCACACTATTGTTATTCTCCCTTTAAACCAATAACTATATCTGAGAGGAGTTTTTGTTGCCCACAGTAGATCCTATTCCTTGTTGTACAGGTAGTTGCTCTCCCTTTGGTAGACATCTGTAACCTTACAAAGCTGCATACAAATGTAAATGAAGTTGTATAAGGTGTCATAACATCCATGAACTCATTCAGACCAGTACTTGCTACGTTCTGTCTCTATTTAGGCAGTTCAGGTAACAATGATCTATTTATTTTTGTCTTTATCGTTTCAGCTGTCGGAGAGACAACACGGTTAACATATACAGAAATGGAAATCATTACTTCGCTCAGTTCAGCTTCAGCGCATTCAGGTTCCTGCGCACACACAACAAGGTGTTCCTCAGGTGTGATGTCGTTATCTGCCCTGACAACGACTACAACTCACGATGTCACCAAGGATGCCGTAATCGCAGGAAACGAAGCACTAGCTCTGATCACCACACCGAGGTTCTCACCCTTGGGCCAATCACACTCAAAGGTCAGAGGACAACTTGTGAATTTTGACTAGGGACTTTGAAAGACTCTTATTATGCACAAAAGTGTAGAAGACAATCCCATAATTCTGTTTACTACACAATATGGTGGACAGACATTTTAAGGATGCGATGTATCATAAAATGTGATAAACAGAAAAGCAGGCTTATTATGTATTCTGAATAGTATTTTTTTATTTACAGGTCCAGAGGAGGCTGCGACCAAGACGGAGGACAAGGTGTGAACTCACACTGACTGATTAATTAATCACTTAAATACAGTTAACACTGAATAATTTGATTAACCTTCCTCTATTAAAGCATTATCTAAAGGCAAGCTGGTGTGGTGTCATTGTGTTATGATAAGAAAATAATGATATTTATTTGTTAAAATCTGTAGAACTTATATACACACAGTACCTAAAAGGAAGTGACAGTAGTGCAGTAGTTTAAACGTAATGTGGTACACCACCAGATACCACTGGTTATGGGAAGATGGTTCTAGCAATGAAAATCTTTTAGCAACACTAGCTGAAATGACAAACAAGATTCTTTATTCACTCAGAATGATGATCAAATTTAATCAAGAAAACACTCTGTCATAAAATCAACAACAACAACAACAACAGCAGAGCAGTGTGATGTTATCACCTCATTTATTAAAGAATGTCCGACTTTTTATCTATTTATTGTTCTGGTTAATGTTGTGGAAATCAAGCCACAAATCAAGTTAGTTGATGTTCTCACTTATGTTATAGCAGCTATAAAAAGTTGTTCCCATACCAACCTCTCATTATCTCTCTCTTGAGGTAAATAAGACAAAAAAAAAAACTTACAATAACCTGGTTGCACAAGTATGCACACCCCTTAATTAATACTTAATTAAAGCACCTTTTGCTTGTAATACAACACTCATTTGGCAATTTTATTACACGCTTCATTGCAAAAATGTTCTACATCAGGGTGTCCAATCGTATCCGGAAAGGGCTGGTGTGGGTGCAGGTTTTCATTCCAACTAAGCAGAAGCCACACATGAGTCTGTTGAAAGCCAAGATCACCTTCAGGTGTGGGTCCTGCTCGGTTGGAATGAAAACCTGCACCCACACCAGCCCTTTCCGGATAAGATCGGACACGCTTGATCTAGATCTATCAAACTGCAATGGGATGTCCTGTGCACAGCCCTCTTAAAAGTCGTTCCACAGGTTTTCGACAGGATTTACATCTGGGCTAGGACTTTTATTAGTTATTATAATTAATTTAGGATTTTATTAACAAAGTTGTATGCTAAATTGTAAATGAAACATAGATTTACATATCTGAGTTCAAAATTTGCTGTCTCTCTTCATGGTGAAGACATCTTTCTCCCATTTCTTGACCGGGAGAGATACAGTATAGGGTCTTCTTTGGCTAATAAGCTTTTAAATGTTTTGAAGAGAGCTGTATTTGTTTTAGTTTAATAATCAGTGGAGGTGTTTCCAGTTAGTTATTAGTTATCAAATAATTTTTGCTTTTATTGCATATTATTAATTGAATATACTGTGGAAAAAATGTCTTTGTCCTATGTTGAACGATTTTTCGATTATTTTCTGAAAGGTCTTATTTTTGAAGAGGTGTGCCCTTATTGAAATATGTACTTAGTGCAGGCCATGGGAACAAGCTCAGCATTCACACAAGGGTTTTATTGGTGGCAGATTATAAAAGGGCGTGCGTCAGAAGGATTATTATTTAACACACTCCATGCATGCAAAAAGGAAGGGGTAATAATTCAGAGCAGTGACGGCTGGTGGTGATGTTATCTGAGGGGCTAAAATCTAATATCCGTCAATAGGTCAACAAAAGTTATCGTCGAGCAATGCTTTATATCACAAGGTCTTATGGTGAAAAAAATAGAACGAGAGAGTAAATAATCCACAGTGTTCATGTTCATTGCAGCACGTCTGAGATGAAGGTTTTGTTTTATTCACTCATTTCAAAAAACTTTAGTTCAGTGATAAAAGGTAGTTTTCACAATATAACATCCCATTCATTAAATTACATAATATTAAAAAATTTGAAAACTTTTGAGGTTTCAGTTGAAGACTTTCGGTCTAGATGAAGGCATTTTGAACTGAATAAGATTTGGACACATTATCTATACATTTGCTTAAATATAAATCCACCCTTGGAGTTTGGAGCATTGTTTCTTAACTATGATTTACAGTCAGGTCCATAAGTATTTGGATAGTGGCACAATTTTTGTCCTTTTGCCTCTGTACACCACCGCAATGGATCTGAAACGAAGCAGTCAAGATGTGATCGAAGTGTAGAATTTCAGCTTTAATTCAAAGGGTTTAACAAAAATATTGCATCAAAAGTTTAGAAATTACAGCCATTCAAACAGAGTCCCGCCATTTTAAAAAGGCTCAAAAGTAATTGGACAATTGACCTATAAGCATTTTTGTGACCAGGTGTGGCCTGTGGCCTCGTTGTTTCATGACAAATTAAGGAGATAAAAGGTCTGGAGTTGATTCCAAGGGTTGAATTTGCATTTGGTAGCTGTTCATGGGAACTCTCAATATGCGGTCCAGAGAGGTGCCAGTGCAAGTGAATGAGGTCATCATCAGGCCGATAAAACAAACACAGGAACAGAAACAGAACGAGTGGCCAAATCAACAATTTGGCACATTTATAAAGGAATGCACTGGTGATATCAGCAACACCAAAAGGCATGGAAGACCACAGAAGACAACTAAAGTAGATGAAGCACTGAAGGTTTGTAGGCACCCTATTGTTGTTGTACCTTTTCTTCATCTTCTGCTTCTGGCTAGGGTGTCTACTACAGCCCAAAGAACCGTCTTGTAAAAAGTTGTGAAATTTGGCACACTGACTGGATAGGGTCTAAGGAATGTTCTCACCCTATTTGGGCCAAGTGCCAGATTCGGGACAAATTTGGGCCTAATTTGGTTGTACGTTTGTATCATAACTTTTGAACCATGTGTCTAAATGTAAACGCAAAGCATCCCTGGACCCCTGTTTCGAGACCAGTTCAGTGCACCCAAATTCCACCATCTTGGATTTGGTCCAAAGCTACTAGTTCTTTTCACTACTCCTCCAACAAATTGTGTCTAATCATTACCAAATATGGAACACATCATCTTCAGAGTAAGCCTCACAAAAGTTATCAAAAGAATTTTGAATATCGAAACAGTTGTAATGTCTGTAACGGGCCAACATCTGTAACGGGCAAAGAAATCGGACAGCGAAGCCACCAAATGACTTTGTGCATCGACATACAACCTGTTAGGCAGCTTCAGGACCATGACCTGAAGCTATGCAACAAATTTTGTGCCAGCACCAACTACTACCCTAATTTCTGCAACAATTTTAGTGTGCCAATGAATGTGCGGCTCACAAAGTCTGGGTGCTTGGCCCCCGAAAACATATTATTATTATTATTATTATTATTATTATTATTATTATTATTATTATTATTATTATTATTATTAAAGCTACTGCATAGATGTATACATACATTTTTAGACAATACATTTATACACAATGCTTCTCTGTTCTACACAATGTACACATCTATAAAATATGGAGTCTATGCAGTAAAAATAATATATTAAAACAATTATTATTATTGCTTTAGTTATTTTACATTTACATGCATGCTGTTCTTTTGTACCACATGTACTACAGACCGCAGTTAAATGGGATATTAAGGCCATTGTGTATTGTATAGGGCGCACGGTGGCTTAATGGTTTGCACTTTCACCTGACACCTCCAGGGTCTGGGGATCGATTCCCGCCGGAGCCATGTGTGTGCAGAGTTTGCATGTTGTCCCCGTGCTGCGGGAGTTTCCTCCGGGTACTCCGATGGACTGGCACCCTTGCGATGGACTGTACCCCGCCTTGTGCCCAATGATTCCTGGGATAGGCTCCAGGTTCCCCATTACCCTGAAGAAGGAGTAAGCTGTAGAAGATGGATGGATGTGTATTGTATAAACCTGCTAAGCACAGGTGAGATCAATACGTAATACAGGGGGTGGCTGTGGCTCAGATGGTAGACTAATCGTAGGGTTGGCGGTTCGATTCCCAGCCCACATAACGAAGTGTCCTTGGGAAAGACACTGAACCCCAAGTTGCTCCGGATGGCAAGTTATCACCTTGCATGGCAGCTCTGCGTGTGTGTGTGTGAATGGGTGAATGAGACACAGTGTAAAGCTATATAAGTGCGTACCTATATAAGCTATATAAATGGTACCATTTACCATTTAATATTAACCCCCCCGTATCCGGATGTAGAGGACAAGTGTGATAAATGCCATGGCTCTCCCTGTCATCGTGGCCATATGTTTTTCTTCTAGCCCTGAACTCCATGGTTTTTGGTCTGGCTTTTTTACCATCATGTCCACTATTCTCAGGGCAGATCTAAAACCTTGTCCATTGATTGTGATATTTGGGATTCCTCAATCTTCAATTTCGTTTGAGCTCGATACAAAAGGATGTTATTGCTTTCACATCCTTTATAGCAAGACGTTCCCTACTGTTACATTGGAAGTCTGCTAAATACCCATCTATCTCCCAGTGGATAAAGGACGTGATGTTTTTTCTGAAACTCAAGAAAATAAGATATACGATGAATGGATGTACAGATAAGTTTTTTCATAAATGGCATCCCTTTATTGCATACTTTATGGAGTTACAGACACTACCCACTTAAAGCTGGGTGCCTGTTGTTGAATTTTATAATATCTCTATAACCAGCGACAGTTAATGGGTAGCCATGATGAGCCGGAGGGGTGGGTTGTGGGTTCAATTTTGTTTTCCTTTGTATAAAAAGAAAAAAATCTGTGAATATTTATTGCTGTTGCTCAATTTGTTTGTATTTTTGTGAAATGGTGGGGAGGACAGAACAGAAAAGGCGATTTAGATAGGCTTAGCAGTTCAACAGAAATGTTCATCAGAAGGTCAGCAAAAATGTTTAATAAAAAAGAAACGTAGAAATGTAGAAGTGTTCTGTAGAAATGTTCAGCAGAAATGTTCAATAAAAATGAAACTTTAGAAATGTTCATGGAAATGTTCAGCAGAAATGTTTAGTAGAAATGTTCAGCAGAAATGGTCAATAAAAAACCCTGCAGCCCCGCTCCATTCCCACAGTTATATCTCTTTTACAGCATACTCCAGGACATGAGCGTCATAGGGAAGTGGTTTACTTCTCCTTTTTTGTCTATTTAAGCCTCTGTGAGGACAGAAATTCTGCAGGTGAGACAAGATGGAGTTTGGATTCATGATATTTTTGCTCAGCTCTGCTCTTTTTGGGCACAGCTCTGGATTCACAACACGTAAGTCTGCAATTAGAAAAGTGGCGAACATTGAATTCTCATTAATCTTTTGAATAATTACTTGCTTTATACTTTATTTAGAGTAGCAAAACAAAGCGTTGTGCATTTTACTTCATGAGAATCTGTTCATCATCCTTTTGTTCACTACTTTAAAAGTAACTCTGATATTATACATGGAATAAAAACACTCCATGTCATGCTGTTACAGGAAAATAATCAGCAACGTGGTGGTGTGATGAAGCAGAGCATTATTACAACCCTGAAGTTGATTATTTTTACTATTACAGCACATCCCCAAGTGTTTTATTCCTCTTTCCCTAACATTTCATGTTTATTTTGTCTTTTTAAATAGCTGATGCCACACCGTACTGGTACACAACAGCAGGTATGTAGATGGTAAATATAGATGAGTGATCCATTACAATAGCTCAGTGTTAGGACGTCTCTTATAGCACCAGTGATTCAGTATGTGTGTACGTTGTCCCGACAACAGGTGAGGTTTCATTGTTAAATATTAAACACTGGTGCTAATCTCAGAATTTCATAACTGAGTAATGAAGTCTAGAAAATGGAAAAAAGTTCTGAGAAAAGATTAACAATTAAAGAAACCCTTTGTAACTCCATTATCTGTGGTGGAGTGGGGGGATTTCACCAGGACAGCGGGTTATACCCCTACTCTTTTACCATAAGTGTCCTAGGATTTTTAATGACCACAGAGAGTCAGGACCTCGGTTTAACGTCTACAAAAGGTGGTGCTGTTTTTACAGTTTAGTGTTTACATCAGTATACTGAGCCATTACACCTTACACAGACCGCAGGCTGAGCACCCCCTGCTGGCCTCACAAATACCACTTCCAACAGCAAACTTAGCTTTCCCCAGGAGGTCTCGGATTCAGGTACTGGCCAGGCTCAATGCTGCTTAGCCTCAGTGGGACACCAGGCAAGAACTGCAGTGAGATATGGGTCTAGCATTGATGGGATTTAAACTCACGACTTTCCAAACTAACAATTTACAAACCAACATCTTAACCACTGCGCTACCACTGCCATTTCACCTCAATATCATTTAATTGTAATAACGGTATTAGTTATAATTATTATTGTCTGTTGTAGGTCATTATTCCTGCCGGTATAACTGCGGCTACAATTGGGGTGCATGTTCCTGCAGCAGCTCCTGTCATTACTATGGAAACTGCTGTTACGATTATTACGGTGAGAACCATTTTTTTCTAGTTAATGTAATAAAGTTTAAAAAATCTAGTTATCGTAAGATATATGTAATTAGTTTTTGTCTTAAATTAACATTACTATTTATTATGAAACGTTTCAGTCAGTAAATACTAAAAAAAAAGAAAAAGATTTTACTTTTACTTTTGTATTTAATTTTTTTTCCTTTTCGTCCTTTCCCTTGTTGATAGGATGCAGAGTTACAAACAGATGGAAAGAGCTAGTGACAGTGTGAAATCAGTAGTAGTGTTTACAAAAATGCAGACTCACAGAAATGTGATGTTTAATACATAAAGTGTGAACTTTTATTATTATTTTTTTTTACCATTTCCCATATAGATTATTGTTTCACCTCCACAACAACACCAGGTAACAATGTAGTTCTCTATAACCGGTGTATTCTCAGTAAAACTGCTCTGTCTCCTCCATGATTTCTCTTTATTTGGATCTAGAAATCGTTTCTGTTTCTCCATTCTAGACCTTCTTCCATTCTTTAGTTTCCTATTTACTTAAACGTCTCTAACTGAATATTTTCTCACTCTGTTTAAAAATCCACGACGACAGAAAGCTCACCGACAGCAGGTAATGTTTCAGTACCGAATACTGATGTTCTGAATCAGCAATCATATTAATATTAAATGAATGAACTGATTTTGAGTGCATCTATTATTACATGTCAGATTTGTTTAGTTTATTTTATTTCATCTGATTTAAATTTTTAATTTTTTTTTTTAAAGATTATATTAGCTGCAGGAATCGTTGTGGTCATTATGGTGCCCTCTGTTCCTGCACCAGCTCCTGTCATTACTATGGAAACTGCTGCAATGATTATTACAGTGAGAAAAAAATATTTATTCATAGTTATTAATTCCCATAAATATATAAAAACGCATATTTCACACACACACACACACACACACACACACACACACACACACCACACGCACGCACACACACACACACACACATATATATATATATATATATTATACACATATTAAAACACGACATATTTTTATCTGGGCTAATGTATTTGATTTTCTTTTTGTGTCTCGTATAGATTATTGTTCTCCCACAACGACAGGTACAGGTCCTCTGAAAAACCTTCAGTCCTCTGTTTACACTACAGTGACGTTAAGATGAGGCTGCATTTCATATTTCTCTGTTTAAACAGGTTATGACACGGCCACAGGAGATATACTGAATAGCACAGCAGGTGCATGTTTATTATTCAATACTGATGTACTGGTGATAATTTATGACAGAGAAAAATGATTACTTGATACAGAGGTGATGTAAAAATGTCTTGAATAAATGTTCAGTGAGAAGGCGTCATCAAATTTACTCCATCATTAATAACTGCTTTACTTAACACAGTCTACATACATAATATACTAGAGCACTGTTTAGTTCTGGATATATATATTATAGGGGTACTCATATGTGTGATAGTGTTTAAAACCGTGGTGTTTTTCAGGTGGAGCTCCATGTGGTGGAACTCTGACTCAATCACGAGGGGAATTTTTCAGCCCCAATTATCCCAATAATTATCCCAATAACGCAAACTGCACATGGAGCCTGCTGGCTGGAGAACTGCAGGTGGTTTCGTTAAACTTCACGTTCGTCGCGTAAGAAATCACCTTCCTGTTTCTCACCTGCTGATAAATCATACCTGACTTTGTTTAGATCTTTATCATTTAAGAATATTTGTTTGTGGTTAGTTTCTGTGCTGAGCTGATATTATTTTGTTTTTTTTGCTTTTCTTCAGTTTGGAGTCATGCTGGGACTTTATCCGCGTACGATGGTCCGACAAGTTCAACATTCACTTTTGGGTTCTGTGACTGGAAATCAGAGAGCTACCTTCAACTCCAGCAGCAGATACATGACCGTTGTTTTCTCCAGTGACGACAGCGTGACTCCACAAGGTTTTCGGGCTGAATGGGGCTTTCAAAAGTACGTATTTGTTCAATTTATTTAACTTCAATTTGTGTGTGTGTTGTGTCCAGAAGAACTCATCTACAACTGTCTAAACAGGAAGTTCATCACAGTTTTCCTTGAAGTCAGTTTTGTTGAAGTTATCAGCTGTTCACTCATGGAGACTTGAGTGCAAAACTGGTCACATCAATAGTAGTCCAAAGTCTTCCTTATGGTTTTTAAGTGGTACCATCCGTATCATTATTCGTTAGGCCGTCCATGTCGGGCCATCCTCTCCACCTGCTAACCTGCTAAATCTTTGCTACATGCTTTAAGGAATGTCCCGTGGCACGTATACATCTAAATTCAAAGACATACCTTTTAAATAACAGGGCTGAATTCAGCAAAACAGCCAAAAATAACAGCTATACAACGAGTCAGCACAAAATAACAAAAATATTTGATTTGGATGTATACTTTGGGTCATTGTCCTGCTGAAACGTGAAATTTCTTTTCATCTTCAGTTACTAACAGACACCTGAAGGCTTTTAAAATCTAAAATCGGCCGGTATTTGTAGCTATTCATGATTCCCTCCACCTTGATAAATGCCCTGGTTCTGACTGAAGAAAACCAGCCGTAATGCATGATGCTGCCACCACCGTGCTTCACCGTAGCAACGGTGTTCTTTTAGTGATGTGCCTTTTTTTTGCACCAAACATACCTTTTGGAATTGGTCTCATCAGGCCATCCATAACACATTTTGCCACATGTTTTGGGGTATTTGAGCTTGGTTGTTTTTTTTGTGAAAGCGCTTCGCCGTCAGGCGCCCTACCCCACAGCCCAGACATGCGAAGAAAGAGAGATTGTTGTCATGTACAGAGTGTAATCAGTACTTGTCAGATATTCCTGCAGCTCCTTTAATGTTGCTGTCGCTGTTTCGGCAGCCTCCCTGGTAAGCTTTTGTCTTGTCCTTTTATAAAAGTTGTAGGGACGTGCTGTTCTTGGTGATGTCACTGTAGTGTTCGATTTTCTCCACATGTTGATGATGGCCTTTACTGTATTCCATGGTACATTTAGTGTTTTAGAAATTCTTTAATAACCCCTCTCCTGATCGATACTGTGCGTGTTTTGTAATCTTTTTGTGAACCATGGCTTCAGTAGTGGGTCGTGAAGAAAATCCCTAAAATGTTTCTGATTGTTTTTATTCAGGTTTTTATACATCATAATTTCACATTGAGGGTGGAAAAAGTTCTAACATGATTTATCCTGGTTTCATTTGTTTTTCATCATAAAAACTGCCATTGTAACAGGGGTGTGTAGACTTTTAATATCCATTGTACTTCAGACTCTACTTTATGAAAACAAATATATTTTTTTAAAATGATGTTGTGTAAGGCGTTCTATCTAAATACAGATGACAGCACATAAAGTTATCACTTTTTAAATGACTTAATAACAACAAAATAACCCCTACAGCATGTGTGTGTGTGTGTGTGTGTGTGTGTGTGTGTGTGTGTGTACAGCTGCTCCAATGTGTAAGGACCGATGTGGCAGCAGCAACAGCAGATGCTCCTGTGAGAGTTCATGTGAACGATATGGAAGATGCTGTCACGATTATTATGGTAACGAACATTTCCGTTTATTCTTTTTAAATAGTCTGTCTGTCTGTCTGTCGTCCCTTGATCTTCCTGTTTGTCTCTCGATCTGTCTGTCTGGCTGTCTGTCTGTGTAGACCTGTTGGAGTTTGGTGTATGAAATGAAAGTTCTAATGTTTATTGTATTTGTTTAATTTTTCAGATTATTGTTACTATGTGACGCCAACTCCCGTACCAGGTGAGTTCTTTACCTTAGCTTGGGTCAGCATGTGTCCTCTTTTACAATTTCAATTTAACTAACTAACTAACTAACTAACTAACTAAATAGTAACATTTTGCCTTGTGATTAAAACTCATATTTACACACTTTTAATTAGATATTTTACATTTATTTTTTCACTGTATCCTAGAAAATTTATTATCTTTGTCCTAATTATTGGATATTTTAATGATAAATGTATTATATGTATTTTTATATTTGATAAAAATATGCTTTATTATGCACTTCATGCATTTATTATTATTTTTATTATTACTATTATAGTTTGTTAAAATTAGCAGAGCAATGTTTAATGTTACATTTAATAATAATGTGTGTGTGTGTGTGTGTGTGTGTGTTTGTGTGTTTGTGTGTGTGCGTGTGTGCGTGTGTGTGTGTGTGTGTGTGTGTATGTGTGTACACTCTACAGCCTGTGGGGGGAGTCTTTACGGCTCAGGCTCCATCTCCAGTCCTTACTACCCCGGTAATTACCATGACAACGCGTATTGTGTGTGGCAGCTCTCGGCTCCGGCAGGACAGACCGTCTTCCTCTCGTTCCAGGACTTAGAGTCAGTCCATTTCCCAAATTTTACTTTCACTGTATACATCTGCTACTTATTCAAATTACATCTGAATTATCACAGGAAATCATTTATTTATTTATAATAAATTCATAAATACTTTTTTCAGTAAAACAATTTTTATGATGTTTCCTTTGCTGAGTGAATTAATCTATTTATATTCAATATAAATGTACAGTTGTGGTCGGAAGTTTACATACACTCATCGAGGACTTGTCACATGTCATGGACAGTAACGGGCTTTCAAACATTTCTTTGAACTTTTCTTTTTCTGGGACAGAATGATTGTACAACATACAGGGGAAGGTGTTTTTCCCCCTTCTTCTTTCTCTTGGTTCAAAGTGTTTATTTATTTGGGGTTTTCTGTAATCAACACAGGGTCATAGGTCAAAAAATACATACAGCACACCTCATGTTTAGTTGAATGTCCGTTAGCAAGTGTCACCTCGAGCAGATAAAGCTTTTGGTAACCATCCAGCAGCTTGTCAGAATTTGAATGGATATTTTGTATATTCACATTATATTTACTTTAATTAAAAGGTATTTCAGCAATAAAACACATACTTGCTATGTACTTTTTAATTATATGATTTCTTTAACTTCATCTTTTTAATATTTGTGTTAATTGTAGATATTAAATGAATAATTAGTTTTAATTTTTCGTAATCCATCGAGCGCTCTTTTAAGCGTCATACCACAACATCTCAATAGGATTCAGGTCAGGACTTTGGCTAGGCCACTCCAAAGTCTTCATTTTGTTTTTCTTCAGCCATTCGGTGGTGGACTTGCTGGTGTGTTTAGGATCATTGTCCTGCTGCAGAACCCAAGTTCGTTTCAGCTTGAGTACTACGAACAGATGGTCGGACATTCTCCTTCAGGATCTCTTGGTAGACAGCAGAATTCATAGTTCCTTTTATCACGGCAAGTCTTCCAGGTCCTGAAGCAGCAAAACAGCCCCAGACCATCACACTACCACCACCATATTTTACTGTTGGTATAATGTTCTTTTTATGAAATGCAGTGTTCCTTCTACGCCAGATATACTTGGACACACACCTTCCAAAGAGTTCCACTTTTTGTCTCATCGGTCCACAGAATGTTGTCCCAAAAGTCTTGGGGATCATCAAGATGTGTTGTGGAGAAATTGAGACGAGCTTTGATGTTCTTTGCTCGCGCAGTGGTTTTCTCCTTGGAACTCTGCCATGCAGGCCATTTTTGCCCAGTCTTTTCCTGATGGTGGAGGCATGAACGCTGACCTTAACTGAGGCAAGTGAGGCCTGCAGTTCTTTGGACGTTGTTGTGGGGTCTTTTGTGACCTCTTGGATGAGTGTCGCTGCGCTCTTGGGGGTAATTTTGGGCGGCCGGCCACTCCTGGGAAGGTTCACCACTGTTCCATGTCTTCGCCATTTGTGGATAATGGCTCTCACTGTGGTTCGCTGGATTCCCAAAGCTTTGGAAATGGCTTTATAACCCTTTCCAGACTGATAGATCTCAATTACTTTCTTTCTGAATTGTTCCTGAATTTCTTTGGGTCTCGGCATGATGTGTAGCTTTTAAGGATCTTCTGGTGGGCCTTACTGTGTCAAGCGGCTCCTATTTAAGTGATGCCTTGATTGTGAACAGGTGTGGCAATAATCAGGCCTGGGTGTGGCTAGAGAAATTGAACTCAGGTGTGGACAACCACAGTTATAGTATGTTTTAACAAGGGGGCAATCACTTTTTCACACAGGGCCATGATGGTTTGGATTTTTTTCACCTTTAATAATAAACACCTTCATTTACAAATTGCATTTTGTGTTTACTTGTGTTGTCCTTGACTATTGTTTAAATTGGTTTGATGTTCGAAACACTTAAGTGTGACAAACATGCAAAGGAGCAGGAAATGAGGAAGGGGGCAAACACTTTTTCACACGCACTGTACATCTTGGTTCACAAGTTTTTATTTATTTGGTGTTTTCTGTAATCAACCCACGGGGTCACAGGTCAAAAATATACATACAGCACACCTCATGTTTAGTTGAATGTCCCTTAGCAAGTGTCACCTCAGGCAGACGCTTCTGGTAACCATCAACCAGCTTCTGGCAGAATTCTGAATGGATATTTTGCAATATTCACATTATATTTACTTTAATTAAATAGCGAGGTATTTCAGCAATAAAACACATCTTGCTATGACTTTTTATTATATGATTTCTTTAACTTCATCTTTTTAATATTTTTGTTAATTGTAGATATTAAATGAATAATTAGTTTTAATTTTTGTAAATCCATCGAAGTGCTCTACTAATTTATTTGTGTGTCTATATCTGTGTGTGTGTGTGTGTGTGTGTGTGTGTGTGTGTGTGTGTGTAGCGCCGCTGCTGCACCTGTGATTATGTGAATGTGTATGATGGTCCGTCCACGCGTACCACTTGATGGGAAAGCTCTGTCAGAATAGCACAAGCCACCTGGACTTCCAGTCGTCCTCGTCCTACATGACCGTGATGTTCAGGAGTGACTACTCTGGGGTTGGGCGTGGCTTTAAGCGTACTTCAGTTCCTCCCTACCCAAAACACAGGTACACAGTCCATTATAAAATAGAGTTATATGAAACACAAAGTTTGATGAGAACACTTTGTTCTGAGGTGTGTTACGCTGCTCTGTGTCTCTGCATAAGCAGTGGTTTGTGAACCTTCGGGTGTGGCATGTCTTAGCCCTCACCTTCCCTGTTTGGTAGCTGTTTTATGATAAGAGAGAGCTAGCTGGTGGACCAAAATCAAATTAAGAAGAAAATGGATGGAAAAAAGACAAAAACAGCACAGTACACAAATAAAACCAGCTAGTTGAAGCTAAAGCCTCCAAAAGGCTTTGATGATTTTTTGGTCTTGTTCGTGACTTACTTTCATTTAGAGTTGAGCTTGCCTTGGCCTTGACTCCTTAAGACTCAGTTTTGACTTGATCTTGGCTGGTCCTGGTCTTAAACTTGTTTTGGAGTTGGTAAGGTCAGTCTAAAGTAGACCCATGCCGACACATACAGGCAATTCTTTATGTGTCCAAAATTCAGGTGATGTGCCCAAACCTTTCCAACTAAGAAAGACTTTATCTGCCAGAAAAATATCACCTAAAAATTCAACGTATTAATGTACCAGCAGTAGTTGGATATGCATCATATATTATTAGGAGGCCAAGCAACTTATTCTTATTCTGTCTTCTTCTTCTTCTTCTTCTTCTTCTGGGGTTGGGTGTCTATGGCAGCCCATAGAACCATCTGATAAACATTGCGACATTTGGTACAGTGATTGGGGAGGGTCTAGGGAACATTCTGACCAAATCTGGCCAAGTGCTGGCAACGATCTTGCCCCATCATTGGGTCAAATTTTGGTAAATTTGGACTTGGTTTATGGTCATAACTTTTGAACCCGTGTCCAAAATCTAAAGTAGATTTAGTGGCGACGCATCACTGACTGGACAAAAGTTACAACAACATGCTTAAAATGTTTACATCTAACTGCATTTTAGTTACTCCTCCTCAAATTTTGTCCAATCTTCACCAAATTTTCCATACATTAGCATGTGACCTTTCTGATCAAAGGTTATCAAAGGAATTTGATTTTCATAACATTTTCCTGTAAAGCACTGGCAAGTGCCAAAAACATGATGTGAGGGTATATCTCAACAATTCATCAATGTGTCATGAAATTTGATAAGTATCTTCAGTACTATGCCAGCAATGAACCCAAGACATTTTTGTTTGTGCCATCTTGTGGTCATGAACTGTAAAAACTTAAAGATCTTCCTTTATATCATTTGAAGAACTTGTGAAAATACTATAATTCACTGGAGTATGCTGATGTGAATGCACAACAAGGTCTGAAATTCAAGTATACTTCCTGATGACCATCTTGGATTTAGAAAAAAAAAGTTTGTTGGTACTCCTCTTACAAAATTTGTCCAATCATCACCAAATTTGGCACATCATCTACAGAGTAAGCCTCACAAAACTTATTTAAAAATTTTGAATATTCCAAATGGTTTGCCCATAATGTGCCAACAATGTACCAACAACAAATCTGATAACAAAGCAACCAAACAGGAAGTGAGGCTGCATCTCAGCAACGACTTTGCTCAATGACACAAAGCTTGGTACACAACTTCAGGACCATGACCTGAGGCTAAGCAACAACTTTTATTAAACAAATATCACCTACTGGTCAAAAGTAAAAATCACATGCTAAAAAATGCTCACATCTAACTGCCATTTTTGGAACTCCTTCTCCAAATTATGTCCAGTGTTCACCAAATTTGGCTCACATCATCTTGAGAGTTGTCTGAATGAAAGTTATCAAAGGTTCTCTAATATTCAAAACTGTTCTCATATAACAGTCTTGCAAATTTGCGAAAATAAAACTCAATCCCTTTTCCTATAGTTATTGCTCTGCTTTCCTGTGATTCCTTAGCAATAATTGTAGCATGTCTATAAATATGAGGCTCACTGAGTTTGGGTGCTTGGCCCCCAAAAATGCTGCTTGCAGCTTTATTATTATTATTATTATTATTATTATTATTATTATTATTGCTGTTGTTGTTGTTGTTGTTGTTGTTGTTTTATTGCTAATGAATTTGGGAATTCACTATAAAATATAAACATGGCCCTGGCCAGTAGGACTCAGCATTGCTATGTAGTGAACACTATAGAGGTTGGTAATGAAATACAAAGATCACAATAACTAGATCATGTTTAGAGTTTTATGTCAAACGTTGAATGTTGTGCAGCACGTGTGGATTGCTCCTCTGACTCGATGAACATTGCCATCCGTAAATCCTACCTGGACTCACTGGGCTTCAGCTGGTACGACCTTTATCTGGATGACCATCGGTGCAGAGCTTCAACTGACAACTACTATGTCACCTTCAACTTCCCTCTCGATAGCTGCAGCACTGGGAGAAAGGTAACACTACACTTTATACATTATTACATAACATCCAGTGATCCAGTGAAATCCCACAATGCAGTAGAGCTATGATAACCGCGAGCACAAAGTACACTCTCAGGTACTGAATTACCCACAATGCAATATCTGGCCAAAAGTTTGTGGATGGTTGGGTGTCCTGAGACATTTGGCCAAATTGTGTACCATCAGTCAAAAAACCCTGTTGGAGAGGTTAATACAGTAAGACAAAATAAACCACAAGACAAGGATTGTTTTTTTTTTTTAATCTATTGTTATATTTAAATAACAAAGTACTGGCTGGTGGGTGGGAATTGGAAACCAAATTAAGGAGAAAATGAGAAAATAACATTGCAACTCTGGAGGATAAATGTGTCGTCTTTCAAACTTTAGCTAATTGTGCTAAATTGTGTATGCACTTAAATGCACGTACTTATGTGCTCTTCCCCCCAGACCGAGAACGGACGTATTATCTACACCAATAATGTGCGAGCAGCTCAGCCAGTGTCGGGTGAGATCACCCGAAATTATACAGAGTTCCCGTTGGTCGTGAGATGTGTGATGGAGCGTGATTCTTCAGTCGGGATACTTTATGAAGCCAAAGAGATTACAAATGCAACTATCAGTGGAACGGGTCGGTTCAACACCACCATGGCCTTTTACCCATCCAGCAGCTTTTACTATCCCATCACCGATTCCCCGTACCGAGTGAACCTCAATCAGCAACTGTACGTGCAGGTACAGCTAACCCAAGCCGAATCAAGCCTTCACCTTTTCATGGACTCCTGTGTGGCCTCGCCAAACCACGACTACAGCAGCCGCACCTTATGACCTTATACGCAATGGGCACACAACACACCACACACACACACACACCCACAACAATCTATAACAAGTACACTGACACAAGCAACATTGGTACACATTCTTATCCCTTTATACCAATAGCAATACCTCAATGGACCCACCTTTTAAAGCAACACAAACAATAGTGTGAGCGTGTGAGCCTGATTGTCATGGTTCAAGATGTGTTCAAGTGAGTTACACTTACCCCCACCCCTTACCAAGCAAGATGTGAGAGATAAGCTAACACTGTGTCAGGCATAGTGAATTGTATACAGGAATGGTTTTATTGAAGGTTGAGATAAAGTCAACAAATTGCACCTAACACTAGGATCCTCAGGCTTAAGGTGTTGGAGGAGGTTATATAACCCCATTATAATGTAACTGAGGTAATAAAGTGATGTAGCCACATTATAATCTGACCTGTTAGTCCAATATGTGAACTGCAGTTATTCAAGTAAGATGAGTGATCCCCCCCCATTTAGTGATCCCTATATCCAACTAGTAGTCATAGTATATTGGGAAAATGTAATGGAGGAGATCAGTAATGATTGCAGTTAAGGATGAGATGCCGCGGGGGGGCCCCGGGGGGCGTGTAATACAAACAATATGTTTTGTTAGTGATGGTTTTCTATGCTGATACTGTGTTACATGTTAAGTCTTTCAGCTCTTCAGAGAAGTTTCTTTTGACTGCTCAAATACCCCTAGATTGTGTGTCTATGGTCGGGGCAATCACAATAGCAGATCACAGTTGTAAACATCAGTGAAACGGTTCAAATACCATCATAGACTTTTACCACTCCAGTAGTTTTTCTTACACCAGCACTGATTTTCTCTCCTGAGTAAACCTTAATCAGGAACTGTATACCCTTCAGCTTCAGCTGAGTCCTTCAGCTTCTCTGAGAGGAGTTTTTGTTGCCCACAGTAGATCCTATTCCTTGTTGTACAGGTAGATGCTCTCTCTTTGGTAGACATCTGTAAGCTTGTAAAGCTGCCTACAAATGTAAATTAAGTAGTATAAGGTGTCATAACATCCATGAACTCATTCAGACCAGTACTTGCTACGTGCTGTCTCTATTTAGCCAGTTCATGTAACAATGATGTATTTTTTTGTCTTTATCATTTCAGCTGTCGGAGAGACAACACAGTATACATATACAGGAAATGGGTACCGCGCTCAGTTCAGCTTCAGTGCATTCAGGTTCCTGCGCACACACAGCCAGGTGTTTCTCAAGTGTGATGTCGTTATCTGCCCTGACAACGACTACAACTCACGATGTCGCCAAGGATGCCGTAATCGCAGGAAACGAAGCACTAGCTCTGATCACCACACTGAGGTTCTCACCCTTGGGCCAATCACACTCAAAGGTCAGAGGACAACTTGTGAATTTTGACTAGGGACTTTGAAAGACTCTTACTATGCACAAAAGTGTAGAAGACAATCCCATAATTCTGTTTAATACACAATATGGTGGCGACATTTTAAGGATGTGATGTATCATAAAATGTGATAAACAGAAAAGCAGGCTTATTATGCATTCTGAATATTATTAATTAATTTATTTATTTATTTACTTATTTATTTATTTGTTTACATTTTCAGGTGCAGAGGAGGCTGAGGCCAAGATGGAGGACAAGGTGTGAACTCACACTGACTGATTAATTAATCACTTAAATATAGTTAACACTGAATAATTTGATTAACCTTACTCTATTAAAGCATTATCTAAAGGCAAGCTGGTGTGGTGTCATTGTGTTATGATAAGAAAATAATTATATTTCTGTTCAAATCTGAAGAACTTATATATACACAGTACCTAAAAGGAAGTGACAGTAGTGCAGTAGTTTAAACGTAATGTGCTACACCACCAGATACCACTGGTTATGGGAAGACTGTTCTAGCAATGAAACTCTTTTAGCAACACTAGCTGAAATGACAAACACAAGATTTTTTGTTCACTCAGAACAATGATCAAATTTAACAAAGAAAACACTCTATGACATAAGGAAATCAACAACAACAACAACAACAACAACAACAAAAGAATGGTGTGATGAACCAAATGGTGTGATGTTATCACCTCATTTATTAAAGAATGTCCTACTTTTTGTCTATTTATTGTTATGGTTAATGTTGTGGAATAGCCAAAAATCAAGTTAGTTGATGTTCTCACTTATGTTATAGCAGTTACAAAAAGTTGTTCTACCCACCTCTCTTTGTCTTCTGGTAACAAAAATTATTTACGATTTGAATGGACTGGACTTTCGTTTGTTCGCTCGCTTCCGGATTAGCACGAGCTTCCGTATTAAATGATCACAGGCGTGTGTACTTTCTGTTTGATGACCGTTGTTATTTAAAGCCCTGAGTTGCTGAGCATGTTGCTTGTGATTATTGGAAGTTACGTTGACACGTCTGTAGCGGTCTAGTTGCTTAAGTTCATGACAAGTGTGTATATGTCCCGTGGCCAGTTTTCTAGTGTAGACCGCTTCTGTATTAAGTTTGATATATTAATAAAGACTGTGATCTGCGCCTGCATCTGCCTCTTGTCTACGTTCTGTAACAAAAGAAAAGAAAAAAAACGTACAATATCCTTGTTGCATATGTATGCACACCCCTTAACTAATATTTAATTTAAGCACATTTTGCTTGTAATACAGCACTCAGTTATTTTGAGTCTAAAGTTGAGTCTACCAAGGTAGCACATCATCATTTGGCAATTTTATTACACTCTTCATTGCAAAAATGTTCTAGATCAGGGGTTTCCAATCTTATCCGGAAATGGCTGTTGTGGGTCACCGGAGTCTATTGAAAGCCAAGATCAACTGATTAAACAGGTGGAATCAGGTGTGGCTCCTGCATGGTTGGAATGAAAACATGCACCCACACCGACCCTTTCTGGATAAGATCAGACACGCCTGATCTAGAGTGTTACGTCAGGAGACGTATTGTGCATGTGAGCATGCGGCGCTCTCCCTCGCACTCCCCGTTTCACTCTCACAGGTTGCTCCACCCAAATTCGATGTGCTGCACCGGGATTGGAGAGGAGAAAATTGGGCGTTGTTTAAAAAATCAGAAGTACGATGTGTCGGTGGGGAATGAGAATGCGGATGTGTGGTGTGTCCATGATTGTGTGCATACTTTGGAATAGCCAATATTTGTGAGATCGCTTGTTTGTTGTGTTGTGAGTGAGTGGTAGAATCTGTGTGTCCCATTCTCCCGTTTTGTGTTGTGTTGTAGCTGAGTGTACGCCCCTCTTGTAAATATCTTCCATTTGTAAATAGCACTTTTCTACTAATCATGAAAGCAGTAGGGACTGGATGCCATTTATTTTGGGTGTATTTTTTGTTCGCTGCGTTTACCTTAGTTAGGGAGTCAGGTAAGACTTAAGACTTAAGACAGGTAAGTCAGGTATTTTCTTTTAAACTACCCCCCTTTTTTTGTTAAGTGATTTAAAGTGTTACGGGACAAGTTAGTTAATGTTCTGTTTGTTATTTTGATCTTGCCCAGCCCTGAAGACATTTGCTTTCTTAATGATTGCTTGTTTTGGATTATCCTTGCCTCTTTATTGTAGTCATTAAATTTGTAAAGATCAAAGATTTGAAAGATGTGTCTACCTTATTTTCAATTCAATTCAATTCAATTTTATTTGTATAGCGCTTTTTACAATAGTCATTGTCTCAAAGCAGCTTTACACAAATAAAAAAAACAGGTATAAACAGTCAGAAACATCTAAAGAGAGACAAACAGGAACAGATAAACAGAGACAAACAGGTAGAAAACAAATGGAATTTATCCCAACTGAGCAAGCCGCTGAGTGGCGACGGGGGCAAGGAAAAACTCCCTAAGATGTTTTTTGAGGAAGAAACCTTGAGAGGAACCCGACTCAGAAGGGAAACCCATCCTCATCTGGGTAACACAGAATGTGAAGGTAACACAGATAATGTGAAAAATGAGAAGTATGGCCTTAGGAGCAACCGTAGTCCCAGCAGAAGATTTGGGCTCATCCAGAAGCAGAGGGGATCTGGATCTCCAATATCTCCATAAATTCGTGTGGGGCTCGGCAAAAAGAGAGAGAGGGAGAAAACGATTAGGACTGTGAATTGGTGAGATATAATCTAGTCAGGGTAGGCTTGAGTAAACAAATACGTTTTAAGCCTAGACTTAAACACTGAGACTGTGTCTGAGTCCCGAACACTAATAGGAAGACTGTTCCATAACTGTGGGGCTCCATAAGCGAAGGCTCTTCCCCCTGCTGTAGACTTCACTATTCTAGGTAATATCAAATAGCCTGCATCTTTTGATCTGAGTAGGCATGGCGGATCATATAAAACCAGAAGGTCGCTTAGATATTGTGGTGCAAGACCGTGTAGTGCTTTATAGGTTATTAGAAGTATTTTAAACTTAATGCGAAATTAAGATCGGGGTGATATGGTCGTATCTTCTAGTTCTAGTAAGGACTCTAGCAGCTGCATTCTGGACTAACTGGAGTTTATTTATATTCCTACTGGAACATCCAGACAGTAAGGCATTACAGTAATCTAATCTAGAGGTGACGAATGCATGAACCAGTATTTCTGCATCATGTAGTGACAATATGTTTCTTATCTTAGAAATATTTCTGAGATGAAAGAACGCTATCCTAGTAATATTATCTACATGAGCATCAAATGATAGACTGGAGTCAATAATCACTCCGAGGTCTTTAACTGCTGTACATGATGAAACAGAAAGACCATCCAGAGTTACTGTGTAGTCAGGAAGATTACTTCTAGCTACACGTGGGCCTAATAAAAGTATTTCTGTTTCATCAGAATTAAGTAAAAGGAAGTTAGTTAACATCCAACGTCTAATGTCATTTACACAATCCTCAACTTTACTAAGCTTCTCTCTGTCCTCTGGCTTCGCTGACACATACAGCTGTGTATCATCAGCATAACAGTGGAAGCTAATTCCATGTTTACGAATAATTTGTCCTAGGGGTAACATATATAAAGTAAAAAGCAGTGGGCCTAAAACAGAACCCTGGGGAACTCCAAAAGTAACCTCAGTACGCATGGAGAAATCACCATTTATATCTACGAACTGATAACGATCGGTCAGATAAGACCTGAGCCAGGAGAGGACTGTTCCCTTAATACCAACAACATTTTCTAATCTATCAAGGAGAATAGTGTGATCTATAGTATCAAAAGCTGCACTAAGGTCGAGTAACACAAGCAGCGAGACACAACCCTGATCAGAGGTCAGAAGAAGGTCATTTACTACTTTAACTAGTGCTGTCTCTGTGCTGTGATGAGGTCTAAATCCTGACTGATACATTTCATGAATGTTGTTCCTTTCTAAGTATGAGCATAACTGCTTTGCTACTACCTTTTCTAAAATCTTAGAGATGAAGGGGAGATTCGATATTGGTCTATAACCAATATATATATATATATATATATATTGGTCTATAAATATTTTTATTTTTGTTTATACTTACTTTTGTGTTACACCTCGACCCTAGACCAGGGTCGTGACAAAGGCTATCAAACTGCAGTGGGATCTCCTATGCACAGCCCTCTTTAAAGTTATTCCACAGGTTTTTGACAGGATTTACATCTAGGCTTGGATTGGTCCGTTCCAAACTGATGATCTTCTTCTTCTTCTGAAGCCATTCCTTTGTGACTTTGATGACAGCTTAATAAAGTTGTGGAATGTGTAAATGACATTAGACACTGGATGCTGAGTAACTTCTTCTCAGTAACTCTGACAAGACAGAAGTACTTCTACTAGAGCCACAGTCAGATAGAAGTAATCTTTCTGAGTATGTAGTATCACTAAATGGCCTTTCAGTCATATCATATTACGCCCTTACCCTAAAAACTTTTGTGTGATTATAGATGATCACATCAGTCACCTGATCCTACAAACTGCTGCAACTCTCTTCTCACTGGTCTCCATTCGTATGCTGTATTCATAAGTTCTGAGGTTCTCTCATGTGCCTCCCCTACATCAGCTGACTTTGGATTCCATACTTCACTGAGCTGCACCATGTCATTTACCCATGTTCAGAACCAGACTGTCCTTCTATAAGTTCTAAAAAGACCAGGATCTTGTGTTTGTGTGATACATATATGATGTTGTATGTTAAATTGTAAATTAAACATAGATTTACATATCTGTGTTAAAAAATTACTTTATCTCTTCATAGTGAAGACATCTTTCTCCCATTTCTTGACTGGGGGAGATACAGTATAGTGTTCTTATAGTGTTCGTATAGTATGTCTTCTTTGGCTAATAAGCTTTAACATGTTTTGGAGAGAGCTATATTTGTTTTAGCTTTAATAACCAATAAAGGTGTTTCCAGTTAGTTATTAGAAATAATTTTTGTTTTATTGCATTTTATTAATTGAATATACTGTAAAATAAAAAAATAAATAAATAAAAAAATGTCCTTGTCCTATGCTGAACAATTTTTACAATTCTTTTCTGAAAGGTGGCAATTTTGCAGAGGTGTGCCAGAGAGAATTAGTGTGTATATTTTATAACTTTGTTTTTGACAGGTATAGGTCAAAGGTCAAAATGATACATATTATTACTCTCTGTATCTAGGTCAAAGGTCAAGATCATAAATTGAATGACCATGACAGGTGAAAGGGGCCACGATAATAAAATATATTTATGTTCACATATTTATGTCGCATCATAAAAAGTTATGTTAAATCCAGTTTCCATGCATTCCGGATAAATGCAGATGTTCTCTCCTTTTATGAAACACTCCGAGGTAAGTCATAAAATATATTTATGTTGACATTTTATGTCGCATCATAAAAATAGTCATGTTAAATCCGGATCCCATGCATTCCGGATACACATGTGTTCTCATACATAGTATGGTTATGTGTATTCCAGATACAAGCACACAACACACACGCACATCCAACCAAGTTAGGCCTAGGTCAACGGTCATCCGCGTAAATCCTGTACTGATTTAATGTACACATACAACGTCGCAGAGACACCTGCATGCATATGACCCTGGCTATAAAAGTTGAGCACTTTGATAGTTTTGAAAATTGTTAAAGGTTCAACAGAATTGGAGATTTCCGGCTGAGCGATAGATGGAGTAAGACATTTCAGGGATCCTGCAACAACCTTTAATATTATTTTATAGGCACTTTTTTTGTGGAGTGCTTTTGGTGTAAGTTGTGTCCCAACACTTTAATCTTAACTTTTGAGAGTCCAAAATGCCAGCAAAATGTGGTAGCGTTTCGTCTGCTCCGTTTCAGCGCTGCTCCACACTCTGCATTATCGTCTTGTAGTAGCCCTCCTCTCCTTGAAGGAGTTTTTTGGTCCTTTTTTTTTTCTCCCTTGTTTTTCTGTTTTGTGGAGGCTTCCTCTCTTTCCAGAAAAAGCGAATGGGTGTTATTTTTAAACTGGGGGGAACTTAACCTTCCCCCTCTTTTTTGTTTAATGTTCAAACCCTTCCCCCGGCGTTTGTTTTTTTTTTTTGGGCTTTTGTGTTGTTCACATACAAAAAACCCTCCTTTGTTTTTTTTATGAACGCTACTAACCTCTCCATTACTCACGCCTCTCGAGCAGAAGAACTAGCCGACTTGGAAACGAGCTGGGAGAATGAATCTGTTGCGCGAGGTTCCAGTAGGTCAATTCAGCGACACAGGTTCAGCGACAGAGTCCCTCCTCAAATAGGCGCAGCTACCATGCTGCCTAGCACAGTTCAGCACTGTCCTCATCTCTTCAGTTTCACAGCGAAAACTGCGACTGGCGAGTACAGCTGTCCGTGTCTCACGCCGACATTAGCTTAACGTCCACCAGTTTGTCTTTCCCTTTCTCCAAGCTGGCGTTAAAAGTAAAAAATTTAACTTTTTTTTCCCCTCTGCTCCTGCGTGTCATTCCCTCCAAGTCCGCTTCCCCTCCCCTCCACTCTTTTTGCCCCTCCCCCAACAAAGGTGATCTCCGATTGGCCACGAGTGTAACTAAACAGGAAATCCATTGGCTTAGACTAATCCACAGATAACAAATTACAACACATCCTAAAACAAAGGATTATGGGAAATATAGCTCTCCATTGAATTCACCCAAAATGTAGCAAACACGCCATATATTCAGCTGCATTTTTGGGAGATACCTACACTAAGAAAGGGCAAAAGTTTTGTGACTGATCAGCCAATTTCACATGTCGGTCAGCTAAAGCATTCCCCTTAATTTCTACAATGCTCCCTACAAGATGTGCCTTGGTTTTAACAATGGCGAGGGAATGAGGAAGTGAACAGACAGCAATAAGATTCTCCACTAATGTGGAATGTGAAATGGGTTTCCCATCTGCAGATTTATGACAGGGAAGGTGATCCGTCTTGGGATTATGAATATATGGCAAAATGTTATATGGGATGGCTTAACCTACTCCCCTTATGGAATAAACATTATAATTTGAAGGATAAATTACCTAAAATGTTCCATGTGAATGATAAGACACCTCGCACACCACCACGTAGAACTAAAGTTCCAAGTCTAAATTCCAGCGCCGCTGCTGCTCCGACTTCAAAGCAAAAACCCACTCATGCTAAACCGCCCACACACCCAGGGTGAGCACTGTCCTGTTGTGCTCATCTCCCATTGACCTGTAATGATTATTGTTTAGGAACATCATGTCATTATTGTAAGAAACCTGGTGACTGTTGTATTAAAAAACGAGATCAGCTGCAAAAGAGAGGTCGAGGTCCCAATCAAACCATCAATCAGATACGTTTCAACCTTCACCTCCTTCTTATTATCACAATCAATAGAGAGCCACAGAGCTCTTGTGACCCAGTGTGCCAATCAAACTTAAACCTAGCTCCAAATCATTCTTTGAATTTTAATTCCATGTGTTTCCCACGTTACTCTAAACACAGTGTGCATGAGAGGGGGAGAGCGTGCAAGAGAGATTTTTTTGGTGACTCCAAATATATATAAATATTTAAAGGAGGATTAATAAAATAAAAATAAAACATACTTCTGTAAAAGTTAAAAATCAACCAGAATTCTTGATTTATCAGTCTAAAGAGGACTTTTATGGCATCAGTCTGTGTTTTGTGACACTGTTCTTCTGCTCACGTATATAGACATTTTTACCTGACCAAAGATAAAATTTATCAGCTGACACTTGAATCTGTTTTTTCTGATGAACTTAAAACAAAAGATGAAAACTTGAAAATAAAATCCACATAAATGACTTCAGATTGTTTAAAAAATTAAAAAATAAAACATTTTTAAATTTTGCATTCTATGGCTCTAAATTTCTAAACCTCTGATTGTGGAAACGCAGTAAATCTCCTAAATCAGCTCAATTTGTCAGAATGTGTCTCATTCAGAATGAGATCCAGGTTAGAGACTCTGCCTAACTCTCTAGACCACAAGGGCATGCTATGTCCCATCAGCTAAGTCAAAAAATTCTCATCCTTTGTATGTAAAACAACAATATCCCTTATCAGAATCGAAAGCCCTTGATATTGATGTTATTGTTAATTCTCTGTTACAGCAAGGTGTTTTGAAGCCCTGTGTGAGCCCGTATAACTCGCCTGTTAAATCCTGTTCCCAAGCCTGATGTCACGTGGCGAGTTACACAAGACCTCATGTGGAAGCTGTGTTTCAATGTTGAGTTTTTCCTGTTTCTAATACATTAATAGCTTCACACCATGCGTGGGTTAGCGTGGTACATTTGCGTTCAGCCTTTTTCAGTGTTCAGCCACTATTTGCATTTACACAAAGAGATGCCAGCTGACCTGGACACATCTGCCAAAGGGCTACTTTGGCCCAGTGTTTTCTTGTGTGGTCAGAGGAGGCTCTGAGACTCTTTGCAAGAGTTCCATGTCACAGATGACGCCAGTCAGAAGCTTGCTGCTGAACTGCAACCTTGAGACTGTTGGAACATGTAGCTCACAAAGGATTCAAGGTTCCAAGTACAACATTGCACCTATGTAAAACAAAGTCAAATGTTTGGGTTTTCTCTTATCAAAAGAACAGGGAAGGCTGTCGGATGGCTGGATGGTGTTCTCAACTGCCCGCTACAAAACAGCTCAGGGCTGTTCGTAGAACATTCAATCCATGTTGACTCCTGGGACCCATACTCATGTGACACACACACACACACACACACACACACACACCTGAGACTGTTTCTGCATTTAAACATTTAAAAAACTGTTTCATGTTCCTCTCTCCAGCCCTGGGTCTGCCAGACTACACAAAACTTTACCACCTGCCCACTAACACTCTGGGGGTGGCACAGGAACATGCTGGCTACCCGCACGTGTCTGCGTGTAGTGGCTGAGTGCTGCTCTTTTGGTAGCAGATGCCGAATGATTGGTCTTGTCACACCTTTTGGTTTTGCACATGGCACATCAGGTGAAATGGGTATTATCCAACATTGAAACACAACAGATGACGACTCAGTGCAGAAGTGGTTATGAAACTATTCTCTGTGCTACCACAAATTTGACCATTAAATGCTCTACCGCTCTTAATACAATTGCTCATGCTCTACACCGTCTGCTAAATTGACACCATTCCTTTACCTGAAAATCATGATTGTTTAAAAGAAACTTTTACTTCATGTAGCATTCGATCTGATCTCTCTGATACTCCTTTGGTTAACAGTAGTTATGTTTTTGTAGACGGATTGTGTTCTATGCCGGGGGATGGAGTTTTCCTGTGTGGGTATGCAGTTTGTACTCTACCAGACATGGTAACTGAAGCACATTCATTGCCATTTAATTCAGCTCAAACTCATGTGTGCATGATATTTGAAGGTCAAAGGATCACTATTTTTACAGACTGGGTCTATGCCCTTCGATGTAAGATCTCATTTCTTCCTGTGCTACACCAACAGCTCTCGCAATCATCAAAAAAGACAACGTCTCCTATTGGTCTCTATGTGGAGTGTTGTGATATGACCTCAAATTTTGTATACGTAACTTACGTCCTCAAATAAAGACACATCTCTCATGATGTTTGATATGACTACATAAAACCACATAAAACTACACCA
Organism: Ameiurus melas; assembly: GCA_012411365.1. Lineage (NCBI taxonomy): Eukaryota > Metazoa > Chordata > Actinopteri > Siluriformes > Ictaluridae > Ameiurus > Ameiurus melas. Next base: position 30,921,445 of record CM022761.1, read on the forward strand.
CTCAGATGCCTTTTGATGTTTTTTGAATGTCTCTGCAGGTCAATATTACCCATATGCCAACTGTTTGACCGGACAGAATGTTATAGGTCATTGTATATCATTTTTATGTGTGAGAAAAATGCTAAAACTATTGACAGAATTTGGCGCAAGAGTACTGCCTAGTATAACACGCAATTCTTACTGAAATTTGAATGACCCCATCTAAAACCACAGGCCTTTCACCCTTTGAGGTGTTAGTTATTCGGTTGACCTTTCCCCACGGCTTGGAAAATGTCTACTAACCTTTCACAGTCCACAGGTGGTGTCGATATTCATCAAGACGACTATGTATGTAAATTGCTTGACGTGTTGTGTAAAATTACCTTTGCCCCACAGTAAAGCATACTTTGTAATTCCAGGCGAGCATGTGTTATGACCTCAGAAGGATCGATATGGAGACATGAAAGTTGGTTAAAAGCTGTTAACAAATGAGTTCTGTCCATTCTATATTATCTCCACCTATCCTCCGATGACAGGGTGCCCATTGAAGAATGTACCTGTGCCCTGACGAGATCTGAGCATCGGTGAACGTGTCTTAAAAAGAAGGAAGTCCTGTCCTGCTGGCTGACCCAACAAACACTTTACACATATACATATATTTTTTTCTGTATTAGCTCTAATCACAAAATCAATAATATGATTTTATGTTTTCTGTTCCTGTTACTGTGACAAAATGTTTGTAATGTGGCATGTAATGTGTAAAGAAGTGTGAATGCAATCAGGCACGAGAAAAGTGTAAGGGGTGCTGTCGAGCACTTTTCCTCCTTAGAGGTTTTTTCGCCTACCCCTGAGTGCGAGGTTTTTTTTTTTTTTTTTTTTTTTTGCTAGAGTAATCCTCTCTTCTTTCCTTTGTATATTTATATGCCCAACATATTCTGTTGGGATTGATCCTCCTAGCCAAGGTGGATGGGATGAATCTGATGATGTTCATTTTTCAAATTCTGACAGTCTTACAGCTGAGTCTGATGTGTCTGGTGACTTACATATCAAATATTTCAATCAAAACACATACTATAAATATACAGTTCTAACTGTGAAACATATGTGCCTTACTACATCCTGTTTTATCTTCGCTCTCATGCCACATAGCACCCTCCATCCTTTCACCTTTTATCCAGTGCGAGAAACATATCAACATTTGTGGTGCTCTGTAGCCATCAGTCTTAGACAACACCACTATGGCAATATTGATCCACGGCATCGCTATATTATTACTCCCCCATGGCTGGTATAGTCTCTGCACCTTTGCTCGACTCACTGATGGAATGTACGTCGTGACAACTGAGGACGTAGTTCACCATGTTTCTACTAGAACTGTAAGGGCCAATGTGAATGTCCAGTCCATATATGCCCCGTCTCGTACTAAGAGCCGACGTTCAAAGAGGGCTTTATATACTGCTTTCGATCTTTCTGAAATCCCGAATGAACATAAAGTTTCAACAGAGGCCAAACGATTTTGAACCTCTATTTTTCCTAGATTTGGAATGACAGAGATGTGGAATTTCACAGAACTAAGTCTCTACCGCCTTTCCATGTTTGTCAATGCTACAACTGAAACCATTAACACTAATAAGGATGAACTGATCCCACATAGATTAAAGAGTACTTTTGATCTGATGCTAGCTAAAGAAGGAGGAGTGTGTGCTATGGTTGGTGAACATTGTTGTACATATGTACCCACTAATGATGCTCCCGGTGGTAACATTTCGCATGCTTTAGAAAAAACGAAAAAGGTCACTGAGGAAGATAAAACCACTTGGGGTCTTTGGTGGGACTTATTCGGATGGTTTTCCCCTTACGCATCTGCCGTCCTCCCTATTATTGTGGCTCTCATCTTTATCTTTTTATTCAGCCTCTGTATTTGTGCCTGTATTTGTTGTAGAATAGCTTCGGTTCAAGATTCTGTAACTACAGCTATTTTTAGCTCTACTCCAATTGGCCATTCCAACCATGGTTCTTATCCTGAGGTAACCCATTCGGACCCCATTGACATTTACATTAATAACCAAGCCATGGTTTCAAGCCATGTGTGTTCTAATCTGTACACAAAACAAGTATTTTGTTGATTCACTGAGATATATGAAATAATGTCTGTAACTTTGTGCCATATCTTTCAATAATTTTTTTTTTATTTAAAAAAAATTTCTAGAGTCTATCCTTCAATACTTCCAGACACCATGGACTTCTCAGCAGGTAAGTATCTGTATTTTAAACAATTAAATAGTTAAATATAAATTGAAATACAATGTTTATGTAATTATCCATTTGACAATGATATAAACCTAAAACTAATCTTTCTGAGTACAATAATCATCCTTATCGGTTCATTATGTAATCTGGTACGATGCTTTATCAACATTTTTAATATTCATTACATTTATATTACAGTGCAAGGCCGAGTTATGCTCATCTGATTCTAGTGTATAGGTAATTAAAATTGGTCTCTTAGAGCTGTGTAGTGATCTAAAAAGGGGGGAATATTAAGTTTTTAAAAGTATGTTTTATTTGTTTTACTGTTTTGTAGATAGAGTCATAAATATTTCTGATGATGAGATTCCCGAAACAACCTCTCATGACTTTTGAATCTGAGCTCCACACGTAAGTCATAACATTAAATTATGAATGTTTCATTTGTCTCTTAGATCTGTGTAGCAAGCTAAAAGGGGACTGTTAAGTTAAAATAGTATAGTTTATTTGCTTTACTGTTTTGTAGATAACAACGAAGTGAATATTTCTGATGAACTTCATGCTGAAGTTTGAACAAAATGGTTTGTCTTATTATCTGCAGTAGTAGTGTACAAGCCATTTCTTCCTCATTTATTTATTAACTTTTATTGTATGCCTAAATGCAATAAAAGTTATTTGCCAGATTCAGATGCTCCTAATCAAATTATTATAAAGAATGAGTTGGTTACTGATCAGCAAAGACTGTACTTTCATTTCTAATATAATGCATTTAATATGGAAAATATTCTCACTGAAATATTTGAGAGAATTTTTTTACACTAGTTTACACTAAATGTCTAATATTCTGTTCTCTTGGAAATATGACTTAACTGTTCAATTATTCTGGAACCTTTAAAAATAACTCTAAACCTGCTTCTAAACCTTTGGCTTGTAGTGTATATGAGTGCTCACTGTCATAAACCCATATGAGGAAATAAAAAGTAATCATTTTGACTCCAGATCAGGAGAGGGTAAAGACAGACTGGTGATCTGATCTTTCTAATATATATGTACGTTAGATAATGCCTCTCTGAGGGCCATGTTGGAATGTTCCCAAGTGGAAGAAGAACTCCTAAGCATTACATCACCCAAATTACTCTTTTATACTCTTTCCATGCCAACGTGCTCTTTGGCTGACAAAGACATTCACAAAACATATTTGACAATTGAGGCCTAATTCTAAAATCACCAGATACCAAATGTACAACAGTATTGTCTTGCTGCCACCACAAAATAAAAATGTTTAAACCTTAAGTAATGTAGTCACGGCGGGTGTGCACATTTGTTACTCTACATTAAGGGTAAGTACCACCGATATTAATCTTTGCCCTACACCTATTAAGATAATGACGGGTTGGTGATGATCTTTGACTTGGCTCAGGAATGTTAGACAGGGATGTGTGTGTGTGTGTGTGTGTGTGTGTGTGTGTGTGTTGTGTGTGTGTGTGTGTGTGTGTGTGAAAGAACACAGAGAACACAGAGTCTCAGGAAAAGTATAGTCAGAAATAATCACAATGCGTTTGTCTAAAAAGTAAAATAGGGACCTATTACCACAACTTAATTAGATGTGTGATTCCAAGTAAAAAATTCTAATTTATTGAATTGATTAAATATTTAAAGTTGTAAACATTGATTTGATGAGCAATGCTTTATATCACAAGGTCTTATGGTGAAAAAAAGAACGAGAGAGTAAATAATAAACAGTGTTCATGTTCATTGCAGCACGTCTGCGATGAAGGTTTTATTTTAGGGAAAACACCATATTCGCTCATTTCAAAAAGTTTTAGTTCAGTGATAAAAGGTAGTTTTCACAATATAACATTCCGTTCATTAAATTGCATAATATTAAAAAAATATTAAAAAACTGAATAAGATTTTGACACATTATCTATACATTAACTTAAGTATACCCTGCCCCCCACCCCCCGCCCCCCGCGGGAGTTTGGTGCATTGTTTCTTGACTAGGATTTACATTGAGGTCCATAAGTATTTGGATAGTGGCACAATTTTTGTCATTTTGCCTCTGTACACCACCACAATGGATCTGAAACGAAGCAGTCAAGATGTGATCGAAGTGTAAAATTTCAGCTTTAATGCAAAGGGTTTAACAAAAATATTGCATCAAAAGTTTAGAAATTACAGACATTCAAACAGAGTCCCGCCATTTTGAAAGGCTCAAAAGTAATTGGACAATTAACTTATAAGCATTTTTGTGACCAGGTGTGGCCTGTGGCCTGTGTCCTCATTGTTTCATGACAAATTAAGAAGATAAAAGGTCTGGAGTTGATTCCAAGGGTTGAATTTGCATTTGGTAGCTGTTCATGGGAACTCTCAATATGCAGCCCAAAGAGGTGCAAGTGAATGAAATCATTAGGCTGAAAAAAACAAACACAGGAACAGAAACAGTACGAGTGGCCAAATCAACAATTTGGCACATTTTATAGGAATGTACTGGTGATATCAGCAACCCCAAAAGGGCTGGAAGACCACTGAAGACAACTAAAGTGAATTATCACAGAATCCTTGCCTTGTTGAAGAAAAACCCCATTCACAACATCTAGTCAAGTCAAGAACACTCTGGAGGAGGTAGACATATCATTGTCAAAGTCTCAAATCAAGAGTAGCCTTTGTAAGTTTAATACAAATGGTTTACCTCAAGATGCAAACCACTGGTAACACTCAAGGCCAGATTAGATTAAAAACCCTCAGATGAACTCCAAAAAGATGAAGTTGTACCAGGGTGATGGGAAGAGTAGAGTATGGAGAAGGAAAGGAAGGGCTCATGATCCAAAGCATCCCACATCATCTGTCAAACATGATGGAGGTAGTGTTATGGTGTGGGGATGTACGGCTGCCAATGAAACTCTCTCACTGGTGTTTACTGATTATGTGACTGCTGATAGAAGGAGCAGGATGACTTCTGAAGTGTATAGAGCTATACCTTCTGCTCAGATTCAGTCAAATGCTGCAAAACTGATGGGACATCAAAAAGTACTCAAAAAGTACAGCGAAAGGGTTTCTTGAGGTAAAGAAATGGAAAGTTGTTAAGTGGCCGAGTCATTTACCTGACCTCAACCCAACTGAGCATGCTAAAATTTGATTGTACCATGTGTCTCTGAGTGGAACGTGTGAAGCTCACAATGAAACACAGCTATCTGTTCAGGGCTTTTCGGTCCTGGGTTGAGCAGTTTCCATACCATGCTCAGCTGCATCTTCATCTCAGTAAACTGTCTATAGCAATAGTATAAAAAGTTTTCAGGATTTCTGGGGAGACCTTGAATTTCCTCAGCAGTCTCAAATGGTACAACTATTGTCTGACTTTGTTCACCTGAACTTGAATGTGATGAGTCCTAGTCAGATCTTCAGAGATGTGTACTCCAAGGTAACTGAAGCTGCTCAATCTCTCCATGGGGGTCCCACAGACCTCAAGAGGGGTGTAGTTCTGCTTTTTATTCATTACAACACAGCTGTCATATTTATTTTCTTTTCTACAGTAATTTTTTATTATTTAGGGGGCAAGCACTGAAGGTGTGTAGGCACATTATTGCTATTCTACCTTTTTCTTCATCTTCTTCTTCTGGCTAGGCTTGCTAGGGTGTCTCCAACAGCCCAAAGAATCGTCTTGTTAAAAGTTGTAAAATTTGGCTCACTGACTGGGGAGGGTCTAAGGAATGTTCTCACCAAATTTGGGCCAAGTGCCACCATTGCCACAAATTTGAACCTAATTTGGTTGTATGTTTATATCATAACTTTTTAATTGTGTGTCCAAAATGTAAAAGCCAAGCATCCCTCGTTCCCTGTTTCAAGACCAGTTCAGTGCACCCTATGATGACAATTTCCACCACTTTACATTTTCCACCATCTTGGATTTGGTCAAAAACTGTTGTTTTTTTCACAACTCCTCCAACAAATTGTGTATAATCATTACCAAATTTGCAAAACATCATCTTCACAAAAAATCACAAAAGTTATCATAAGAATTTTGAATATACAAACATTTGTAATGTCTGTAATGGGAAAACATCTGTAACGGGCCAACATCTGTAACGGGTGAACAAATCTGACAGCGAAGCCACCAAACGACTTTGTGCACTGACATAAAATCTGGTAGGCATCCTCAGGACCAGGACCACGAGCTGAGGCTATTGTTAGCTGGCACACCTGCTAGTGGGATAAACTAGCAACCACCGAGGTCTCACTGCTGTGTTGGTGGAGAAAACCCGTGGGATAATATATTTTTTTTGCCACTATAGGTTTTCTAACTCTAAAAAAACTAAAAAATTCAGGTCTTCACATTCAGGCTGCAAAAATTCAGGTCTTAAATTCAGGTCTTCACATCCGGGTCTCACAGGAAGAGCAGTGGATTGCCGATAGTATTATTACTCGCTGCTCAGAACCGGCTCAACGCCCTGGTGGTTGTGGAGTGAATTGCACTTCCGTACCGATAGTGAATCAGAAGATGAACCAAGGGGTAAGTTAAACTATTCTTTATTTATCAACAGCACAGCGGGATATTTTACTACACTGTTGAATTACTTTTCATTTATGCTTTCGGAAAAATGGTAGTCATTCATTGTAATGAAGTTATGTTAGCTTTTTGTGAGCTAGCTAGCTAATGTTAGTTTTCCCCACAGCACTTGCTCTTGGACTCTGTTTTAGAGCGATTCCGCTCGCGGCTGAACCATGCTGTTGGACATATTCCTTTAGACATGGATTACCATGGAGTTTATTTGCTCACAGGAGTTGTTTTTTTTTTGTTCAATTTCTGAGACAGTGAACATTCCACCGAACATTTTAGCAGGAATAGTAGAACTTCTCACTGTAATTATGGAAAATGCGCCAAGGAGGGAGACCCACATAGTGATCATTCAACAGGAACAAGGGCCAATGGGGCATCCACGTCTCGAAGTCTCACCTGATCACATCGCAAACCTGCTGGATCTGAATTGGTCTGTTCCCACTATTGCCAACCTGTTAGGGATAAGTAGACGAACTTTTTTCAGACGAATGGTGGAATGTAATCTCTCAGTTCGAGCTGTATATAGCAGACTGATGGACGAGGAGTTGGATGCTTCTATAACCGCTCTGAAGAAAAGTATGCCTCACTGTGGATATAGAATGATGAAAGCAGCGCTTAAGACACAAGGACACCGGGTGCAGTTTGACTGAGTAAGAGCTTCAATGCACCGCGTTGACACTGTGGGAGTCATATCTCGTCTGACACAGCTCGGCTGTGTAGTTCGAACGACTTACTCAGTCTACAGTCCAAGGTCAATTATGCACATTGACACCAATCATAAGCGGATTCGGTAAGTAATAAAAAAAAAAAAGTTGATAGTGAATTCATGTTAGTTTTAATTTAAGCAATGTGTTCACAAAACTGTGTAATTTCAGCTACAGCATAGTTATTTTTGGAGGCGTAGATGGCTTTCATGGAAGGTAAGGGTTACCCTTTGTCAAGTAGATTCAAAATTTTTTTAGAGAACTATTGAGCTGATTGTGTCTACATGTACTTTCATAGATAATGTACCTTGGCGCTGCATCTAACAACTTTACGTCAACTACGCTGGCTTTTTTTTCAAGAAGCAGTGGAAACTTTTGGCTTTCCCCTAAGGTACATTCATGATAATCAAATTCTAAGTATAAAAAGCTGTTTGATGCAGCTATATTTCTTACTATTTTATAAATGACATTAATTCAATTCAATCTTTTTACAATATCAGGGTATGAAGTGACCAGGGCATTGAAAATGTGGATGTTGCTCGCCTAATGTTCACAGTCTGTGGGGCAGGCAGGGGAAGCTTTATTTCAGGAAGAGTGTCAATAATCAGCAGTGTGTTGATTTAAAACCATGTATACTTATCAGTATATGTACTGAGGTTCCAGTTTACAAAATCAATTGACACTGAATTTTACTTTTGTATGATTCATTTATTCCAGTATTTAGAGGCTGTGGCGAGACGTCTGGACATCGGTGACAAACGTGTATTATGATGTTCTGCACTCCCAAGAGGAATGTGGCTACCTTGACATTTCAGACCCAACTCACCCCTTTTGTTGTCACTATGTTTTTCTTCCACGGATTCAAAATGACCTCAACTTGTTCTGCAGAACCTGGGACAATCACCTGATTCGCACAGAGGGTAGAATGACTCCTAACCAGTTGTGGGCAATGGGAAGTGTCATCCATCCTGTACCTGAACCCAACATTGAGGCATGTGGTCTACTTTTCATATGTGAAACTGTCTCTCTTTATTTTTTTTAACTAAGAACAATAAGTAAGAATGCTGCCATGAATGGAATGCTCATTTTGTGTTTTAGGAAGGACTTCATGTTATGATTAATGGTCCAAGATTTGTCTTTTAGGGACTGAGGATACTGCACATTGACTGGGAGAGTAGCGGACTCGTTGCTGATGCACACGCCAGCATCATTGTTCCTATGACTGAATGCCCCCTGAGTGATGAACAAATGGCAGTTTATCTAGCGGCACTTCAGTTTTGCCAGTCAGTTCTTATGGAGTAATTGTCTATAGTAACAGCAGACCACATGTTTGTTACTTGATAATGAAACTGAGTTTAACTAAGTTAATTTAGTCTTAGTTGATATTCGTACAGCAGGTTAATAAATAGAGCCAAATATATTGTTAAAGAAGACACGACTATTGCTCACAATTGAAAAAGTACAAAATTTTGAAATAATAAAACAGTAACATGAAGCATGGAAAAACAGTCTCATTTTCACCAAAAACATTCAGTAGCCACTGCATCTAAAATAGTGTGGTGGGGTACAGTAGAAACTTACATGCCATCTTGTCAAATATTGCATGCGCCATGCATGTTGAAACAGAACATACTTAAACATTTCAAACAGTAACAGCACTTTCATGCATATGCTAAAGTAGAACTGAAACATTAACGCTGCATGAATAAGTCAACAATGAAAGGGTGAACGTTAGTGAAGAAATATGCAGTTCCAGCTGCTGAATAATCAAAGTTAAATATGCCCAAAACCATACTTGCATGACCCAATGCACATAATCAACTGGTAATCTTTGTAGTGCCCTGGTAATCTGAGGATACAGAAGCAGGTAGGTAGGGGCTCTTGGGGGGTCACCATTAACAACTTCCACAGCCAGACTTTCTTTAGCAACTTCCCATCCAACCCAAAACTTGAGCAGGTCCTTCAGGTCCTTGCTATATGCTGAAATCGAATAAATAAAATCTTATTCAACATGCTTTTTAAAGTTATTTTCTCATTTATGACCGCAACAATTTGTGGTCTTGGGCAAGGCACATTATACACTTTATTTTAAAATGCAAAATAGAACAACAAAACATTTACATAGACATGAAGACACACAAATGTCAGATTATGACAAACATGTTTAAAATCTTATTTATATTTAATGTAAATAAAGAAGCCAATATAGATTTGGAGGTAGATTGCTGATACCGTACCCATCTCAATTAACCTCAAGTACCCAGTGATACGTTGGTTTGTTTCAGCTGGGTATTTATCAGCAGCAGCAGCAGCAGGCCACAATATTCGAGAAAGCAGCATCTACATACAACAGCAGCATCTACATTTAACATTTTTAAGGGCCCTAAATGGCTCGAATAATTGCTGCTTGCAGATATATATGTTTATTTTCCTTGTTCAATTAGATAGGCTGGTTTTTTAGACTTATTATTAATAATTTACAATTTTATAATAATGTTAGGCTACATTTAACTACATGTGTCACGTATCCGGAAACTCGGGACTCCTTGTCCCATCAGCCACTGCACTACACCACCTGACCACATGCACCTGACTCACGTTTTTGTTAATGAGCACCAATGTGTATATATTGTCCTTTCTGCCTCTTTCCAGGTCTTTCGTTGTTATAGACTCACGTCACTTCTGTCTCCGTGTTTTGTTTCTTACCACAGTATTATGCCCAGTTGTCCTAGTGTCTTTGTTTCGTTGTTCGTGTGTTTAAAATAAATGTTTAAAAAATCTGCGATTGTTCTGCCTCAACTTGCCAGACGTGACAGAACGAAAGACCGTGACTATGAAGCAGTAGATTTTTTATTTATTTATTTTTTTCGGATACAGCAGTTTGCTCCCACCCTCCCTCCCCGATGGGTCTCATGGATTCCCCTCTGTTCGCCGACCTCAGGGATTCCCCGCTGTTCAGCTACCTCAGAGTCGCGCAGCCGGTGAGTCCTGTGAAGGGAGTCTCTCCGCCGCCCCGCTATGTGTGTGAGGACGCTCCAGCTCCGTGCGGACTCATGAATTCCCTTCCCTGGCCTTCCTGCTCGGCTGTGGACGTCGCTCGGCCTTCCTGCTCGGCTGAGGTCGTCTCTCTGCCATCCTACTTCGCTGAGGACGTCACTTTGCCTCCACGTTCCGCTGAAGACGTCGCTCCTTTCCCTCGCTGCGCTCAGTGGGTCGCTCCCCCTTCCTGCTCCACGGAGGTCTCCATTCCCCCCTCATGCTCCGCGGAGAGCGTCGTTCCTCCCTTGGGCCTCGTGAAGAACCTCGCTCCTCTCCCTGGCCTCGCGGAGAACCTCGCTCCTCTCCCTGGCCTCGCGGAGAACCTCGCGCCCCCGTGAGCCTCGCGGGGAACCTCACTCCCCCGGTGAGCCTCGCGGAGAACCTCCGCTCCCCGTGAGCCTCGCGGAGAACCCTCGCTCCCCCGTGTGCCTGCGAGGAGACCCTCGCTCCCCCTGTGCGGCCCCGTCAGGTACCCGGCTCCCCCCCTTGAACCTCGCGGTGAGGCATTCTCCGCTCTCCTGTCCCGGGGGGGCACGCCGCCTCTTTCATGCTTTGCCAAGGACTTCCCCCGCTTCCTTGTGCCATGGTGGAAGCTGCTCGGCCTCCTGGTTCTGCTGGGGACTTTTGGCCGGGGCCGGGATCTCGGGAGGGGGCCCTTGATTTTGGGCGCGCCCAGGAGTAACGCCCGCTGGAGGGGGTTCTGTCACGTATCCGGAAACTCGGGACTCCATGTCCCATCAGCCACTGCACTACACCACCTGACCACATGCACCTGACGTTTTTGTTAATGAGCACCAATGTGTATATATAGTCTTTGTCTGCACTCTTTCCAGGTCTTTCGTTGTTATAGACTCACGTCACTTCTGTCTCCGTGTTTTGTTTCTTACCACAGTATTATGCCCAGTTGTCCTAGTGTCTTTGTTTCGTTGTTCGTGTGTTTAAAATAAATGTTTAAAAAATCTGCGATTGCTTCTGCCTCAACTTGCCAGAGGTGACAACATGTAGGAGAATACGTCAATCACTGCCATAGTTAGTAACCAACCTTAATGAATTTGGGCTATTGAACTCCAATAAACGAGTCTGGGAACTGGGGCTTCAAAGTACTTTTAAGGTAGTGTGATACCTGGACATATCCGCACATGGAATCTACAGACTCAGCATGTCCCTGAGGACTACAGCTAGCTAATAAGGATGTAGTTAGCCAAGCCATGACTTCGTGCAGGTGTTCAACATAGAACATCGTAAGCTAACGTTAGCTAGCTAGCTCACAAAAAGCTAACATAACTTCGCTACAATGAATGACTACATGAGCAAATAAACTCCATGTAATCCATGTCTAAAGTAATATGTCCAACAGCATGGTTCAGGCGTGAGCGGAATCACTCTAAAACAGAGTCCAAGAGCAAGTGCTGTGGGGAAAACTAACATTAGCTAGCTAGCTCACAAAAAGCTAACATAACTTCATTACAATGAATGACTACCATTTTTCCGAAAGGATAAATGAAAAGTAATTCAACAGTGTAGTAAAATATCCCGCTGTGCTGTTGATAAATAAAGAATAGTTTAACTTACCCCTTGGTTCATCTTCTGATTCACTATCGGTACGGAAGTGCAATTCACTCGACAACCACCAGGGCGTTGAGCCGGTTCTGAGCAGCGAGTAATAATACTATCGGCAATCCACTGCTCTTCCTGTGAGACCCGGATGTGAAGACCTGAATTTGAAGACCTGAATTTGAAGACCTGAATTTTTGCAGCCTGAATGTGAAGACCTGAATTTTTTGAGCCTGAATTTGTGAGGAAATTAATTTAAGCACTGATATTGCGGTATTTTTTTTCCGATTTGTGTCAAATTGCTGGGCAGAAAAAATTCAAGTATTGTTATTGCGACAAGTTTTTTTCAGGTTATGTAATTCAAGTTTCAAGGACTTTTGGCACTATTATACTTCCATATGTATGTGTCTTAGGAGCATCACTGCTGTCCGTTGAGATACATTCTCTTACTAATGTTAAGCAATTTTTCCCCCTTCTCATTTAATTATAGATAGGGTGTTCTGCAAGAGTATAACCACATTTCTTACTCAACTTTTGCAATGGCTAAGCGTTTTGGCCTATTCACATATGGGGGTGGTAATGATGAGGGTAGTTTGGTTTCGCCTGAAATTTTGGATGGTGTGTCTTTCTTAGTTCAGCGTCTTGCTGCTCAGGTAGATAAGCTGCAACATCAGGTAGACACACTGACATCGGCATTTTGTATGTCTGTTGACTTACAATGCAGCTTGTTGCAGCAGTTAGAAGATCTGACTTCTCAGCATTCTTATAGACAGGACACAAGGGCGTACCCTATATTTACCTCAACCCCTGCAACGTGCACACTCGCTTGCCACACCAACCAAGGTGATCAGACTTCTCAACAGACACAGGGACAAGCCTCTAATGCCTACCCTGTATTTAGCTCAACTCCGGTTACACACATTCTCACTAGCCACACTGGGCTGTTACATCCATAGACACCTGCGTTCATTCAGCCCATCTCCCTGGACTTGTGCCACCCATGTTTGATGGGGGTAAATCTCTTGACCCAGAAGAGTGGCTTCAGTCTGTTTCTTTTTACAAGACAACCCTTGGTTTATCTGACACTCAGTTCTTCCGTGAGTTGACAAGATTATTTGGAAAGGAGCCCCAGAAGTGGTACTCTGCCATGCAGCCACACCTACTCTCATTTCTCAGATCTCTTTCGACAGGCCTTCCTGCCTACAGACAATGTAGAGAAAATCTGGAAAGGGATTTTGGACAGAGTTCAGACTTCAAATGAGCCACTCCCCACTTTTGTAGCTCACCTAGTGACTGAGTTCAAGTGACTAAAGCAACCACCCTCTGAGCGAGAACAGATTGAAGTAATCTGCCGGGATGTCTCTGATCAGTATAGACTAGCCCTTCATGGTACCGCACCTACTACTTTAACAGAGCTACTTTTGACCTCCCATGAACTACATGCTGCATTAGGGGTGTTTCTTCTAGTAGAGCCGCCATTGCCCCGACACCTCCTGGCCAGGACCTGTACTGCTACAAATGTTTGACTCCGGGGGTTACCACACACAATTGTGGGAACTGTCGGAAGAATAGGCAGAGTGGAAGTGCTGAACCTGCCGGAGGGGTTGCTGCAGTTTCTAAGATAGGCCAGGAGACCCCAGATACTTCTGAGGTCACTAGAGGTAAGACTGGTGTTTGGCATTGTAGGTTTCAAAGGGCTCATGAGGGTAAGCAGAGAATGGAGTCAGGGACCGGTGCACAACAGAGTTCACACACAGTTAAGTTAAACAGCCCAAAGAAGTCAAAGAATACTCCACTGATGACAATGGTGGTCATCAATCAGATTTCACTGAGGGCAACCCTGGATACAGGTGCATCCATTTCGGCGGTCCATCCATTCACCCTTATAAAATGCAAGATATAAGGAGATGCCAATGAGATGGAATTTTTCCCCACTGGAGTTGGTGGACTCAAAACAATGCACCCCATCTGGTAAATGTGCACTTATATAGCGCTTTTATCCAAAGCGCTTTACACTGTGTCTCATTCACCCATTCACACACCATTGGTAGCAGAGCTGCCATGCAAGTCGCTAGCTTGCCATCAGGAGCAACTTGGGGTTCAGTGTCTTGTCCAAGGACACTTCGGCATGTGGAGTCACCCAGGCCGGGAATCAAACCGCATATCCTACGATTAGTGGACAACCCACTCTACCAACTGCAAAACAGCCACCCTGGTGTTGTATGGCTGCCTGTTCAACTACTGGAGCAACCGTTTACTAACTGCTTTGCCGTGATTCCAGACCTGACTTGTCCCATTCTCTTAGGGACGGATTTTTTGATTCAGGCTTACGTCAACTTCCACCCAGCCACAGGAGGTATTAAATTGGGAAATAATGCCACCTCAGCACCAGACCTAAGCTTGCTGGAGTTTGATGATTTGGAGTGCCACATAGCTAGCCTCTCCTTTAAGGATGTCCAGACCGATCTTGGTCCAGTGGTGGAAGAAGCAGCCCTGCATTCAACGGACAAGAAAAAACTGGCACAACTATCGGGAGACTTTGTTCAACTTTTTGGGGCAAATCTGGGATGTACTTCATTGGTGGAGCACACAAAAGACACTGGCACTGCAAAGCCAGTGTGTCTTCCTACCTACCGTGCTTTACCAGCAAAAAGTAGAGCAGATTTCCAGAATGTTGGAGGATGGCATTTTTGAGCCTGCTTCAGGGCCCTGCGCCTCTCCAATTGTGATAGTCGAAAAGCCAGGTGCAGATCCAAGATTTTGTGTAGTGAACAAATATACAGTGAAGGACTCCTACCCACTTCCAAGCTTGGATGACTCGCTGGATTTTTTGGCACTTGGTAAATTTATTTCCACACTGGACTTTGCATGGGGTTACTGGCAAGTGTCAGTGGCCCGAGGCGCAAAACCAAAGACAGCTGTCGTGTCACACAAAGGGCTCTATGAGTTTAAAGTTATGCCTTTCGGGTTGTCAAATGCACCTGCAACATTTCAAAGTTTGATGAATACTGTATTGGCAGGGCTCATACACAACTGCTGTATGGTGTATCTGGACGACATTGTGGTCGCATCACCGACCTTCAACCAGCATATGGAAGACCTCGCCAGTGTGTTAGGGCATTTGGCAGATGCAGACCTCTCCTTGAAGCTGGCTAAGTGCCATTTTTGTATGCCAAAGTTACGCTACTTGGGTTACCTGGTGACGCCAGAAGGCATTAGCCCTGACAAGGGTAAGGTGGCTGCAATTAAACAGTTTCCCACACTGAAGACAGTTAAAAATGTGCAACAATTCCTAGGAATGACAAGTTACTACTGTAGGTTCATCTCAGGGTATGTATTGCCGAGCCGATGATTGCCCTCATGAGGGAAGATGCCCCATTTGTGTGGTCCACTGACTGCCAGGTGTCTTTTGATTCTTTAAAACAACAGCTAATCAGTGCCCTGGTCCTGTGATGTGGGCCTTGGTGTCACATTGACCCAGACTGGTAAGGATGGCTTGGAGAGGGCTGTCGCTTTTGCAAGCCATACCCTGCACAAGTCGGACTGCCCATATTTCACTTCAGAGAAGGAGTGCCTGGGGGTAATTTGGGCTCTGGAACATTTCCGTTTGTACATTGAGGGCTCTAGTGTCACAGTGGTGATGGACCACAATAGCTTGAGGTGGCTATTTGAATATTGTATATATATATATATATATATATATATATATATATATATATATAATATATATATATATATATGTGATTTGTTTGAAATTTTTCTCATTCTCTGGTCTTATTAGCCTTTTATGTATTTTTAAAAAATGCTACATCTGTGAAGACCTTATATAGGTTTGACTGTCTATTGTCTTACAAGATGATTGTTTCTTAATAGGGTAATGTGACATGGTGTTTTGTTTTTGTAATACTGTTCATGACTGTGTACCTTGAGGTTTTGATGTTATGTTAGTATTTCAAACAATGTGAAGTTCTGAAAATTTTAATTGGGAAAAGAAATGCTGTTCTTTTTGCAGAATGTTGGACTATAGTTACATAGAACAGGCAAAGGCCTACTTATGTCATCTGTCACACAGGAACCTAGGAGCTGTTAAGTTTCCTTTATGTTATGGCCTGAGGACAGCCCTTGTTTTAAGTGGGGGGGGGGGTTATGTAATGATTGGCTAGGATGATGTGATGTGGGGTCAAGGGGCGTGGTCGCCGCCCTGCTCTCTCTCTCTGTGAACTTGACATCGTGTGCTGACACGCATGTAAGGTACCATTTTTGGGATGTTTTATGCGGTTAAATCCTCTTCTAATGACCGACCTGTAACCCTGCGTAAGCCTATGGTATCCTTCAGGTAAGAAACGGAGAACAGCACTTTCACTTCGTGTCCGGCTGAGTTATATTAACTTTCCAGAGCAACACGTGAGGATCTAGCAGGATCCTTACACTATGCAACAAATTTTGTGCCAGCACCAACTACTGCATTAATAATTGCAACAATTGCAGCATGTTGATGAATGTTCGGCTCACCAAGTCTGGGTTCTTGGCCCCCGAAAATGCTGGTACCGTGTTGATATTTCTGTAAAGCTGCTTTGAGACAATGTCTATTGTAAAAAGCGCTACACAAATAAAATTGAATTGAATTGGTTGCAAATTATTATTATTATTATTATTATTATTATTATTATTATTATTATTTTATTTATTTGCTAAAGTTACTGCATGGTTGTATACATACATTTTAGCAAGAGATAATGCTAGTAGTTTTAGAAAATGCTAGTAGTAGTAGTAAATAGTTTTGAATAGCATTTTATTGAAGGGAAAGAATACTAATTATTACTTCACCGTCTGTTGAAGTCTATATTCTGGTCAGAAGTTGTTCCTTAATTTCATTAATTGTAAATAAATTTGTTTTGTTTGACCCAGTATTTTGGTTTTGTATTAACACCTTTGAGTTCAGTTAGAAGTTTTAATTCTGATGGTGGAACAGTAAGTGTGTGTGTGTGTGTATCACTGTGTGTGTGTGTGTTTGTGTGTCAGTGTGTGTATCAGTATCACTGTGTGTGTGTGTGTGTGTGTGTGTGTGTGTGTTTTTGTACTACATGTACTACAGACCGCAGTTAAATGGGATATAAAGGCCATTGTCTACTGTATAACCCTGCTTAACACAAATGTCTGGAATGCAGATAGGTGAGATCAGTATTATTAAACACCATACCTGCTCCATTCCCGAAGGTATCTCTCTTTTACTGCATATTCCAGGACATGAGTGTCATAAGGAAGTGGTTTACTTCTCCTTTTGTGTCTATATAAACCTCTGTGAGGACAGAAATTCTGCAGGTGAAACAAGATGGAGTTTGGATTCATGATATTTTTGCTCAGCTCCGCTCTTTTCAGGCACAGCTCAGGATTTACAACATGTAAGTCTGCAATTAATCTTTTGAGTAATTTCTTGCTTTATGCTTTATTTAGAGTAACAAAAATGAAAGCATTGTGAATTTTAATTGATGAGAATCTGTTCATCATCCTTTTGTTCACTACTTTAAAAGAAAACACTCCATGTCATGCTGTTGCAGGAAAATAATCCACAACGTGTTGGTGTGATGAAGCAGAGCATTATTACAACCCTGAAGTTGTTATGTTGTTATTTTACTATTACAGCACATCCCAGAGTGTTTTATTCCTCTTTCCCTAACATTTCATTTTTATTTTGCCTTTTTAAATAGCTGATGCCACACCGTACTGGGACACAACAGCAGGTATGTAGATGAGCGATCCACTACAATAGCTCAGTGTACGGACGTCTCTTATAGCACCAGTGATTCAGTATATGTGTACGTTGTCCTGACAACAGGTGAGGTTTCATTATTAAATATTAAACACTGGTGCTAATCTAAGAATTTCATAACTGAGTAAAGAAGTCTATAAAATGGAAAAAGTTCTGAGAAAAGATTGACAATTAAAGAAACCCTTTATAACTCCATTATAAGTATAAACTCTGTTTACACTACACTGACGTTAACATGAGGCTGTACTTCATATTTACTCTGTTTAAACAGGTTATGACACGACCACAGAAGATATACTGAAAAAAAAAGCAGGTGCATGTTTATTATTCAATACTGATGTACTGGTGATAATTTATGACTGAGAAAAATTATTAACTGATACAGAGATGATGTAAAAACGTCTTGGATGTATGTTAAGTGAGAAGGCGTCATCAAATTTACTCCATCATTAATAACTGCTTTACTTAACACAGTCTACAGGTAATAATATACCAGAGCACTGTTTAGTTCTGGATTGTGATTGTGAAGGTGATGATTAATTTTAGGCAGCATGACAATGGCCATCTTATAGGGGTACTCATATGTGTGATAGTGTTTAAAACTGTGGTGTTTTTCAGGTGGAGCTCCATGTGGTGGAACTCTGACTCAATCACGAGGGGAATTTTTCAGCCCCAATTATCCCAATATATATCCCAATAACGCACACTGCACATGGAGCCTGCTGGCTGGAGAACTGCAGGTGGTTTCGTTAAGCTTTAGGGTCGTCGAGTAAGAAATCACCTTCCTGTTTCTCACCTGCTGATAAACCATACCTGACTTTTTTTATATTTTATAGATCTTTATCATTTAAGAATATTTGTTTGTGGTTAGTTTCATTACATTGTGCTGAGCTGATTTTATTTAGTTTCCTTTTGCGTTTCTTCAGTTTGGAGGTATGCTGTGACTTTATCCGTGTGTACGATGGTCCGACTGCTCAGCATTCACTTTTGGGTTCTGTGACTGGAAATCAGAGAGCTACCTTCAACTCCAGCAGCAGATACATGACCGTCGTTTTTTCCAGTGATCACTCCATAACTCGACAAGGTTTTCAAGCTGAATGGGCTTTTATAGGTTAGTGTTATTTAATCTCATTTCAACTCCTTTCATTTTGTTTATGGACAGTTCAGTGAAAAAAATGTGATAAAAATAAATGTGAGATAAATGAATATATAAATAAATAAATAATATGCATTTATCAATTGCAGTGGTAGAAAACACTACAGAACATGTTGTTAAAAGGAAATAATCAACTTCGGGATGGTAACTGCAGGGTCGCTTCAATAGCCTGTTGAAGACTGTAGCATTAGGAGAACTGTCTTCTAAGGGTTGTGATTCAGGATAAATACATTTCAAAAACCATCACAGAAAACAGGTCACAGCGAAGGACACTGTCATTTTGTTCAGAAGAGTGAAAAAGAAAGTGTGTAAAATGTTACATGGAGAAGTAACTTTTTAGTAATGTATTGATTTTTAAAATACATTATTACGATATTTTCTCAAACCTAATTAAGCTTTCTCAATTTTACTGTGTTTATAACACTGATACTGGGTTTTCATAGGGATTCAAAGGGATGCGTTTAGCACGTGAGCAGTATCTGAAGCTTGTGTAAACTCATGCCTCTATGTATAGGCCTGCCATAATCAGGTGACGTGGCAATGAAGCGTGTCGCATGATATATATGGCACTTGTGAACCATGCCGCCAGCCTTATTATCTTCAGCAAGACTGCATGTCTGTTGTTTGTGCGAGGGAGGCAAAGAAGGCAAGTGTCGTGGGCCACCTCTCCCCAAAGAGAGCAAGGGGGACTGGGCGGCCACAGCCTGCTAAGAGGTCTGATCTAAGAATGATCATAAAAGCAAAGCAGGCAAGGAAGGAACTGTCCTGAGAGGCCATATCAGGAGACATGAGGTTGTTAGGGCAGATAGCCCCCAGTGCTACTGTAGGGCCTGCCCTAGCCAGGACCATCCCACGTTTTCAGCCTTCTCTGGTCAGCGAGCTGTCACAAGGCGATGGAAATCTGATGCTTTCCCTCCAACAGAATGTGGAAACGCTAACATAACTGAAAGATCATTTGTCCGTGTGGAAACTGCTTCAAATGTGTCTCCATGGGTTCTGTCTACCATAGAAAAGGGTTAGCGGGTCCAGTTCAGAGCTCAACCCCCCGGTTCAGAGGTGTGCTCACCACAGCCTTTTTTTTTTTTTGGCCTTTTACCAAGGTTTTTTTGGAAAGGGGGTTTCCCCTCCAAAGAAGAGAGGTTTTTCAGCCGTATTTCCTGGTCCGCAAAAAGATGGGAGTATGCAGCCAATTTTAGATCTGCGTCATCTGAACCGTACTCTTTGGACATACAGGTTTAAGATGCTGACACGCAAACTTATCGTTCTACAGATTCTGTTTGAGGACTGGTTTGTGACGATAGTTCTGAAAGATGCATATTTCCACATAGGAATATCACTCAGTCACAGGAAGGTCCTGAGGATTGCATTTGGAGAGAACACATACCAATTTCAGGTTCCTCCCTTCCAGCTACCTTTATCCCCTGGCACCTTCACAAAGTGCATGGATGCTGCTCTGGCTCCCTTGCGACTCCAGGGCATCCGTGTACTAAACTACCTGGATGACTGTTTAATTCTGGCATGATCCAGGGAACTGGTGGTTCAACATCAAGATGTTGTTCTCACCCACATGAAGAGCTTGGGGCTCAGGTTGAACCTCAAGAAAAGTATGCTTTCTCCAGTGCAGAGGACAACTTTTCTAGGGGTTATATGGGATTCTACTATGATGAGGGCCTTTCTATCTCCAACACATTAGAAGCTAGGTCTGGGCATCCCCTATCAGTCTCAACGAGAGACTGTTGGGCCTTATGGCCACAGCAGCCAACGTCATACCGTTGGGCCTATTGATACGGGCTGTATTCATAGCACTGATATTCTTTCTTCCTCAGTTGAGAGGTCACCATGTGCTTGTTGTGTCAGACAACAGAGAGGTGGTCTCATATATCAACCACTACGGAGGGTTACATTCACGCCCCCTGTACAGGCAGACACAACTAATCCTTCTCTAGGGAGAGGGAAAGTTTTTGTCAGTGAGTGCCATGTACATTCCGGGCAGCCAGAATGTAGGGGCAGACATCCTCTCGAGGCAGGGGCTGAGGCCCGGGGGTTGGAGGCTCCATTCAAAAGTGCTGGAGTCTATATATCAGTGATTCGGACAAATGGATGTTCATGTGCTCACCTCTGTGGAGACAACACACTGCCTGCTGTGGTTCGCCCTCACTCCTCCTGCGCCATTGGGGCTGGATGCCATGGTGCACATGTGGCTGAGGTGACGTCTATATGCCTTTCCTCTGATCGCTCTGTACCCACAAGTTCAAGCGAGAGTTCGCCAAGACTGTCTACATCTGCTGCTAGTAGCACCTCATAGGCCAACTTGAATATGCTTCCCTGAGATAAATTTCCCTGCTTGACGGTACTTCTTGGGAGATTCCCATCAGCAGGGATCTACTGTCTCAAGCCGGAGGGATGATTTATCACCCTCCGGCAGAACTATGAAAACCGTGGGTCTGGCCCCTGAGGGGCACCAGCTCATAGATTCTGGTCTCACAACTGAGGTTGTAGAGACCATGTTAAACGCTAGAGCACCATCCACAAGGAAATTGTATTCACTCAAGTGGCGGCTTTTTGTCTTGTGGTGTGAGGAATGTCAGCTAGACCCAGTGAACTGCGCAAAAGCCACAGTCCTGGAGTTCTTACAAGAACGTTTCTCAGCAGGGCTGGCTCCTACTACAATCAGGGTTTAGATGCCCGTTGTTTTGGCCAGCAATGCCCCTGTTGATGGAGCCTCTGTGGGGCAACATCCTCTAACTTCGAGGTTCATGCGTTGGGTCAGGTGGCTGAGGCCCATCTGCAGGCTGTGCATACCTTCCTGGGACATTGATGTGGTCTTGGAAGGTCTGTCAGGGGCCCCATTTGAGCCCTTAGAGTCAGCCTCTGAGAAGCTTCTGACTCTGTAGGTAGCTCTTCTGCTGGCCCTGACTTCTCTCAAGCAAGTGGGAGATCTACAAGCTCTCTCTGTTGCCCGTTCCTGCCTTGACTTCACCCCTGGATTAGCCAAGGCCTTCCTGTACCCTAGGCTGGATTATATTCCTAAAGTGTCTACATCGGATGCCAACCCTGTATTCTTGTAGGCATTCTGCCTTCCTCCATTCCTCACACCGGAGCTAGAGAGGATGCACCTTCTGCGTCCAATAAGGGTTCTCTGTACTTACGTCCACTGCTCCGGCCAGTGGCTAAGTTGGAGCATCTGCTGGTCTGCTCTTGTGGCAACAGTAAAGGTGATGCTATGTCAAAGCAACACATCTCTAATTGGATAGTCGAAGCAATCTCTATGGCTTACGAGGAGCGCCGTCTCACCACATCTGGGCATAAGGGCTCATTCCACTAGGGCGGTCGCCTCCTCGAATTTTTTGTCCAAAGTGGTATCCTTACAGGATGTGTGTGCTGCTGCAGGGTGGTCTACACCACACACATTAATTCATTATCACAGCCCGGATATTCATTCCACCCCGGGCTCGATAGTCTCGCAGTGACCCTTGGACTTGGTTCTTTTTGAACAGGCAGTACTCTCTGTATGATGGAGTGGGTATTCTCGTTTGCATAGTCTTATGCTAAACACAATGTGGAGTTCCCTTTGAAAGGGAATGTCTGGGTTACGCATGTAACCCTGTTCCCTGAGAGGGAACGAGACATTGCATAGCTTTGTCATACCAGTGTCGACCTGTGAATTGCATCTTCGCTTCAGATAATAGAGGCTGGCGGCATGGTTCACAGGTGCCATATATATCATGCGACGTGCTTAAGTGCCATGTCACCTGATCATGGCAGGCCTATAAGTAGAGGCATTATTTTACACAAGCTTCAGATATCGGTCACGTGCGCAAGGTTGCTCCCATACTGTTATGCTAAACGCAACGTCTTGTTCCCTTCTCAGGGAACAGGGTTACATGCGAAACCCAGACGATTCACTGAAAACTGTGGTGTTTTTCAGGTGGAGCTCCATGTGGTGGAACTCTGACTCAGGCCCGAGGGGAATTTTTCAGCCCAAGTTATCCCTCTACTTATCCCAATTACGCAAACTGTGCATGGTTTTTGCAAACTGGAGAACTGCAGGTGGTTTCGTTAAACTTCACATTTGTCGAGTAAGATATCATCTTCCTGTTTCTCAACTGCTGATAAACCATACCTGACTTTTTTTTACAATTATATATATATAAATATATATAAATGTATTCATATATATATATAAATGTATTCATATATATATATACTGTATATATATATATATATATATATATATATAATTTAAGAATATTTGTTTGTGGTTAGTTTCATTACATTGTGCTGAGCTGATTTTATTTAGTTTCCTTTTGCTTTCCTTCAGTTTGGAGGCATGCTGTGACTTTATTCGTGTGTACGATGGTCCGACTGCTCAGCATTCACTTTTGGGTTCTGTGACTGGAAATCAGAGAGCTACCTTCAACTCCAGCAGCAGATACATGACCGTCGTTTTCTCCACTGACCACAGCGTGACTCGACAAGGTTTTCGAGCAGAATGGGCTTTCATAGGTAAGTGTTATTTAATCTCATTATAACTCCATGCATTTTGTTTATGGACAGTTCTGTGAAAAAATGTGATACAAATAAATGTGAGATAAATTAATAAATAAATAAATAAATAAATAAATGCATTTTCCAATTGCAGTGGTAGAAAACACTACAGAACAAGCTGTTAAAAGGAAAATAATCAACTTTGGGGTGGTAACAGCAGCGTTGCTTCAATAGCCTGTTGAAGACTGTAGCATTAGGAGAACTGTCTTCTCTGGGTTCTGATTCAGATAAATACATTTCAAAAACCTTCACAGAAAACAGGTCACAGCGAAGGAGACTGTCATTTTGTTCAGAAGAGTGAAAAAGAAAGTGTGTAAAATGATTAACAGAACTGTTACCCCGATAGAGGTGTAACAGTTTAGTAATGTATTGATTTTTAAAATACATTATGATATTTTCTCAAACCAAATTAAGGTTTCACAGTTTTACTGTGTTTATAACACTGATGCTGTGTTCCCTTTCAAAGAGATTCAAATGAATGCGTTTAGCATAACAGCGTATACACATATATATATATATATATGGCACCTGTGAACCACGCCGCCAAGCTTATTATCTTCAGCGAGACTGGTGACGATAGTTTTGAAAGATGCATATTTCCACATAGGAATATCGCTCAGTCACAGGAAGGTCCTGAGGTTTGCATTTGGAGAGAACAAATACCAATTTCAGGTTCCTCCCTTCCAGCTACCTTTATCCCCTTGCACCTTCACAAAGTGCATGGATGCTGCTCTGGCTCCCTAGCGACTCCAGGGCATAAATGTACTAAACTACCTGGACGACTGGTTAATTCTGGCATGATCCAGGGAACTGGTGGTTCAACATCGAGATGTTGTTCTCACCCACATGAGGAGCTTGGGGCTCAGGTTGAACCTCAAGAAAAGTATGCTTTCTCCAGTGCAGAGGACAACGTTTCTAGGGGTTATATGGGATTCTACTATGATGAGAGCGTTTCTATCCCACATACGTGAGGATCGATCCTATCAACTTTGAGCAAGATAAAGCTAGGTCTGGGCGTACCCTCCAATCTCTACGAGAGACTGTTGGACCTTATGGCAGCAGCAGCCAATGTCATATCGTTGGGCCTACTGCACATGTGACCGTTTCAGTGGTGGCTGAAAAGTCGGGGGTTTCATCTGAGGATGAAACCTCTGAGAGTAATCAGTGACATGCAGCGATACCTACATGCTCTGAGAATTGAGGTGTCCAAAGTTTCTAGCCTCGGGTCACACTCTAGGGGCATCTCCTTATCGCAAGACGGTAATGACAAACATGTCCCTCACAGGCTGGGGTCCAGACTTTGATGGCTGTCCAGCTCACGGTCTTTGGAGCAGCCCTCATCTGGAGTGGCATATAAATCGCCTAGAGATACGGGCTGTATTCATAGCACTGATATTCTTTCTTCCTCAGTTGAGAGGTCACCATGTGCTTGTTGTGTCAGAAAACAGAGAGGTGGTCTCATATATCAACCACTATGGAGGGTTACATTCACGCCCCCTGTACAGGCAGACACAACTAATCCTCCTCTAGGGAGAGGCAAAGTTTTTGTCAGTGAGTGCAATGTACATTCCGCGCAGCCAGAATGTAGGGGCAGACATCCTGTCGAGGCAGGGGCTGAGGCCCGGGGGTTGGAGGCTCCATTCAAAAGTGCTGGAATCTATATAGAAGTGATTCGGACAAGTGGATGTTCATGTGTTCGCCTCTGAGGAGACACACTGCCTGCTGTGGTTCGCCCTCACTCCTCCTGCGCCATTGGGGCTGGATGCCATGGTGCACACGTGGTCGAGGTGACGTCTATATGCCTTTCCTCTGATCGCGCTGTACCCACAACTTCAAGCGAGAGTTCGCCAAGACTGTCTACATCTGCTGCTAGTAGCACCTCAAAGGCCAAGTCGAATATGCTTCCCTGAGATAAATTCCCTGCTCGACGGTACTTCTTGGGAAATTCCCATCAGCAGGGATCTACTGTCTCAAGCCGGAGGGATGATTTATCACCCTCCGGCAGAACTATGAAAACCGTGGGTCTGGCCCCTGAGGGGCACCAGCTCATAGATTCTGGTCTCACAACTGAGGTTGTAGAGACCATGTTAAACGCTAGAGCACAATCCACAAGGAAATTGTATGCACTCAAGTGGCGGCTTTTTGTCTTGTGGTGTGAGGAATGTCAGCTAGAACCAGTGAACTGTGCAAAAGCCACAGTCCTGGAGTTCTTACAAGAACGTTTCTCAGCAGGGCTGGCTCCTACTACAATCAGGGTTTAGATGCCCATTGTTTAGGCCAGCAATGCCCCTGTTGATGGAGCCTCTGTGGGGCAACATCCTCTAACTTCGAGGTTCATGCGTTGGGTCAGGTGGCTGAGGCCTATCTGCAGGCTGTGCATACCTTCCTGGGACATTGATGTGATCTTGGAAGGTCTGTCAGGGGCCCCATTTGAGCCCTTAGAGTCAGCCTCTGAGAAGCTTCTGACTCTGTAGGTAACTCTTCTGCTGGCCCTGACTTCTCTCAAGCGAGTGGGAGATCTACAAGCTCTCTCTGTTGCCCGTTCCTGCCTTGACTTCACCCCTGGATTAGCCAAGGCCTTCCTGTACCCCAGGCTGGATTATATTCCTAAAGTGCCTACATCGGATGCCAACCCTGTATTCTTGTAGGCATTCTGCCTTCCTCCATTCGTCACACCGGAGCTAGAGAGGATGCACCTTCTGCGTCCAATAAGGGTTCTCTGTACTTACGTCCACTGCTCCGGCCAGTGGCGTAAGTTGGAGCATCTGCTGGTCTGCTCTTGTGGCAACAGTAAAGGTGATGCTATGTCAAAGCAACACATCTCTAATTGGATAGTCGAAGCAATTTCTATGGCTTACGAGGAGCGCCGTCTCACCACATCTGGGCATAAGGGCTCATTCCACTAGGGCGGTCGCCTCCTCGAATTTTTTGTCCAAAGTGGTATCCTTACAGGATGTGAATGCTGCTGCAGGGTGGTCTACACCACACACATTAATTCATTATCACAGCCTGGATATTCATTCCACCCCGGGCTCGATAGTCTCGCAGTGACCCTTGGACTTGGTTCTTTTTGAACAGGCGGTACTCTCTGTATGATGGAGTGGGTATTCTCGTTTGCATAGTCTTATGCTAAACACAATGTGGAGTTCCCTTTGAAGGGAATGTCTGGGTTACGCATGTAACCCTGTTCCCCTGAGAGGGGCACGAGACATTGCATAGCTTTGTCATACCAGTGTCGACCTGTGAATTGCATCTTCGCTTCAGATAATAGAGGCTGGCGGCATGGTTCACGGGTGCCATATATATCATGCGACGTGCTAAGTGCCATGTCACCTGATCGTGCAGGGCCTATAAGTAGAGGCATTATTTTACACAAGCTTCAGATATCGGTCACGTGCGGCAAGGTTGCTCCCATACTGTTATGCTAAGCGTAACGTCTTGTTCCCTTCTCAGGGAACAGGGTTACATCGAAACCCAGACGATTCACTGAAAACTGTGGTGTTTTTCAGGTGGAGCTCCATGTGGTGGAACTCTGACTCAGGCCCGAGGGAATTTTTCAGCCCAAGTTATCCCTCTACTTATCCCAATTACGCAAACTGTGCATGGTTTTTGCAAACTGGAGAACTGCAGGTGGTTTCGTTAAACTTCACATTTGTCGAGTAAGATATCATCTTGCTGTTTCTCAACTGCTGATAAACCATACCTGACTTTTTTTTTTACAATTATATATATAAATGTATTCATATATATATATATATATATATATATAATTTAAGAATATTTGTTTGTGGTTAGTTTCATTACATTGTGCTGAGCTGATTTTATTTAGTTTCCTTTTGCTTTTCTTCAGTTTGGAGGCATGCTGTGACTTTATTCGTGTGTACGATGGTCCGACTGCTCAGCATTCACTTTTGGGTTCTGTGACTGGAAATCAGAGAGCTACCTTCAACTCCAGCAGCAGATACATGACCGTCGTTTTCTCCACTGACCACAGCGTGACTCGACAAGGTTTTCGAGCAGAATGGGCTTTCATAGGTAAGTGTTATTTAATCTCATTATAACTCCATGCATTTTGTTTATGGACAGTTCCATGAAAAAATGTGATACAAATAAATGTGAGATAAATGAATAAATAAATAAATAAATAAATAAATGCATTTTCCAATTGCAGTGGTAGAAAACACTACAGAACAAGCTGTTAAAAGGAAAATAATCAACTTTGGGGTGGTAACAGCAGCGTTGCTTCAATAGCCTGTTGAAGACTGTAGCATTAGGAGAACTGTCTTCTCTGGGTTCTGATTCAGATAAATACATTTCAAAAACCTTCACAGAAAACAGGTCACAGCGAAGGAGACTGTCATTTTGTTCAGAAGAGTGAAAAAGAAAGTGTGTAAAATGATTAACAGAACTGTTACCCCGATAGAGGTGTAACAGTTTAGTAATGTATTGATTTTTAAAATACATTATGATATTTTCTCAAACCAAATTAAGGTTTCACAGTTTTACTGTGTTTATAACACTGATGCTGTGTTCCCTTTCAAAGGGATTCAAATGAATGCGTTTAGCATAACAGCGCCCTTGCGCGCGTGAGCCGTATCTGAAGCTTGTGTAAAATCATGCTTCTACGTATAGGCCAGCCATGATCAAGTGACGTGGCAATTAAGCATGTCGCACGATATATATATATATACATATATATATATATATATATATATATATATATATATATATATATATATATATATATATATGGCACCTGTGAACCACGCCGCCAAGCTTATTATCTTCAGCGAGACTGGTGACGATAGTTTTGAAAGATGCATATTTCCACATAGGAATATCGCTCAGTCACAGGAAGGTCCTGAGGTTTGCATTTGGAGAGAACAAATACCAATTTCAGGTTCCTCCCTTCCAGCTAACTTTATCCCCTTGCACCTTCACAAAGTGCATGGATGCTGCTCTGGCTCCCTAGCGACTCCAGGGCATAAATGTACTAAACTACCTGGACGACTGGTTAATTCTGGCATGATCCAGGGAACTGGTGGTTCAACATCGAGATGTTGTTCTCACCCACATGAGGAGCTTGGGGCTCAGGTTGAACCTCAAGAAAAGTATGCTTTCTCCAGTGCAGAGGACAACGTTTCTAGGGGTTATATGGGATTCTACTATGATGAGAGCGTTTCTATCCCCAACATGCGTAGGATCGATCCTATCAACTTTGAGCAAGATAAAGCTAGGTCTGGGCGTACCCTCCAATCTCTACGAGAGACTGTTGGACCTTATGGCAGCAGCAGCCAATGTCATATCGTTGGGCCTACTGCACATGTGACCGTTTCAGTGGTGGCTGAAAAGTCGGGGGTTTCATCTGAGGATGAAACCTCTGAGAGTAATCAGTGACATGCAGCGATACCTACATGCTCTGAGAATTGAGGTGTCCACAGTTTCTAGCCTCAGGTCACACTCTAGGGGCATCTCCTTATCGCAAGACGGTAATGACAAACATGTCCCTCACAGGCTGGGGTCCAGTCTTTGATGGCTGTCCAGCTCACGGTCGTTGGAGCAGCCCTCATCTGGAGTGGCATATAAATCGCCTAGAGATACGGGCTGTATTCATAGCACTGATATTCTTTCTTCCTCAGTTGAGAGGTCACCATGTGCTTGTTGTGTCAGACAACAGAGAGGTGGTCTCATATATCAACCACTACGGAGGGTTACATTCACGCCCCCTGTACAGGCAGACACAACTAATCCTTCTCTAGGGAGAGGCAAAGTTTTTGTCAGTGAGTGCAATG
The DNA here is from genome assembly GCA_012411365.1 of Ameiurus melas. NCBI lineage: Eukaryota > Metazoa > Chordata > Actinopteri > Siluriformes > Ictaluridae > Ameiurus > Ameiurus melas. The sequence goes on from CM022761.1 coordinate 30,950,792, forward strand.
TACATTCCGGGCAGCCAGAATGTAGGGGCAGACATCCTGTCGAGGCAGGGGCTGAGGCCCGGGGATTGGAGGCTCCATTCAAAAGTGCTGGAGTCTATATGGCAGTGATTCGGACAAGTGGATGTTCATGTGTTCGCCTCTGAGGAGACACACTGCCTGCTGTGGTTCGCCCTCACTCCTCCTGCGCCATTGGGGCTGGATGCCATGGTGCACACCTGGTCGAGGTGACGTCTATATGCCTTTCCTCTGATCGCGCTGTACCCACAACTTCAAGCGAGAGTTCGCCAAGACTGTCTACATCTGCTGCTAGTAGCACCTCAAAGGCCAACTCGAATATGCTTCCCTGAGATAAATTCCCTGCTCGACGGTACTTCTTGGGAGATTCCCATCAGCAGGGATCTACTGTCTCAAGCCGGAGGGATGATTTATCACCCTCCGGCAGAACTATGAAAACCGTGGGTCTGGCCCCTGAGGGGCACCAGCTCATAGATTCTGGTCTCACAACTGAGGTTGTAGAGACCATGTTAAACGCTAGAGCACCATCCACAAAGAAATTGTATGCACTCAAGTGGTGGCTTTTTGTCTTGTCGTGTGAGGAATGTCAGCTAGACCCAGTGAACTGCACAAAAGCCACAGTCCTGGAGTTCTTACAAGAACGTTTCTCAGCAGGGCTGGCTCCTACTACAATCAGGGTTTAGATGCCCGTTGTTTTGGCCAGCAATGCCCCTGTTGATGGAGCCTCTGTGGGGCAACATCCTCTAACTTCGAGGTTCATGCGTTGGGTCAGGTGGCTGAGGCCCATCTGCAGGCTGTGCATACCTTCCTGGGACATTGATGTGATCTTGGAAGGTCTGTCATGGGCCCCATTTGAGCCCTTAGAGTCAGCCTCTGAGAAGCTTCTGACTCTGTAGGTAGCTCATCTGCTGGCCCTGACTTCTCTCAAGCGAGTGGGAGATCTACAAGCTCTCTCTGTTGCCCATTCCTGCCTTGACTTCACCCCTGGATTAGCCAAGGCCTTCCTGTACCCTAGACTGGATTATATTCCTAAAGTGCCTACATCGGATGCCAACCCTGTATTCTTGTAGGCATTCTGCCTTCCTCCATTCCTCACACCGGAGCTAGAGAGGATGCACCTTCTGCATCCAATAAGGGTTCTCTGTACTTACGTCCACTGCTCCGGCCAGTGGCGTAAGTTGGAGCATCTGCTGGTCTGCTCTTGTGGCAACAGTAAAGGTGATGCTATGTCAAAGCAACACATCTCTAATTGGATAGTCGAAGCAATCTCTATGGCTTACGAGGAGCGCCGTCTCACCACATCTGGGCATAAGGGCTCATTCCACTAGGGCGGTCGCCTCCTCGAATTTTTTGTCCAAAGTGGTATCCTTACAGGATGTGTGTGCTGCTGCAGGGTGGTCTACACCACACACAATAATTCATTATCACAGCCTGGATATTCATTCCACCCGGGCTCGATAGTCCGCACGTGACCCTTGGACTTGGTTCTTTTTGAACAGGCAGTACTCTCTGTATGATGGAGTGGGTATTCTCGTTTGCATAGTCTTATGCTAAACACAATGTGGAGTTCCCTTTGAAAGGGAATGTCTGGGTTACGCATGTAACCCTGTTCCCTGAAAAGGAACGAGACGTTACATAGCTTTGTCATACCAGTGTCGACCTGTGAATTGCATCTTCGCTTCAGATAATAGAGGCTGGCGGCATGGTTGTGATGCACTGATATATATCATGCGACGTGCTTAAGTGCCATGTCACCTGATCATGGCAGGCCTATAAGTAGAGGCATTATTTTACACAAGCTTCAGATATCGGTCACGTGCGCAAGGTTGCTCCCATACTGTTATGCTAATAGCGTCTTGTTCCCTTCTCAGGGAACAGGGTTACATGTGAAACCCAGACGATTCACTGAAAACTGTGGTGTTTTTTCAGGTGGAGCTCCATGTGGTGGAACTCTGACTCCGAGGCCCGGGGGGAATTTTTCAGCCCAAGTTATCCCTCTACTTATCCCAATGCACGAACTGTGCATGGTTTTTGCAAACTGGAGAACTGCAGGTGGTTTCGTTAAACTTCACATTTGTCGAGTAAGATATCATCTTCCTGTTTCTCAACTGCTGATAAACCATACCTGACTTTTTTTACAATTATATATATAAATGTATTCATATATATACTGTATATATATATATATAATTTAAGAATATTTGTTTGTGGTTAGTTTCATTACATTGTGCTGAGGTGATTTTATTTAGTTTCCTTTTGCTTTTCTTCAGTTTGGAGTCAGGCTGGGACTTTATCCGCGTGTACGATGGTCCGACTGCTCAGCATTCACTTTTGGGTTCTGTGACTGGAAATCAGAGAGCTACCTTCAACTCCAGCAGCAGATACATGACCGTCGTTTTCTCCACTGACCACAGCGTGACTCGACAAGGTTTTCGAGCAGAATGGGCTTTCATAGGTAAGTGTTATTTAATCTCATTATAACTCCATGCATTTTGTTTATGGACAGTTCCATGAAAAAATGTGATACAAATAAATGTGAGATAAATGAATAAATAAATAAATAAATAAATAAATAAATGCATTTTCCAATTGCAGTGATAGAAAACACTACAGAACAAGCTGTTAAAAGGAAATTAATCAACTTTATGGTGGTAACAGCAGCGTCGCTTCAATAGCCTGTTGAAGACTGTAGCATTAGGAGAACTGTCTTCTCTGGGTTCTGATTCAGATAAATACATTTCAAAAACCTTCACAGAAAACAGGTCACAGCGAAGGAGACTGTCATTTTGTTCATAAGAGTGAAAAAGAAAGTGTGTAAAATGATTAACAGAACTGTTACCCCGATAGAGGTGTAACAGTTTAGTAATGTATTGATTTTTAAAATACATTATGATATTTTCTCAAACCAAATTAAGGTTTCACAGTTTTACTGTGTTTATAACACTGATGCTGTGTTCCCTTTCAAAGGGATTCAAATGAATGCGTTTAGCATAACAGCGCCCTTGCGCGCGTGAGCCGTATCTGAAGCTTGTGTAAAATCATGCTTCTACGTATAGGCCAGCCATGATCAGGTGACGTGGCAATTAAGCATGTCACACGATATATATATATATATATATGGCACCTGTGAACCTCGCCGCCAAGCTTATTATCTTCAGCGAGACTGGTGACGATAGTTCTGAAAGATGCATATTTCCACCTAGGAATATCGCTCAGTCACAGGAAGGTCCTGAGGTTTGCATTTGGAGAGAATAAATACCAATTTTAAGTTCCTCCATCCAGCTACCTTTATCCCCTTGCACCTTCACTAAGTGCATGGACACTGCTCTGGATCCCTAGCGACTCCAGGGCGTAAATGTACTAAACTACCTGGACGACTGGTTAATTCTGGCATGATCCAGGGAACTGGTGGTTCAACATCGAGATGTTGTTCTCACCCACATGTGGAGCTTGGGGCTCAGGTTGAACCTCAAGAAAAGTATGCTTTCTCCAGTGCAGAGGACAACGTTTCTAGGGGTTATATGGGATTCTACTAAGATGAGAGCATTTCTATCCCCAGCATGCGTAGGATCGATCCTATCAACTTTGAGCAAGATAAAGCTAGGTCTGGGCGTACCCTTCAATCTCTACGAGAGACTGTTGGACCTTATGGCAGCAGCAGCCAATGTCATATCGTTGGGCCTATTGCACATGAGACCGTTTCAGTGGTGGCTGAAAAGTCGGGGGTTTCATCTGAGGATGAAATCTCTGAGAGTAATCAGTGACATGCAGCGATACCTACATGCTCTGAGAATTGAGGTGTCCACAGTTTCTAGCCTCGGGTCACACTCTAGGGGCATCTCCTTATCGCAAGACGGTAATGACAAACATGTCCCTCACAGGCTGGGGTCCAGTCTTTGATGGCTGTCCAGCTCACGGTCTTTGGAGCAGCCCTCATCTGGAGTGGCATATAAATCGCCTAGAGATACGGGCTGTATTCATAGCACTGATATTCTTTCTTCCTCAGTTGAGAGGTCACCATGTGCTTGTTGTGTCAGACAACAGAGAGGTGCTCTCATATATCAACCACTACGGAGGGTTACATTCACGCCCCCTGTACAGGCAGACACAACTAATCCTTCTCTAGGGAGAGGGAAAGTTTTTGTCAGTGAGTGCAATGTACATTCCGGGCAGTCAGAATGTAGGGGCAGACATCCTCTCGAGGCAGGGGCTGAGGCCCGGGGGTTGGAGGCTCCATTCGAAAGTGCTGGAATCTATATGGCAGTGATTCGGACAAGTGGATGTTCATGTGTTCGCCTCTGAGGAGACACACTGCCTGCTGTGGTTCGCCCTCACTCCTCCTGCGCCATTGGGGCTGGATGCCATGGTGCACACGTGGTCGAGGTGACGTCTATATGCCTTTACTCTGATCGCGCTGTACCCACAACTTCAAGCGAGAGTTCGCCAAGACTGTCTATATCTGCTGCTAGTAGCACCTTAAAGGCCAACTCGATATGCTTCCCTGAGATAAATTCCCTGCTCGACGGTACTTCTTGGGAGATTCCCATCAGCAGGGATCTACTGTCTCAAGCCGGAGGGATGATTTATCACCCTCCGGCAGAACTATGAAAACCGTGGGTCTGGCCCCTAAGGGGAACCAACTTATAGATTCTGGACTCACAACTGAGGTTGGAGAGACCATGTTAAATGCTAGAGCACCATCCACAAGGAAAGGTATGTACTCAGGTGGTGGCTTTTTGTCTTGTGGTGTGAGGAATTTCAACTAGACCCAGTGAACTGCACAATAGCTACAGTCCTGGAGTTCTTACAAGAATGTATCTCAGCAGGATTGGCTCCTGCTACAATCAGGGTTTACGTGGCCACCGTTTTGGCCAGCCATGCCCCCTTTGATGGAGGCTGGATTATATTCCTAAGGTGCCTACATCGGAAGCCAACCCTTGTGGTCTTTCTGCCCTCCTCCGTTCCTCACACCGGAACTATAGATGATGCACCTTCTGTGTCCAGTAAGGGCTCTCTGTACTTACGTTCACTGCTCCAGCCAGTGGCGTAAGTTGGAGCATCTGCTGGTCTGCTCTTGCGGCAATAGTAAAGGTGATGCTGTGTCAAAGCAGTGCATCTCTAGTTGGATAGTTGAAGCAATCTCTATGGCTTACGAGGAGCGCCGTCTCACCACATCTGGGCATATGGGCTCATTTCACTAGGGCGGTCAACTCCTCAAAGACTTTGTCCAAAGTGGTATCCTTACAGGATGTGTGTGCTGCTGCAGTGTGGTCTACACCACACATTCATTCATTATTACAGCCTGGATATTCATTCCACCCCGGGCTCGAGAGTCTTGCAGTGACCCTTGGGCTTGGTTCTTTTTGAACAGGCAGTACTCTCGGTATGATGGAGTGGGTATTCTCGTTTGCATAGTCTTATGCTAAACACAATGTGGAGTTCCCTTTGAAAGGGAACGTCGGGGTTACGCATGTAACCCTTTTCCCTGAGAAGGGAACGAGACATTGCATAGCTTTGTCATACCAGTGTCGACCTGTGAATTGCATCTTCGCTTCAGATAATAGAGGCTGGCAGCATAGCCATCCATCCATGCATCCTCAACCACTTATCCGTAATCGGTCGCGGGGGTAGCAGCTCCAGCAAGGGTCCCCAAACGTCCCTTTCCCGAGCCACATTGACCAGTTCTGACTGGGGGATCCCGAGGCGTTCCCAGGCCAGTGTGGAAATATAGTCTCTCCACCTAGTCCTGGGTCTTCCACGAGGTCTCCTCCTGGCTGGATGTGCCTGCCACGCTCCTGAGAAAACCCGTTTTGGTCACTTGTACCCACAATCTAAATGAATATATAAATGAATATATTAATAAATAAATAATATGCATTTACCAATAGCAGTGGTAGAAAACACTACAGAACATACTGTTAAAAGGAAAATAATCAACTTCGGGATGGTAATAGCAGCTTCGCTTCAATAGCCTGTTGAAGACTGCAGCATTAAGAGAACTGTCTTCTCTGGGTTCTGATTCAGGATAAATACATTTCAAAAACCATCACAGAAAACAGGTCACAGCGAAGGAGACTACCATTTTGTTCAGAAGAGTGAAAAAGAAATTGTATAAAATGATTAACAGAACTGTTACCCCGATAGAGGTGTAACAGTTTAGTAATGTATTGATTTTTAAAATACATTATTATGATTTTCTCAAACCAAATCAAGCTTTCACACTTTTACTGTGTTTATAACACTGATACTGTGTTCCCTTTCATAGGGATTCAAAGCGATGCATTAAGCATAACAGCGCCCTTGCACACGTGACCAGTATCTGAAGCTTGTGTAAAATCATGCCTCTATGTATGGGCTTGCCATAATCTGGTGACGTGGCAATGAAGCGTGTCGCATGATATATATGGCACTTGTGAACCACGCCGCCAGCCTTATTATTTTCAGCGAGACTGCATGTCTGTTGTTTGTGCGAGGGAGGCAAAGAAGGCAAGTGTGGTGGGCCACCTCCTCCCAAAGAGAGCCAGGGGGACCGGGCGACCACAGCCTGCTAAGAGGTCTGATCTAAGAATGATCATAAAAGCAAAGCAGGCAAGGAAGGAACTGTCCTGAGTGGCCATATCAGACATGCCACCAGTGCTACTGTGGGGCCTGCCCTAGCCAAGGCCAACCCACGTTTTCAGCCTTCTTTGGTCAGCAAGCTGTCACAAGGCGACGGAAATCTGATGCTTTCCCTCCAACAGAATGTGGAAAAGCTAACATCACTGAAAGATCATTTGGCAGCGTGGAAACTGCTACAAATGTGTCTCCATGGGTTCTATCTACCAAAGAAAAAGGTTACCAGGTCCAGTTCAGAGCTCGCTGGCTAGTGATAAAGTTGCTACCGAGGCTACCATATCAACACTGAAAGGTTCTGTTGTGGAGCATGCTCTCTCTCTGCTTGCACCGATTACATAGCTCACATGAAGCTTACTTTCGAGTATCTCACTGCGATCGTGATTCAATTAGAGAATAAATGTGAGAATTTGGAGTCGCGGTCACTGTGCAATAACGTTAGGATAGTTGGAGTTCCAGAGGGCCCGGAAACATGTACAACTGCTGCTGTAGCGGCCTTGTTGAAAGAGGCGTTTGGTTTGTAGAAGGAGCCAGTTTTGGACCGGTGCCCCCGGACCCTTCAGCCAAAGCCCAAGCCTGGTGAATGACCACGAGCTGTTGTGTGCAAATTCCACTATAACAGTGACTGTTTTGACATTTTACTTCATACATGAGAGCTCCAACGGATTAAAGTGAGGGATTTGACTATCTCCGTTTCCCTGACTACACAGCCAAGATAGCCTGGGCTCGGGCTGCATTTAACGAGGTTTGGTGTCAACTTCGTGGTATTGATGGCGCTCGCTGTGGAATACTTCACCCAGCTCGGCTTCGCATTAAATATAACGGTGTTCAGAAGGACTTTATTTCAGCGGAGGATGCAGGAGACTATGTTAAACTCTTGATATCGGGGTGAACTACATCACCTACACAGCGGCGTCTTTTTTGCTCTTCTTTTATTTTTATTTTTTGCACTTGGCCTTCCAACTCTACTGGATTCATTGCTCCTAAATCTACTTCTGTATTAATGTGGTTCTCTGTTTTGATGCTCTGACTGGGTTAGAGTTTATTTTTATTTAATTTTATTAGTGTTTTTTCCTCGGCTTTACGTACTACACTGTTATATTATTTGTTATAAGTCATGAAAGGTTAAGAACATTATATTGTTATTGTGCTCAGGCTGTTTATCAGACTTGAAGACAGTAGGGGCCTTTTCTTTTACTGGAAATTTTTGTCTTGGAAATTTTGTTGGTTAGTTCAGCTTACTCTCTGAGTTGTTCTAATTTTGTGGAGAACTTTTGGCTTTTTATTTTTATTTTTTTGATTTATGGAGACTTTGAGTGTATGTGTGTTTGGGGTGTAAGGTGTTCTATCTTAACAGCACATAAAGTTAACATTTTTTAAAATAACTTAATAACAAAAAACTAACTTCTACAGCCTGTGTGTGTGTGTGTGTGTGTGTGTGTGTGTGTGTGTGTACAGCTGCTCCAATGTGTAAGGACCGATGTGGCAGCAGCAACAGCAGATGCTCCTGTGAGAGTTCATGTGAACGATATGGAAGATGCTGTCACGATTATTATGGTAACGAACATTTCCGTTTATTATTTTTAAATAGTCTGTCTGTCTGCCTGTGTATCTGTTCTCTCTGTCTCTCGATCTGTCTGTCTCTCAATCTTTATGTCTGGCTGTCTGTCTGTGTAGACCTGTTGGAGTTTGGGGTATAAACTGAACGTTCTAGTGTTTATTCTATTTATTAAATTTTTCAGATTATTGTTACCATGTGACGCCAACTCCCGTACCAGGTGAGTTCTTTACCTGAGCTTGGGTCAGCATGTGTCCTCTTTTACAATTTCAATTTAACTAACCAACTAACTAACTAACTAACCAAATAACTAACTAACTAACAGTAACATCTTGCCCTGTGTTTAAAACTCATAATTACAGACAATTTAATTAGATATTTTACATTTATTTTACATTTTATCCTAGAATATTGATTATATTTGTCCTCATCATTGGATATTTTAAAGATAAATGTATTATATGTATTTTTTATATTTGATAAATATAAATATATTGATTGGTGTTTTTATTTTTATTTTATTATTACTATTATAGTTTGTTAAAATTAGCAAGGCAATGTTTAATTTTACATTTAATAATAGTGTGTGTGTGTGTGTGTGTGTGTGTGTGTGTGTGTGTGTGTGTGTGCGTGCATGTGTGTGTACACTCTACAGCCTGTGGGGGGAGTCTTTACGGCTCAGGCTCCATCTCCAGTCCTTACTACCCCAGTTATTACCATGACAACGCGTATTGTGTGTGGCAGCTCTCGGCTCCGGCAGGACAGAACGTCTTCCTCTCGTTCCAGGACTTAGAGTCAGTCCATTTCCCAAATTTTACTTTCACTGTATACATCTGCTACTTATTCAAATTACATCTGAATTATCACAGGAAATCATTTATTTATTTATTTATTTATTTATAATAAATTCATAAATACTTTTTTCATTAAAATGGTAAATGTGCACTTATATAGCGCTTTTATCCAAAGCGCTTTACACTGTGTCTCATTCACACATTGACACACACACACACACACACACACACACACCAATGGTAGCAGAGCTGCCATGCAAGGCGCTAGCTTGCAATCGGGACCAACTTGGGGTTCAGTGTCTTGCCCAAGGACACTTCGGCATGTGGAGTCACCCGGGCCGGGAATCGATCCGCCAACCCTACGATTAGTGGACAACCCACTCTACTACTACTGCGCCACAACAACCCCGAAAAACAATTTTATGATGTTTCCTTTGCTGAGTGAATTAATCTATTTATATTCAATATAAATGTACAGTTGTGGTCGGAAGTTTACATACACTCATCGTGGACTTGTCACATGTCATGGACAATATCGGGCTTTCAATCATTTCTTTGAACTTTTCTTTTTCTGGGGCAGAATGATTGTACAACATACATCTTGGTTAACAAGTTTTTATTTATTTGGGGTTCTGTAATACACGGGTCCAGGTCAAAATTACATACAGCACACCTCTGTTTAGTTGATGTCCCTTAGCAAGTGTCACCTCAGACAGACGCTTTTGGTAACCATCCACATCTGTCAAATTATGGATGTTTTGCTATTCCATTATATTACTATAAGCGAGGTATTTCAGCAATAAAACACATCTTGCTATGACTTTTTAATTATATGATTTCTTTAACTTCATCTTTTTAATATTTGTGTTAATTGTAGATATGAATTGAATCATTTGTTTTCATTTTTAGTAAATCCATTGAGTGCTCTACTTATTTATCTGTCTGTCTATATCTGTGTTTGTGTGTGTGTGTGTGTGTGTGTGTGTAGTCTGGACCACTGCTGCAACTGTGATTATGTGAATGTGTATGATGGTCCGTCCACTCCGTCCCGCTTGATAGGAAAGCTCTGTCAGAATAGCTCAAGCAACCTGGACTTCCAGTCGTTCTCGTCCTACATGACCGTGATGTTCAGGAGTGACTACTCTGGGGTTGGGCGTGGCTTTAAAGCGTACTTCAGTTCCTCCCTCAACCAAAACACAGGTACACAGTCCATTATAAAATAGAGTTATATGAAACACAAAGTTTGATGAGAACACTTTCCTCTGAGTGTGTTACGCTGCTCTGTGTCTCTGCATGAGCAGTGGTTTGTGAACCTTCGGGTGTAGCATGTCTTAGCCCTCACCTTCCCTGGTTGGTAGCTGTTTTATGATAAAAGAGAGTCAGCTGGTGGACCAAAACCAAATTATGTTTAAAATGGTTGTAATTCTAAAAAAGAAAAGAAAAGAAACAGCACAGTACACAAATAAAACCAGCTAGTTGAAGCCAAAGCCTCCAAAAGGCTTTGATTTGTTTGGTCTTTTTTTTCCATTTTATTTAGACTTGACCTTGCCTTGGCCTTGACTCCCTTAAGACTCAGTTTTGACTTGATCTTGGCTGGTTCTGGTCTTCAACTTGTCTTGGAGTTGGCAATGTATGTCTTAAATAGAGCCATACAGACAATTCTTTATGTGTCCAAAATTCAGGTGATGTGCTCAAATCCTTACAACCAAGAAAGACTATCTGCCAGAAAAAAATCACCTAAAAATTAAACATGTTTTAATGCACCAGCAGTAGTTGGATATTCATCATATATTACTAGGGGGCAAAGACCGAAGAGGCATAGGCACCCTTATTCTTATTCTGTGTCGTTGTCTTTTTCTTTTTGTGTCTATGGCAGCCCATAAAACCATCTGGTAAACATTTGCGACATTTATACAGTGATTGGGGAGAGTCTAGGTAACATTCTTACCAAATTTGGCCAAGTGCTGCCAACAATCTAGTCCCACCATTGTGTCAAATTTTGGCCTAATTTGGAAGTATATTTATGGTCATAACTTTTGAACCGCGTCCACAACTTAAAAGCCATACATCCCTGGATTCCATGGGTTGAGATGAGTTCCTACAAATTTTGTCCAATCATCACCAAATTTGGCAGTCATCATCTTCAGAGTATGCATCACAAAATGTATCAACAGAATTTTTAATTCTCCAGATGTTTTGCCCATAATGAGCCAACGAATCTGACAGCGAAGCTGCCAAACAAGAACAAGAAGTATCTCAGCAATGCCCACTGACAGTGAATTTTGTAGGCAACTTCAGAAGCATGACCCGAGGCTATACAACAGATTTAGTGACAGCACCACTTACTGGACAAAAGTTACAACAACATTCTTAAAATGTTTATATCTAACTGCATTTTTGCTACTCCTCCTCCAAATTTTGTCCAATCTTCCCACCAATTTTTCTTACATTATCATGGGACCTGTCTGATCAAAAGCTTATCAAAGGAATTTTGATTTTCATAACAGTTCTCCTGTAAAGCACTGACAAATGCCAAAAACAGGATGTGAGTGTGTATGTCAATCAATGCATCAATGTATCGTGAAACTTGATAAGTATCTTCGTAACTATGCCAGCAATATACCCAAGACGTTTTATGTTAGTGCCACCTTGTGGTCAAGAACTGTAAAAACTTTTAATTATTACCTTATATCATTAAAAGAATTTGTGCAAAATTCATAGGTAATTTTCCTATAATTCATTAGAGTATGCTGATGTGAATGCACACCAAGGTCTGAAATTCAAGTATGCTTCCTGATGACCATCTTGGATTTTGAAAAAAAAAATTGCTACTCCTCTTACAAATTTTGTCCAATCATCACCAAATATGACCATCACCATATATATAAATAAGAGTAAGTCTCACAAAACTTCCAAATGGTTTGCCAATAATCTGCCAACAAATCTGATAACAAAGCAGCCAAACAGGAAGTGAGGCTGTATCTCAGCAACGACTGTGCTCAATGACGCAAAGCTTGGTACACAACTTCAGGATCATGACCTGAGGCTAAGCAACACATTTTATTAAACAAATTTCACCTACTGGTCAAAAGTAAAAATCACATGCTAAAAAGCTAACTGCCATCTGATCACCACACTGAGGTTCTCACCCTTGGTCCAATCACACTCAGAGGTCAGAGGACAAGTTGTCAATTTTGAGTAGGGACTTTGAAAGACTTTTACTATGCACAGAAGTGTAGAAGACAATCCCATAATTCTGTTCACTACAGAATATGGTGGACAGACATTTTAAGGATGCGATGTATCATAAACTGTGATAAACAGAAAAGCAGGCTTATTATGTATTCAGAACATTATTTATTTATTATTTATTTATTTATTTATATATTTACAGGTCCAGAGGAGGCTGAGGCCAAGACGGAGGACAAGGAGTGAACTCACACTGACTGATTAATTAATCACTTAAATATAGTTAACACTGAATAATTTGACTAACCTTCCTCTATTAAAGCATTATCTAAAGGCAGGCTGGTGTGGTGTCATTGTGTTATGATAAGTAAATAATTATATTTATCTGTTCAAATCTGAGGATCTAATATATACACAGTAACTAAAAGAAATTGACAGTAGTGCAGTAGTTTAAACGTAATGTGCTACACCACCAGATACCACTGGTTATGGGAAGATGGTTCTAGCAATGAAAATCTTATAGCTGAAACGACAAACACAAGATTCTTTGTTCACACAGAACGATGATCAAATTTAACAAAGAAAACACTCTGTCTTAAGAAAATCAACAACAACAACAACAGAATGGTGTGATGTTGTCACCTGATTTATTAAAGAATGTCTTACTTTTTTTTTTAATCTATTTATTGTTATGGTTAATGTTGTGGAAATCAAGCCACAAATCAAGTTAGTTGATGTTCTCACTTATGTTATAGCAGCTATAAAAAGTTGTTCCCTCACCAACCTCTCTTTATCTCTCTCTTAAGGTAAATAAGACAAAAATATCTTAAAGAAAAGAAAAAACTTACAATAACCTGGTTGCATAAGTGTTCACACCCCTTGACTAATATTTAATCAAAGCACATTTTGCTTGTAATACAGCACTCAGTAATTTTGAATCTAAAGTTGAGTCTACCAAGGTAGCATATTGTCATTTGACAATTTTATTACACTCTTCATTGCAAAAATGTTCCACGCTAAGATCAACTGATTAAACAGGTGGAATGAGGTTTGGCTCCTGCTCGGTTGGAATGAAAGCCTGCACACACAATGGCCCTTTCCGGATAAGATCGGACATGCCTTATCTAGATCTATCAATCTGCAATTTGATCTCCTGTACACAACCCTCTTTAAAGTTGTTCCACAGGTTTTCAACAGGATTTACATCTGGGCTTGGTCTGGGCCATTCCAAACTGATGATCTTCCTCTTCTGAAGTCATTCCTTTGTTGACTTGGATGACAGACACCAGCTTAATAAAGTTGCAGAATATGTAAATGACATTAGACATTGGATGCTTAGTAACTTCTTCTCCGTAACTCTGACAAGACAGAAGAACTTCTACTAGAGCCACAGACAGATAGAAGTAATCTTTCTGAGTATGTAGTACCACTAGATGGCCTTTCAGTCATATCATAGCGCCCTTACCCTGAAAACTGTTGCGTGATTCTAGATGATCACATCAGTCACCTGATCCTGCAAACTACTGCCACTCTTTTCTCACTGGTCTCTGTTTGTATGCTGTATTCATATGTCCTGAGGTTCTCTCACGTACCTCCTTTACGTATGCTTGTCTTTGCATTCCAGACCTCAACAGGCTGCACCACATCATTTACCCTGGTTCAGAACCAGACTGTTTTCCATAAGTTCTAAAAAGACCAGGATCTTGTGTTTGTGTGAGGTGTGTCCTATGGATAATCTTTTATTCAACAAGTTGTTTGTTAAATTGTAAATTAAACATAGATTTACATATCTGAGTTAAAAATTGCTGTGTCCTTTCATAGTGAAAACATCTTTCTCCCATTTCTTGACTGGGAGAGATACAGTATTGGCTAATAAGCTTTTACATGTTTTGGAGAGAGCTGTATTTGTTTTAGCTTTAATAATCAATGGAGGCATTTCCAGTTAGTTATTAGAAATATTTTTTGCTTTTATTGCATTTTATTAATTGAATTTATTGTTAAAAAAAAAATGTCCTTGTCCTATGCTAAAAAAAATTCTAATTATTTTCTGAAAGGTGGTAATTTCGAAGAGGTGTGCCCTTATCGAAAGTTATTAGTTATTATTAGTTAGTGCTGGTCATAGGAACGAGCTCAGCATTCGCACAAGAGTTTTATTGGTGTCAGATTATAGAAGAGCTTAAGAAGGATTATTTTTAACACACTCCATGTACATGCACAAAGGAAGGGGTTATAATTCAGAGCAGTGACGGCTGGTGGTGATGTTATCTGAGGGGGTAAATTCTAATATCCGTCAATAGGTCAACAAAAGTTATGGTTGAGCAATGCTTTATATCACAAGGTCTTATGGTGAAAAAACAATCAATAATCATAAATAATCCCCAGTGTTCATGTTCACTGCAGCTCATTTAAGATGAATGTTCTATTTTAGTGAAAAACACCATATTCGCTCATTTCAAAATGTCTTAGATCAGTGATAAAAAAGCAGTTTTCACAATATAACATCCCATTCATTAAATTACATAATATTTAAAAATAGAAACTTGTTGAGGTGTCAGTTGAAGACTTTCATCTAGATAAACTGAATAAGAACTTTGAACTGAATAAGATTTTGACACATTATCCATACACATTTACTTAAGCGGCGCAATCAGCAATTTGGCACATTTTAAAGGAATGCACTGGTGAGATCAGCAACACCAAAAAGGGCTGAAAGACCACTGAAGACAACTAAAGTGGATTATCACAGAATTCTTGCCTTGTTGAAGAAAAAACCCCTTCACTACATCTAGTCAAGTCAAGAACACTCTGGAGGAGTAGACATAACATTGTAACAGTCTAAAATCAAGAGTAGCCTTACGTAAATTTAAATACAGACGGTTTACCTCAAGATGCAAACCACTGGTAATACTCAAGTACAGAATGGCCAGTTTAGACTAAAACCCTCTAAAAAAAGTCTGACCAGTTCTAATGCAAGTTGAACTTGTACCAAGGTGATGGGAAGAGTAGAGTATGGAGAAGGAAAGGAAGTACTCGTATTCAAAGCATACCACATCATCTGTCAGACCTGGTGGAGGTAGTGATGGTGTTAAGGTGTGAGGATGCATGACTGCCAGTGGTGTTTATTGATGATGTGACTGCTGATAAAAGGAGCAGGATGACTTCTGAAGTGTATAGAGATATACCTTCTGCTCAGATTCAGTCAACTGCTGCAAAACGTCGGGTTACACATGTAACCTTGTTTCCTGAGAAGGAACGAGACATTTTCACGAGGCATTTAGCATAACAGTATGGGGGGCACGCCTTGTGCGTGACCGTACCTGAAGCTTGTGTAAAAATCATGCCTCTACTAATAGGCCTGCCATGATTAGGTGACGTGGCAATTATGCGTATCGCATGATATATATATGGCACCTGTGAACCGCGCCGCCAGCCTCTATTATCTGAAGCATCTGAAGAACCATGTTTGAGCTGGCCAAAAGGTGCTACTATTAGACTGTCTTGGCAACTCCCAATAAAGCTTGTGGGAGCAGATGGGGGCAGCATACAGATGTGACGTCAGCCACATGTGTGGACTCCACCCAAAAGCCTCCCAAGATCCAGCTTTATCTTGCTCAGTGTTGATAGGATTGACACTACACATTTTCAGGGGATAGAAATGGCCTCATCGTAGTAGAATCCTACAACCCCTTGAAAAGTTATCCACTGCACCGGGAAAGCATACTTTTTGAGATTCAACCTGAGCCCCAAGCTCTTCATGTGGGAGGACAATATCTCGATGTTGAACCGCCAGCTCCCTGGATCGGTACTAGATTTAACCAGTCATCCAGGTAGTTTGGTAGACCAGATGTCCTGGAGTCCCAATGGAGCCAGAGTGACATCCATGCATTTTGAGAAGGTTGGGGGGATAAAACTAGCGATATTCCTATGTGGAAACACGCACCTTTTAGATCTATTGCCACAAACCAGTTCTTGAACTGAATCTGTAGCACAATAAGTTTCAGCATGAGCCTCTGAACCTTTATGTCCAAAGAGTATGGTTCAGATGACGCAATCTAAAATAGGCCACTTACTCCCCACTTTTTGCGGAACAGGAAATAATGGCTGTAAACCTCCCTTCCCTTCGGGATCAGGGTACATGTTTATGGCCCCATTGTCCAAAAAAGGGAGCTTACTTCCTGCACTAACGTCTGACTTTGGTCTGTGCTGACTGCTGTGGTGAGCATACCTGTGAACAGGAGGGGTTGAGCTATAACTGGACCTGGTAACCCCTTTTCTATGGTAGACAGAACCCATGGAGACACTTTATCAGTAGTTGCATGCTGCCCGATGGTCCTTTAGTGACGTTAACTATTCCACACATTCTATTGAGGAGGAGTATCAGATTTTCGTTGCCCTGTGACAGCTCGCTGACCAGAGGAACACTGAAAACTTGAGGACGCCGCTTGGCTAGGGAGGCCCTACAGTAGCACTGGGGGTTATCTGCCCTAACAACCTCATGTCCCCAGATACATCGCTCCACACTCCTCAGTGGACGCACTTCTTTGCCTGCTTGGCCTTTATGACCATTCTCAGATCAGGCCTAAAACAGACCGCTACTGTGGCCGCCCGGTTCCCCTGGCTGTCTATGGGGGTTGGCGGGCTTCCATACTCACTACCGGGTCTCCCTCACACATAGTGCTGGCCCAGGCTCCCCTCATGGACGCCTAGGGTGAGCTTGAGACAACATCGCCATATGACAAGCTTACTCAGCAAGTCTGCTTGGTAGGCTTGCCACCCTGTCATTGTCTGCAGTGACCCACAAGCAAGTCTACTACTGCATAGGCTTGCCCACCAATGCCACCTTGGATGCAAGCGCCGCCCCCCATAATTACCTGGTGGGAGAGGTAGCTAGCAGCCTTCTCCACCTTGAGCATAGCTAAATAGCCATGCCGTTCATTCCCACAATGGCCAAATAATCCAACATTGTGGGGTTATAGAATATGGTGTTGGATTGAAATAAAGAAAAACATAATACCAATAAAACAGAAATAGGATAATTCGTTAATAAAACACACAGAACAGCCAAAATTAGAGAAACAACAATTTATTAAGGTGAAGGGGGGCTGGTAGGAGAATAGGAGGGGAGAGGAGCAGTGTAAGGAGAAGAGAAGGAGTATCGGTAGGGGGTATGCGCCCAGGGCCAGACGAATCATCAGAATATTCAGGGCTGGTGGGTTTGTAAGGAGTGTGGCGGGCCAGAGTCACATCGGAGCGGTTCCATGTCATGTCCGCCCAGATAATCGTCAGTAGTATGAGTAGAAGGTGAATGACAGAGGGTCTGTCTGAGTAGAAGAATCCACCAGAGTGACAGCAGGGCTGGCGATAACGAAGAGGGTGGAAAAGTGGAGGTAGAAGAAGGGACGCGGAGAACATCCACAAGGAGAGCCGTCAGCAGCAAGTGTGTGACAGCTGATACCGAGATTCTAAATCTAGGCCCTCTAACCTCTCCATAGCAGCAGACAGAAATCCCAGCTTGCACGCGGTTGCTGTATAAACACACAATAGGGTAACATAAACCACAAGGGGAAGACCATAAATCACCCTGAAGGGAAAAGCTATAATTATAGAGATAAAGATCGTGAGAAGAGTAAAATCAACACTTACCCATAAGTAAAATCCCTTAATGGAAAGAACCAAGAATAACAAACACTCCACTCCGCTCAGAGGAAAGAACCGAATGAGACATGATTGGGAAGTACCACGGGTTTTTAAAAAACCACTCAGACCCAGGAGGATCATAAGGGTGTGGGAAAATGAGTAAAACAAAAACATAATGGTATGGGAAAGGAAGGGAAAAAATGCACATATGGGAAACTGAAAACGGTAAATGTCAAAACATATTGGTTGTTGAAATGTGTATAATGAGTGATATATTGGTTGCTAATTAAAGCAGGAACACAAACATATAAGGGGCCTGGGAAAAGAGGAACTTCTGGCATAATGGTATATGAGATAAGAAGAAGGGGCGGTGGCTCATAGAAGAATTGTATAAAAGGGAGCCCGTCCCAGGCATATGAGATCACTTTTGAGACGTCCCAAACTGTTTGGATCTCAGGTAACTGGAATCAATAAAGCTGGACCTTCATCTTTTCTCACTCACTGGTTCCGTGTGGTGATTAAGACTTTCAGTGTTTCTGCTGAGAATCTATTGTAAGTATATTCAATATTTTCTAAATTGTTATATTGGTAATAAGAAAGTAGGTAAAAATTTGACCTACAATGGCTTATGCGTGGTTTACCCCCAGAATCCTGAGATTTTGTCATAAACTTCTAGAAGACAGGGGAGTTTCTGCAGTGTGAGGAATTTACTTTCACTGGGTAATGACTTCAAGCAGCTCTTTATATACTGTTCTCAGTTTATAACACATCCTTCTAACTCCTCTGAGTCAGAGAGGAATTATTACCCTTTTGGCTTTCCATAGCGAGGGGAGTAGTCGTGACGCAAACTCTAAAATCCAGCGGAGAGCCGAACCCGGAGGACAGAGCAAGAGATAGAGCAGCGCTCGTCCCCGGCTCCTCTTCCGGATCTAAGAGATCCCCGAACCTAAGACGGCTGGCTGCCTCGGCAGCAGCCTGCCCAGATCCGCGAGGCTCTGAAACCCGAGCTGCTTAATGTAGCGTTACCATGCGCAGCCTCTCGAGGCCGCCATCGCATACTACACCGCTAACACTTCACCTAGAAAGTGTGCACTTTTCCCCGTGATGAAACGGGAACAAGCCGTTACACACTTTTTGAACTCTTTCTCACTCATTACTCATTACTTACCTCTCTTTTCCTTTAGAAAATGGATAAAAAAAAAAGGTCACAGATTTTGAGAAAATATCGAGTAGAAATGAAGCGTTTTTGTCACACAAACAACAGACATGCAGTCTCACTGAAGATAATAAGGCGTGGCGTGGTTCACAGGTGCCATATATATATATATATATCATGCGGCGCGCCAATTGCCACGTCACCTGATCATGGCAGGCCTATAAGTGATTTTACACAAGCTTCGAGATACCGGTCCACAGCACAAGGCATTCCCATACTGTTATGCTAAATGCAACGTCGAAGTTCCCTTTGAAAGGAAACTGATAGGACAGCAAAAGGGCTTCTTGAGGCAAAGAAATGGAATGTTGTTAAGTGGCCGAGTCATTCACCTGACCTCAACCCAGCTGAGCATGTAAACTTTGATTGTACCATGTGTCTCTGAGTGGAACGTGAGAAGCCCACAATGAAACACAGCTATCTGTTCAGGGCTTTTCGGTCCTGGGTTCAGCAGTTTCCATACCATGCTCAGATGCATGTTCATCTCAGTAAACTGTCTATAGCAACAGTATAGAAAGATTAGGATCGCTGGGAGAACTTGAATTTCAGCGCAGTCACAAATGGTACAACTATTGTCTGGCTTTGTTCAACTGAACTTGAATGTGATGAGTCCAAGTCAGATCCTCAGAGATGTGTACTCCAAAGGTAACTGAAGCTGCTCAATCTCTCCATGGGGTCCTACAAATCTCAAGAAGGGTGTAGTTCAGCTTTTTATTTATGACAACATAGCTGTCATATTTGTTTTCTTTTCTAAAGTAAAGGTTTATTATTTAGTTGGGCAAGCACTGAAGGTATGTAGGCACCTTATTGTTATTCTACCTTTTCTTCATCTTCTGCTTCTGGCTAGGGTGTCTACGACAGCCCAAAGAATCATCTTGTAAAAAGTTGTGAAATTTGGCATACTGACTGGGGAGAGTCTAAGGAATGTTCTCACCAAATGTGTGCCAAGTGCCACCATCTGGACAAATTTGGACCTAATTGGTTGTACGTTTGTATCATAACCTTTGAACCGTGTGTACAAAATTTAAAAGCCAAGCATCCCTGGATCCCTGTTTTGAGACCAGTTCAGTGCACCCTATGATGTAAATTTCCACCACATTACATTTTCCACCCTCTTGGATTTGATCAAAAACTGTTTGTTTTTTTCACTACTCCTCCAACAAATTGTGTCTAATCATTACCAAATTTTGAAAATATCATCTTCACAGTAAGCCTCACAAAAGTTACCATAAGAATTTAGATGTCTGTAATGGGAAAACATCTGTAACAGGCCAACATCTGTAATGGGCCAACAAATCTGACAGCGAAGCAACCAAAAGACTTTGTGTACCGACATAAAACCTGATAGGCAACTTTAGGACCATGAGCTGAGGCTATGCAACAAATTTTGTGCCAGCACCAACTACTGCATTAATAATTGCAACAATTGCAGTGTGTTGATGAATGTGCGGCTCACCAAGTCTGGGTTCTTGGCCCTCTGAAAATGCTGGTTGCAACATATTATTATTAGTATTAGTTTATTTATTTATTTATTTGCTAAAGCTACTGCATAGATGTATACATAGATTTTTTTGCAAGAGATAATGCTAAGGAATAGCCTAAGGAAATAGCAGAAATGTGCAGAAAGTAGTTTTAAATAGTATTTTATTGAAGGGAAACAATACTATTTATTATTCCACTGTCTGTTGAAGTCTGGATTCTGGTCAGAATTTGTTCCTTAATTTCATTAATTGTAAATAAATTTGTTTTGTTTAACCCAGTATTTTGGTTTTGTATTAACACCTTTGAGTAGTAAGTGTGTGTGTGTATGGGTGTGGGTGTGTTTTGTACTACATGTACTACAGACTGTAGTTAAATGTGATATAAAGGCCATTGTCTACTGTATAACCCTACTTAACACAAATGTCTGGAATACAGAAAGGTGAGATCAACAAGTATTATTAAATCCCATACCTGCATTCCCACATGTATCTCTCTTTTACTGCATATTCCAGGATATGAGCGTCATAAGGAAGTGGTTTACTTCTCCTTTTGTGCCTATATAAACCTCTATGAGGACAGAAATTCTGCAGGTGAAACAATATGGAGTTTGGATTCGTGATATTTTTGCTCAGCTCTGCTCTTTTCGGGCACAGTTCTGGATTCACAACACGTAAGTCTGCAATTAATCTTTTGAATAATTACTTGCTTTATGCTTGGACTGGCACCCTGTCCAGGGTTTACCCCGGCTTGTGCCCGATACTCCCAGGGATAGGCTCCAGGTTCCCCCGCAACCCTGAAGATGGAGTAAGCGGTAGAAGATGGATGGATGGATGGACTTGCTTTATGCTTCATGCTTTATTTAGAGTAGCAAAAAAAGCATTGTGCATTTTAATTGATGAGAATCTGTTCATCATCCTTTTGTTCACTACTTTAAAAGTTAATCTGATGTTATACAGATGATGGAATAAAACACTCCATATGATGCTGTTACAGGAAAATAATCAGCAATGTGTTGGTGTGATGAAGCAGAGCATTATTACAACCCTGATGTTGATTATTTTATTATTAGAGCACATCCCCAAGTGTTTTATTCCTCTTTCCATAATATTTCATAATTATGTTTTTTTTTTTAATAGCTGATGCCACACTGTACTGGAACACAACAGCAGGTATGTAGATGTAAATATAGATTAAATTTACATTTATCCAAAGCGACTTACAAATAAGCAAAGCGATATATCAAGCAGAGAACAATACTACTATACAAGATCCATTAATTGAATACTAGAGGAAGCAAAGTGCACAGAGTCGAGGTGTAAGTGGGTTTTTTTCCCCTCTAGGAGTTGGTTAGGTGTTCACAGAAGAGGTGGGTCTTTAGCTGTTTTTTGAAGATAGTGAGAGATTCTGCAGTCCGGATTGAGATTGGACATGCATTCCACCACTGGGGAACCGTAAGCGTGAAGGTTCTGGAAAGGGATTAGTGATCCACTACAATAGCTCAGTGTTCTGACGTCTCTTATAGTACCAGTGATTTGGTATGTGTGTGAATTGTCCCGACAACAGGTGGGGTTTCATTATCCTCAACCACCTGTTATGGCCAAGTCTAGGTTAGGTCACACAGAGTAACCAGCTAAGGATTCAATAGAATTGACCTTTAAAAATGAAGGAGCCAGGAATAACACCACAAACAGGGTTGTTCAAAAGTTGTGGTATATTGTAATACACAATTATATACATATAACTGTACAAATGAACCAAACCAGGCATAACTTCGGGGTGGGCCAAGGCCAAAATAATAAACAAAAGAATTCTATTGTTAGGTAGCTAGCTTACCTAAAAGAAAATAACAAAGAAAATACAAATACTTCCCTTAACTACCTAAGCCAAAAACAGAGACAAAAGGACCCCCTCCCAAAAGAAATGTCAGCCACAACCCTACTGCCAAGTGCAAAATATATACAGTGGTGAAGAGTATACACATACACAGATGCAGGGACAACCAAACTCAATGTTAAAAACCAGGCAAGAGTCAAAAACAGAAGACCATTCAGAATACAGAATTTGTTAACCAAAAGGGCGAGCAACATGAAACAAACAATCTCCTAAGAACAAATCACACATAACCACCTCTGACATCCCACACCATTTTCACCCCCTCTTCCTCTTTAAATATGATCATCAATTAGTGATGTCATCCGGGCGGAATGCAAGGCAGGCTAGGGCAGGCTGGAACACTGAAAGGGAGTTCAGGCCTGCACACAAAAAAAAGTTCCATCCCAAAGATAGCAGGTTTCTCCATTCTAGACCTTCTTCCATTCTTTAGTTTCCTATTTTCTTAAACATCTCTAACTGAATATTTTCTCACTCTATTTAAGAATCCACGACGACAGAAAGGTCACTAACAGCATGTTTCAGTACCGAATACTGATGTTCTGAATCAGCAATCATATTAATATTAAAGGAATGAACTGATTTTGAGTTCATTTATTATTACATGTCCGATTTGTTTAGTTTTATTTATTTCATTTGATTTGACTTTTTATTTTTTTTAGATTCCATTAGCCATCGTATCGGGGTACTTATATTTGTGATAGTGTTTAAAACCGTGGTGTTTTTCAGTTGGAACTCCATGTGGTGGAACACTGACTCAATCACGAGGGGAATTTTTCAGCCCCAATTATCCCAATAATTATCCCAATAACGCAAACTGCACATGGAGCCTGCTGGCTGGAGAACTGCAGGTGGTTTCGTTAAACTTCACGTTCGTCGAGTAAGAAATCACCTTCCTGTTTCTCACCTGCTGATAAATCATACCTGACTTTGTTTAGATCTTTATCATTTAAGAATATTTATTTGTGGTTAGTTTCATTACACTGTGCTGAGCAGATTTTAATTTGTTTCCTTTTGCTTTTCTTCAGTTTGGAGTCAAACTATGACTTTATCCGCGTGTACGACGGTCCGTCTGCTCAGTATTCACTTTTGGGTTCTCTGACTGGAAATTAGAGAGCTACCTTCAACTCCAGCAGCAGATACATGACCGTCGTTTTCTCCACTGACCACAGCGTGACTCCACAAGGTTTTCGGGCTGAATGGGCTTTCAAAGTACGTATTTGTTCAACTTATTTAATTTCAATTTCTGTGTGTGTTTGTGTGAGCAGAACTCATCTATCCAACTGTCTAAACAGGAAGTTCATCACAGTTTTCACTTGAAGTCAGTTTTTTAAGATTATCAGCTGTTCACTCATTGGAGACATGAGTGCAAAACTGGTCACATCAATAGTAGTCCAAAGTCTTCCTTATGGTTTTTAAGTGGTACCATCCTCAGTGATCTCATTATTCGTTAGGCCGTCCCATGTCGGGCGCATCCTCTCCACCTGCTAACCTGCTAAATCTTTGCTACATGCTTTAAGAATGTGTCATGGCATATATACATCTAAATTCAAAGAAATTCCTTTTTAAATAACAGGGCAGGATTCAGCAAAACAGCCAAAAATGACCAAAAATAGGGCTCCTCCATTGTCAAGTTATGGAGGAAGACGGATGCAAGTGCAGAATTTTTTTGTGAAGAGCGAAAAACTACGGCTACACAGCGAGTCAACACAAAATAACAAAAATACTTGATTTGGATGTATACTTTGGGTCATTGTCGTCCTGAAAAGTGAAATTTCTTTTCATCTTCAGTTACTAGCAGACACCTGAAGGTTTTTCATCTATCTAAAATCGGCATTTGTAGCTAATCATGAATACCTCCACCTTGATAAATGCCCTGGTTCTGACTGAAGAAAAACAGCCATAATGCATGATGCTGCCACCACCGTGCTTCACCGTAGCAACGGTGTTCTTTTAGTGATGTGCCTTTTTTGCACCAAATATACCTTTTTGGAATTGGTCTCATCAGGCCATCCATAACACATTTTGCCACATGGTTTGGGGGTTTAATTGAGCTTGGATGTTTTTTTTGTGAGAAAGCCTTCCGTCTAGGCCCCCTACCCCACAGCCCAGACGACAGAGAAGAGAGATTGTTGTCATGTGCAGAGTGTAATCAGTACTTGTCAGATATTCCTGCAGCTCCTTTAATGTTGCTGTCGGTGTTTTGGCAGCCTCCCTGGTAAGCTTTTGTCCTTTTATAAAAGTTGGAGGGACGTGCTGTTCTTGGTGATGTCACTGTAGTGTTCTATTTTCTCCACATGTTGATGATGGCCTTTACTGTATTCCATGGTACATTGAGTGTTTTAGAAATTCTTTAATAACCCCTCTCCTGATCGATACTGTGCGTGTTTTGTAATCTTTTTGTGAACCATGGCTTCAGTAGTGGGTTGTGAAGAAAATCCCTAAAATGTTTCTGATTGTTTTTCATTCAGGTTTTTATACATCATAATTTCACATTGAGGGTGGAAAAAGTTCTAACATGATTTATCCTGGTTTCATTTGTTTTTCATCATAAAAACTGCCATTGTAACAGGGGTGTGTAGACTTTTAATATTGTAGCGGGATCAGCCCAGGGGGGCGAAGGCGCCGCAACCAACAAAACACACGGGGAGGCAGGTTGTAGTGAGAGAAGTGAGGGAAACCCCCAGGATTTATTTGTCCTTCAATCCGTGGTGGTGTGTGTGTGTGTGTGTTTGGGTGCGTGTGTGCGTGTGGGGGGATAGGGGAAACCCGGCGGGGCGGGGCTGGCGTAGCGGCGTCCTCCGGGTGGTCGGGATTCCCGGAAGAGGCTGGGAAGGAGCGGTTCCCTGTGCGGTTTCTCGGCCTCACCACTGTCCTTCGTCTGTCGCCGTCCTCGTCCGGGCGCGGAGCCCTCTGTGAGCGGAGAGGGAGAGAGAGAGAGAGGGAGAGAGAAGAGAGCGCGGAAACGGTTAGGTAAGCCCGTTGGCTGCTCTGATTCAGTGGCAAATACCTCGGTCATTAGCTGCCTACGTAGCCGAAGTTGATCTCCTCCCTTCGTGAGGCGGAAGGGTGTCCTTCTTTATCCCCTCCTTCTGGAGCTGGATTGGTGAACCTCCTGCTCCCGGTTCGCCAATCCACGCTGCCGGCCGCGGCGGGGTTGGCTCCACCCTGCAGTGACGGCCCTTCCGGTTAAGCGTTGGGACCGGGCGCGAGGCTGCCCGCCTCATGCCGGGGCGGCAGTCGGGGGAAGGAGCGAACCTCCTAGTTTGCGTGCCGGGTGTTGGTCCGCCGCGACAGTACCCCCTCAGCTCCGAGCCTACTGCCGCTGGGAGGTGGGCCCAGAGCATGTCCCGTCGCGAGAGCCCATCCGCATTCCGTGCAGGGGGCCCCACCCGGTGCTCTTCTCCGTCGAAGGTTTGGGAGAGGTCCGCGCCCAACCCTGTTTCAGATGGTCGGTGTGTACCGTGAAGGGGGGCGAAAAATCCGGTTCCAACACACTGGGGCACTGGTAAGGGCCCGTTTCAGGCTTGAGGCCCTCTCCGCCTCGGTTGACCACTTCACCCGGTCCGGCTGGCCCTTTTTGGTGAGATCTGAAAGAGGTGCAGCTATCGCCGAAGTTAGGCACGAATCTCCGATAGTACCCTGTCAACCCCAAGAAGGCACGTACCTGTTTCTTTGATGAGGGGCGAGTGGTCCCTTCTGGCTCGATCTTCCTCGTCTGTGGCTTCAGCAACCCCATCTCACGGTACCCCAGGTACTGTGCCTCGGTTAATCCCAGGTGACATTTCTTGGGGTTGGCTGTCAGTCCGGCTTTCCGAGCCCCCTCAGGACCTCCCCAGATGGAACAGGTGGTCCGACCAGGTGGAGAGGTGGACAGACATTGTCCAAGTAGGCGGCTGCGAAGCTGCGGTGTGGTCATAGGACGATGTCCATCAGCCGTTGGAAGGTGGCTGGTGCCCCGTGTAAGCCAAAGGGAGGGACCCGTTCTGCCAGTGGCCGGTGGAGGTACTAAAGGCGCCTTCTTGGGCCTGGCATCGGGCGCTAGGGCAACTTGCCAATACCCCTTGGTGAGGTCCAGGGTGGATATAAGCGGGCCCTCCCCAGTCGCTCCACCAAGGTCCCCACTCAGGGGAGGGTAAGCTATCGAAGTCCGATACCTGGTTCAGTCTCCGGAAAGTCATTACACAGGCGCATGCTTCCGTCGGGTTTCGTTACATGATGATGGGACTGGACCAGGGGCTGGATGACTCCTACGATCCCATCCCTTAGCATTCGCTCCACCTCCTCCTCGATGGCCTTCCGCCGGGCCTCAGGGACCCGGTAGGGTCTCTGTCTAACTACCACACCCGAGGGTGTCTTGATCGTGTGGTGAACCACCTGGGTCATCCCCGGGGAGGAGGAGAACACGTCTGGGATTGGTCCACCCAACTCGTTGAGTTCCGCTCTCTGCGCTGGGGTGAGGTCTTCCCCAAAGTGACCAAGGCACGCTTGTCAGGATCTGTGTCCCGGCCCGCGTACGCTGAAACCGTCGGGACTGGTTCCACCCACCTCTTCAGCAGGTTGATGTGGTATAACTTCCCGTCGACGCTTTACCGGGTTGTTGCAGGCGGTAGTTGACGGCTCCCCGTCGCTCAGGGACGTATACGGACCCTGCCACTGGGCCAGGAACTTGCGCGCGCTGCTAGGCAGTAGAAGCAGGACCTGATCCCCCAGATGGAACTCGGGGCTGTGCCGGGCAGTTATACACCCGCGCTGCTGTTCTTCCTTGCGGGCACGCATATGTTCCTGCACTATTGGCGCCCGCGCGGTCAATTCTATCTTGCATCTCCTGCCGCGTACTCAATGATCGGCGGGTGCAGGGACGGCTGTTCCTCCCAGGCTTCGGCGTGACGTCCAGCAGTCATCTTGCGCCGCCCAAACAGGAGCTCAAACGGGGTGAAGCCTGTGGACGCCTGGGGGCACTCCCGGACGGCGAAGAGTACATAGGGGGAGGAGGTCCCAGTTCCTCCCTCGGTCGTCTACACCACCCGCCGTAGCATCCGTTTGAGCATCTGATTGAAACGCTCCCACGAGTCCGTCGGTTTGCGGGTGGTAGACAGACGTCTTCAGATGTTTCACCTGCAACAACCGACACAGATCCGTCATTAATTTTGACACGAAGGCGTACCTTGGTCGGTCAGGATGTCCTTGGGAATGCCCACCCGACTGAAAAGGAGCATTAGCTCCCTGGCGATGTTGGGGAAGTGGCCGCTTGCGTAGCGGCGCGGCTTCCGGGTACCGGGTGGCATAGTCCACAACAACGGGGATGTACTCGTGGCCCGCGCTGATGACTTGGGAAGGGGCTCACCAGGTCCATACCAATCCGGCTCGAATGGAACGCCTATGATGGGTAGCGGAATGAGGGGTGCCGGCGGGGGCTTCCTGGGCGTGGTGCGCTGGCACTGAGGGCATTGCTGGCAGAACCCCCGGACCTCGGCATCCATCCCCGGCCGCCCGAACCGGTCCCTCAGCTTCTCCAGCGTGTGCGTGCCCCTAGGTGACCGCCGGGGGTGGGCATGGGCCAGGTGCATTACTAGGTTAGTCCTTGTCCGTGGTACCACCAGGAGGTCCGTCGGTTCCCCTCGGTGACAGACTACGTTGGTAGAGGGGCCCCCTTTCACGAGGAAGTACGAGGTGGGGAGCCTCAGGTCGGGGTTCTGGGTGACCCCCTCTATCACGCGCACTTGTGCCCAACAGTGTTTCAGGCGGTCGTCCTCCTTCTGCTCCCGGCCGAACTTCCCTTCCCGGTTCACCTGTTGGGACACAGAGGACACCGGATTAATAAATCGGGAGGACTCACGTTCAGTTGGCGTCTCCGCCGGTAGGCTAGGCAGACTGCCCGGCGTTAGGTCCTCTGGGTCCGTCGCGATGGCTTCTTTGCCTCGGTCGCCGGGCCCGTTGGGAGCCCCGGCCAGTCTCTCCCAGGAGCAGTGGCACCGGAAGAGTGGGGATCACGCCCACATGGAAGGCCAGGTCCCGGCTGTCTCCGGATCCGACCTCGGCTGCCGGGATCTCCGGGTCTCCCCATGGATGCAGGTAACGGCGAGGATTCCCTCCGTTGTAGTGCTGTGGGAGGATCGTACGGTCGGGAGCGTCACTGTGCTCCCGGTGTCCAGTAGGGCGGTGACGGGTCTTCCTTCTACCCACACCCTCTGGGTGGGGCCCTCGGAGGAGGCTGTTGGAGGTGGAAGCGTGCACCCAGCTAGCCATGGTTTCTGGGTCGGCTGGCGGGGCTCTATCTCTGGTTCCGTGGGCATGGGCTCGTCAGTGGGGGTCATCCGGCTTGGTGACCTCCGGTGGGTCCTCCACGGCCCAGGGGGCCGTTGACGGTCAGGCTGGGGCCCTGAGGTCCCGAGGGGTCGGGCAGAGGGCTGATGGTCCACCTGGCTAAACCCGGGCGTGGTCATAGTACACTCCAGCTCCGACATGAGCGCCCGGGGTGATTCTGGCGCCTGTGCCCCTACGGCCTGTCGTTCTAGGCGGGGTACGCCTCAGGAACCGGTAATCGCCACCTCTCTACCACCTCCGTGGCTGTATACTGGTACCGGCCGGGCACCGCTTAGTGAGTCGGATCAGAGCGTTTAGTTGCCCGCGGGGAGGGGGCGGCCCAGGCTGGTAGACCCAGTTGTGGAACTCTACTGCCGCCTGGCACGTGGTGCGGCCACACCACGCCAGGACCCCCTCTTTCATCGTTGGGTAATCTGCGGCGTCTTCTGGTTCGAGGCTGTAATAGGCGGTGCGTGCCTCCCCCGTGAGTAACCCGCCAATGGCCCTGGGCCAGTCATCCCGATCCCACCCCTCCCGACGGGCAATATTTTCGAAGGTTTCGAAATAAGCTACGAGGTCTTCGTCGGGGGAGAGGGGTGGTAATAGGCGGCGGAGCTTGCATCTGGGGTCCGGGAGGGGTGTGGTAGCGGGGGTCAGGGTCTTAAGGTCCACCAGCGTTTGGGTGGCCACCTGGAGGCTTTCGGCGAGCTGCTGAGTAATGGTCTGTTGCTGGATGCTGGACCCTGCAGGTGTTTTAAAGATTGCTCCATGAGTTGTGTGGGTTTTTTTTTTGTTTTTTTTAGGGGCGGGTCTGTGCTACTGCCTGCATCCTCCACCAATTTAGCGGGATCAGCCCAGGGGGGCGAAGGCGTAGCACAAACACACGGGAGGCAGGTTGTAGTGAGAGAAGTGAGGGAAAACCCAGGATTTATTTGTCCTTCAATCCGTGGTGGTGTGTGTGTGTGTGTGTTTGGGTGCGTGTGTGCGTGTGGGGGGGATGAGGGAAACCCGGCAGGGGCGGGGCTGGCGTAGTGGCGTCCTCCGGGCGTGCGGGATTCCCGGGAAGGGAGCTGGGAAGGAGCGGTTCCTGTGCCGGTTTCCGGCCTCACCACTGTCCTCTCTGTCGTCGCCGTCCTCGTCCGGGCGGAGCCCTCTGTGAACGGAGAGAGGGAGAGAGAGAGAGAGCGCGAACGGTTAGGTAAGCCCGTGTTTGCGCGGATTCAGTGGCAAATACCTCTGTCATTAGCTGCCTACGTAGCCGAGTTGATCTCCTCCCTTCGTGGGCGGAAGTGTGTCCCTTTATCCCCTTCTTCTGGAGCTGGATTGGTGAACCTCCTGCTCCCGGTTCGCCAATCCGCCGCCGGCGCGGTGGGGGTTGGCTCCACCCTGCAGTGACGGCCCTTCCGGTTAGCGTTGGGACCGGCGCGAGGCTGCCCGCCTCGTGCCGGGGCGGCAGTCGGGGAAGGAGTGAACCTCCTAGTTTGCTCGTCGGGTGTTGGTCCGCCGCGACAATATCTATTGTACTTCAGACTCTACTTTATGAAAACAAATATATTTTTTAAAAATGATGTTGTGTAAGGCGTTCTATCTAAATACAGATGACAGCACATAAAGTTAACATTTTTTAAATGACTTAAAACAAAAAACTAACTCCTACAGCCTACTGTGTGTGTGTGTGTGTGTGTGTGTGTGTGTGTGTGTGTGTGTGTGTGTGTGTGTGTATGTGTGTGTGTGTGTGTGTGTGTGTGTGTGTGTGTGTGTTGGGTCTGGACCGCTGCTGTAACTGTGATTATGTGAATGTAAATGATGGTCTGTATGACGTAATGAATCAGAAATCATATTAATATTAAGAGGCATGAATTGATTTTGAGTTGCTCTATTATTAAATGTCAGATTTGTTTAGTTTTATTTATTTCATTTGATTTGACTTTTTGTTTTAGATTTCAGTAGCTGCAGGGATCATTGTGGATATAATGGTACGCTCTGTTCCTGCACCAGCTCCTGTCCGTCCTCTGGGAAACTGCTGCAATGATTATTACAGTGAGAACTATTTCTTAAAAATCTAGTTAATGTAATAAAGTTTAAAAAATCTAGTTATCATAAGATACATGTCATTTTTAAGTCCTAAATTAACATTACTATTTATTATTAAACTTTTCAATCGGTAAATGAAAAATAAAAAAGATTTTACTTTTAGTTTGTATTTATTTATTTTTTTCTTTTCGTTCTTTCCCTTGTTGATAGGATGGAGAGTTAGAAACAGATGGAAAGAACTAGTGACAGTGTGAAATCAGTAGTAGTGTTTACAAAAATGCAGACACAGAAATCTGATGTTTAATACATAAAGTGTGAACTTTTTACCATTTTTCATATAGATTATTGTTTCCCCGCCAACACAACACCAACAACAACAACACCAACAACAACAACAACACCAACAACAACAACAACACCAGGTAACAATGTAGTTCTCTATAACCGGTGTATTCTCAGTAAAACTGCTCTGTCTCCTCCATTTTTTCTCTTTATTTGGATCTAGAAATCGTTTCTGTTTCTCCATTCTAGACCTTCTTCCATTCTTTAGTTTCCTATTTACTTAAACGTCTCTAACGGAATATTTTCTCACTCTGTTTAAAAATCCACGACGACAGAAAGGTCACTAACAGCAGTTAATGTTTCAGTAGCGAATACTGATGTTCTGAATCAGCAATCATATTAATATTAAAGGAATGAACTGATTTTGAGTTCATCTATTATTACATGTCCGATTTGTTTAGTTTAATTTATTTCATTTGATTTGACTTTTTTTTTTTTTAGATTCCATTAGCCATCGTATCGGGGTACTCATATGTGTGATAGTGTTTAAGACCGTGGTGTTTTTCAGTTGGAGCTCCATGTGGTGGAAATCTGACTCAATCACGAGGGGAATTTTTCAGCCCCAATTATCCCAATAATTATCCCAATAACGCAAACTGCACATGGAGCCTGCTGGCTGGAGAACTGCAGGTGGTTTCGTTAAACTTCACGTTCGTCATGTAAGAAATCACCTTCCTGTTTCTCACCTGCTGATAAATCATACCTGACTTTGTTTAGATCTTTATCATTTAAGAATATTTATTTGTGGTTAGTTTCATTACACTGTGCTGAGCTGATTTTATTTTGTTTCCTTTTGCTTTTCTTCAGTTTGGAGTCAAACTATGACTTTATCCGCGTGTACGACGGTCCGTCTGCTCAGTATTCACTTTTGGGTTCTCTGACTGGAAATCAGAGAGCTACCTTCAACTCCAGCAGCAGATACATGACCGTCGTTTTCTCCAGTGACTACAGCGTGACTCCACAAGGTTTTCGGGCTGTATGGGCTTTCAAAAGTACATATTTGTTCAACTTATTTAACTTCAATTTCTGTGTGTGTTTGTGTGAGCAGAACTCATCTATCCAACTGTCTAAACAGGAAGTTCATCACAGTTTTCCCTTGAAGTCAGTTTTGTTGAAGTTATCAGCTGTTCACTCATGGAGACTTGAGTGCAAAACTGGTCACATCAATAGTAGTCCAAAGTCTTCCTTATGGTTTTTAAGTGGTACCATCCTCAGTAATCTCATTATTCGTTAGTATAATGAGATTCTCCACCTGCTAACCTGCTAAATCTTTGCTACATGCTTTAAGGAATGTCCGTGGCATGTATACATCTAAATTCAAAGACATACCTTTTAAATAACAGGGCAGAATTCAGCAAAACAGCCAAAAATGACCAAAAATAGAGATCCCCCATTGTCAAGTTATGGAGGCGAAGACGGATTCAAGTGCAGAATTTTTTTGTGAAGAGCGAAAAACTACGGCTACATGATGAGTCAACACAAAATAACAAAAATACTTGATTTGGATGTATACTTTGGGTCATTGTCGTTCTGAAAAGTGAAATTTCTTTTCATCTTCAGTTACTAGCAGACACCTGAAGGTTTTTCATCTATCTAAAATCGGCTGGTATTTGTAGCTATTCATGATTCCCTCCACCTTGATAAATGCCCTGGTTCTGACTGAAGAAAAACAGCCGTAATGCATGATGCTGCCACCACCGTGCTTCACCGTAGCAACGGTGTTATTTTGGTGATGTGCCTTTTGTTTGCACCAAATATACCTTTTGGAATTGGTCTCATCAGGCCATCCATAACACATTTTGCCTCATGGTTTGGGGGATTTATTTGAGCTTGGATGTTTTTTTGTGAGACAACGCTTCCGTCTAGGCGCCCTACCCCACAGCCCAGACATGCGAAGAAAGAGAGATTGTTGTCATGTGCAGAGTGTAATCAGTACTTGTCAGATATTCCTGCAGCTCCTTTAATGTTGCTGTCAGTTTTTTGGCAGCCTCCCTGGTAAGCTTTTGTCTTGTCCTTTTATAAAAGTTGGAGGGACGTGCTGTTCTTGGTGATGTCACTGTAGTGTTCTATTTTCTCCACATGTTGATGATGGCCTTTACTGTATTCCATGGTACATTTAGTGTTTTAGAAATTCTTTAATAACCCCTCTCCTGATCGATACTGTACGTGTTTTGTAATCTTTTTGTGAACCATGGCTTCAGTAGTGGGTTGTGAAGAAAATCCCTAAAATGTATCTGATTGTTTTTATTCAGGTTTTTATACATCATAATTTCACATTGAGGGTGGAAAAAGTTCTAACATGATTTATCCTGGTTTCATTTGTTTTTCATCATAAAAACTGCCATTGTAACAGGGGTGTGTAGACTTTTAATATCCATTGTACTTCAGACTCTACTTCATGAAAACAAATATATTTTTTTTAAATGATGTTGTGTAAGGCGTTCTATCTAAATACAGATGACAGCACATAAAGTTATCACTTTTTAAATGACTTAAAAACAAAAAACTAACTCCTACAGCCTATGTGTGTGTGTGTGTGTGTTGGGTCTGGACCGCTGCTGTAACTGTGATTCCCTTTCAAATGGAACTTCGACGTTGCATTTAGCAGTATGGGAACGCCTTGCGCGTGACCGGTATCTGAAGCTTGTGTAAAATCATGCCTCTACTTATAGGCCTGCCATGATCAGGTGACATGGCAATTAAGCACATCGCATGATATATATATATGGCACCTGTGAACCACGCCGCCAGCCTTATTATCTTCAGCGAGACTGCATGTCTGTTGTTTGTGTGACAAAAACGCTTCATTTCTACTTGATATTTTCTCAAAAATCTCTTAACTTTTCTATCCCTTTTAAAGAAAAGGAGAGGTAAGTAATGAGTGAAAAGAGTTAAAAACGCGTGTTAATGCGTGCTCCCCGTTTCATCACGGGGGAAAAGTGCCCACTTTCTTGGTGAAGTGTTAGTGGTGTAGTATGCGATGGCAACCTCGAGAGGCTGCGCACATGTAACGCTACATTAAGCTGCTCGACTCGCGCTTTTCTCAAAAAAACGGAAGCCAAGTGAGTCGAGGTCTCAAAGCCTGCTGGATCTGGGCCGCCGCTGCCGAGGCAGCCACCGTCTCCAGGTTCGGGGATTTTTAAATCCGGAAGAGAGCGGGAGACGAGGTGCTGCTCTATCTCTCTCTCTGTCTTCCGGGTTCAGCTCTCCGTTGGATTTTGGAGTTCGTGTCGCGACTCCTCCTCCCGTATGGAAAGCCAAAGGGGTAATAACGCCCCTCTCTGACTCCCAGGAGGAGTTAGAAGGATGTGTTGAAAACTGAGAGCTGCTTATAAAGAGCTGCTTGAAGTGATTACCCAGTGAAAGTAAATACTTCACACTGCAGAAACTCCCCTGTCTTCCAGAAGTTATGACAAAATCTCACTTCTGAGAAAACCATGCTTAAGCCATAGTGATAACTCCACGATGTTGGATTATTTGGCCATTGTGGAAATGAATGGCATGGCTACTTAGCTATGCCCGAGGTGGAGTAGGCGCTTGCTAGCTACCTCTCTCCACCGATGGCAGGTAATTACAGGGGCGGCTTGCATCCAAGGTGGGCAAGCCTATGCAGTAGTAGTCTTGCTTGTGGGTCACTGCAGACAATGACAGTGTTGCCTACCAAGCAGACCTGCTGAGTGAGCTCAACTTATGGCAAAAAGTTGTCTCAAGCTCATCCGGGTGTCCACGAGTGGAGCCTGGGCCAGCACTAGTATGGGGAAACCCAGAAGGGCGAATATGGCAGCCCGCCAACCCCCGCGAACAGCCAGGGGACCGGCGGCCACAGTCGCTGGTCTGCTGTTGGGCCTGATCTGAGGATGGTCGTAAGGGCCAAGCAGGCAAAAGACGAGCGGTCCTGAGGGGCTGTGAAGGGATGTATCCGGGGACATGAGGTTGTTAGGGCAGGTAGCCCCAGTGCTACTGTAGGGGCCCCCTTAGCCAAAGTGGTCCCCAAGGTTTCGTGTTCCCTGGTCAGCAAGCTGTCACAGGGCCACGGAAACTGATGCTTCTCTCCAATAGAATGTGGAATAGCTAACGTCACTAGAAGACCATCGGGCAGCGTGCAAGCTACGGCCTAATGGGTCTCCATGGGTTCTGTCTACCATAGAAAGGGGTTACCGGGTCCAGTTATAGCTCGACCCCCCGTTCACAGGTGTGCTCACCACAGAAGTCAGCACAGACCAGAGCCCGACGTTGGCGCAGGAAGTAAGCTCCTTTTGGACAAGGGGTCCTGAAACATGTACCCGTCCTCAGGGAGAGAGGTTTACAGCCTTTATTTCCTGTTTCGCAAAAAAGTGGGAATATGCAGCCAATTTTAGATCTGCATCATCTGAACCGTACTCTTCGGATATACAGGTTCAGAGGCTGATGTTCAAACGTATCGTGCCACAGATCCAGTTCGAGAACTGGTTTGTGGCGATAGGTCTAAAAGGTGCATGTTTCCGCATAGGATTATTGCTAGCTTTATCCCCTCGCTTCGCAAAGTGCATGGATGTCACTCTGGCTCCATTGGGACTCCAGGGCATCTGTGTACCAAGCTACCTGGATGACTGGTTAATTCTAGCACGATCCGGGGAGGTGGCGGTTCAACATTGAGATGTTGTTCTCGCCCACGTGAAGAACTGGGGGCTCAGGTTGAATCTCAGAAAAGTTGGTTTTCTCCAGTGCAGTGGACAACTTTTCTAGGGGTTATAGGATTCTACTACGATGAGGGCGTTTCTATCCCTAACAGGCGTAGTGTCAATCCTATCAACACTGAGCTGGATAAAGCTGTATCTTGGGAGCCTAGGGTGGAATCCACACATGTGGCTGAGTTCACATCTGTATGCTGCCCCCATCACTGCTCCCACTAGCTCTAGCGAGAGTTCGCCAAGATAACCTGCTAATAGCACCTTTTTGGCAGCTCGAACATGGTTCTGAGAGATAATATCTCTGCGAGATGGCACTTCTTGGGAGATTCCCGTCCGCAAGGATTCACTGTAGACCCCGTAACTGCACAATAGCTACAGTCCTGGGGCTCCTACAATAACATTTATCAGCGGGGTGAGCTCTTCCTACAATCAGGGTTATGTGGCCGCCATTTCAGCCAGCCACGCCCAGTTGAGGGAGCCACTGTGGGGCAACGTCCTCTAACTTCGAGGTTCATGCGTTGTCTCAGATGGCTGAGGCCCATCTGCAGGCCACGCATACCTTCCCGGGACCTTCTATGGCCCTGGAAGGTCTGTCGGCTGCCCCATTCGAGCTCCTAGAGCGGATCTACTGTCTCAGGCCG
Source organism: Ameiurus melas (assembly GCA_012411365.1). Classification (NCBI taxonomy): domain Eukaryota; kingdom Metazoa; phylum Chordata; class Actinopteri; order Siluriformes; family Ictaluridae; genus Ameiurus; species Ameiurus melas. The sequence goes on from CM022761.1 coordinate 30,987,175, forward strand.
AAGGGCTGATTTATCATGCTCGGCCAGAACCCGGCAACTGTGGGTCTGGTCCCTGAGGGGCACCAGCTCATAGATTGGGGTCTCACAACTGAGATTGTTGAAACCATGTTAAAAGCTAGAGCACCATCCACAAGGAAAGCGTATGCACTCAAGTGTCAGCTTTTTGTCTTGTGGCATGAGGGACGTCACCTAGACCCAGTGAACTGCGCAATTGCTACAGTCCTGGAGTTCTTACAGAACGTTTCTCAGCGGGCTGGGCTCTGTCTTCTATCAGGGTACTTGGCCGCCGTTTCGGCCAGCCATGACCCTGTTGATGGAGCCTCTGTGGGGCAACATCCTCTACCTTTGAGGTTCATGCGTGGCGTCAGACGGCTGCGGCCCATCTGCAGGCCATGCATACCTTCCTGGGACCTTCTATGGTCCTGGAAGGTCTGTCGGCTGCCCCATTCGAGCCCCTGGAGTGGATCCCATCCAGAAGGAAATCAAATGCACTCAGGTGTCAGCTTTTGTCTTGTGGCTTGAGGGACGTCACCTAGACCCAGAGAACTGCGCAATTGCTACAGTCCTGGAGTTCTTACAGAACGTTTCTCAGTGGGCTGGGCTCCTTCTACAATCAGGGTTACTGGGCCGCTGCTTCGGCCAGCCATGCCCCTGTTGATGGAGCCTCCGTGGGGCAACATCTTCTAACCTTAAGGTTCGATGCGTGGTGTCAAACGGCTGCGGCCCATCTGCAGGCAGCGCAATACCTTCCTGGGACCTCCTGGGGTCCTGGAAGGTCTGTCATGTGCCCCATTTGAGTCCTTAGGGGACCTACTGCCTCAAAAAGCCGCAGGGTTGATTTATCATCCTTGGCAAGAACTAAGGAAGCTGTGGGTCTGGCCCCTGAGGGGCGCCAGCTAGTAGATTCTGGTCGCCGACTGAGGTGGTAGTGACCATGTTTCTACAATAACATTTCTCAGCGGGGTGGACTCCTTCTACAATCAGGGTTATGTGGCCGCCATTTCGGCCAGCCACGCCCCTGTTGTGGGAGCCTCTGTGGGGCAGAATCCTCTAACTGCGAGGTTCATGCGTGGTGTCAGATGGCTGAGGCCTATCTGCAGGCTGTGCATACCTTCCTGGGACATTCTGTGGTCCTGGAAGGTCTGTCAGCTGCCCCTTCGAGCCCCTAGAGTGGATCCCACCTACAAGGAAATTGTATGCGCTCAAGTGGCACCTTTTTGTCTGGTGGTGTGAGGAACGTCAGCTATACCCAGTGAACTGCGCAATCGCTACAGTCATGGAGTTCTGACAAGAACGGTTCTCAGCCGGTTGGCTCCTTCTACTATCGGGGTTACGTGGCGCCCGTTTGTCAGCCCTGCCCCTGTCGATGGAGCCTCTGTGGGGCAACATCCGCTAACTTCGAGGTTCATGTGTGGTGTCAGACGGCTGAGGCCCATCTGCAGGCCATGCATACCTTCCTGGGACCTTGCTGTGGTCTTGGAAGGTCTGTCAGGGACCCCATTTGAGCCCTTAGAGTCAGCCTCTGAGAAGCTTCTGACTCTAAAGGTAGCTCTTTTACAGGCCCTGACATCTCTCAAGCGAGTGGCAGGTCTACAAGCTCTCCCTGTTGCCCCTCCTGCATTGACTTACCCCTAGATAAGCCAAGTCCTTCCTGTATCCTAGGCCGGATTATATTCCTAAAGTGCCTACATTGGCTGCCCACCCTGTGGTGTTGCAGGCTTTCTCCCATCCTCTGTCCTCTGACCAGAACAAGAGAGGATGCACCCGCTGTGTCCAGTAAGCGCCCTCTGTACTTACGTCCACCGCTCCGGCCAGTGGCGTAAGTCAGAGCAGCTACTAGTCTGCTTTGGCAGCGACAGGAAAAGGGATGCTGTGTCAAAGCAGTGCATCTCTACTGGGATTGTCGAAGGCTTTGTCCAAAGGGGGTTTCCTTGCAGGATGTGTGCGGCTGCAGGGTGGTCTATGCCTCACACGGTCATTTTGTTATGACAGCCTGGATATTCATCCCTCCCCAGGTTCGAGTGTCCTGCACTGACCCTCGGGTTTGGGTATTTTTGAACAGGCCGTACCCTCGGTATGACGGAGTGGGTATTCCCGTTCCCATACTGCTAAATGCAACGTCTCGTTCCCTTCTCAGGGAACAGGGTTACATGCTTAACCCCGACGTTTTGATCGTTGTCTTGCTGCATGATGAAGTTCCTCCTGATTCATTCGGATGCATTTCTCTGCATAAATCTGAAGATAAAATGTTCCTGTAATCTTCTGAATTCAAGAGAAAACAAGAACATGATTAGAAAATGAAATGGAAATATTGTGATGTAGTTTAAGAATCTAAGCATCAATAAAATGTACAAAATGTATACAATTAATAAATGTATGCATATAATAGTGGAATTTATTTAAAAAGATTATTATAGACTTTTATTGATTTTATTAATTTTTTATCAAAATATTATTTTGTATCACATTCTTTTTTTCTAGGTCAGGGGCCAGCAACCTGCAGCTCCGGAGCCGCATGAGGCTCTTTGATCCCTCTGATGTGGCTCAGCTTTTGAAAATAATTAATGAGTATTTCATAAAAATGTATTTTATTTTAGTTTGTTCATTTTCAAAATGTAACACATTATAGTTTGTTTATACGTAGCACAAAGGCAAAAAAACCCTGTTATATGCAGTGTTATTTCATTTTATTTCATGTTTCAAGTGTGCATGCATGGTTAAAAGAGACGGACAGGATAGAGGAGGATGAGGAAATATAAAGCATTATTAGACTGACAAAATAATCAGGAAAAACCTTTGTTTTTCACAGTCTAAAACTGGATTTAAAGAGAATCACATGAAAATGAATAAATAAATATGGGAAGAAAAAAAACACTGAATAATTGTCACGATTCCCGCCGTGCAGCAACGCACCTTGCACCATTCCTCAAGCTCCAGGCACAGTCACTCAGAGTAGCTACGTCAAAGCTACTGAAGAGGGCTCATCTGTGGAGTCTCAACTACAAGCAACACAGGTTTTGCTGCAAGAGGAGACACCCCGGAAATGGGTTCTGGGCATACGGCTTTGTCAACTAGAGGAGGAACGTAATCGACTAAGGGAGCTTCTGGAGGAGGAAAAGGAGAGAAGGAAGAGAGTACAGACTCAGTTAAAGGATCAGTTGCGGGATGTGGATGAACAGCGCCGAAGAGAGTGAACACAAAGTCAAGAGTCTGGAGGCTGAAAATGTGCAGTTATGTGAGGATCTGTCTGCAGCTGATCGCAGTCAGAGGAAGGTTCTTCAGGAGAGAAATGAGCTGCATGATGAAGTGACCAGCTGTAACTCCAAGATATCTGCATTGAATGATGAGAAGCGGAGGTTGGAAGCTCGCATTTCACAGCTGGAGGAGGAACTTGAGGAGAAACAGGGCAACATTGAACTCGTCAATGACCGACTGAAGAAGGCAAATGCTCAAGTGGACACGCTGAGCACCAAGCTAGCGGGTGAGCGCAGCAAGGCTCAGAGGAGTGAGACTGCTCGGCAGCAGCTGGAGAGACAGAATGAGTATCTGACTGCCAAAATGCAAAAGCTGGAAGGCTCGCTCAGTTCGAAGTCTCAAGTCCACGACACCCAAGTCCAGACTCAGTCCCAAGTCCAAGACGTCCATGTCCAGACTCAGTCTCAAGCTCAGGACCTCCAAATCCAGACCCTGTCTGAGGTCCAGGTCCCTGTCACAGCCCCGGGTCAGGTCCCGGTCACCGCCCCGGCTCACGTTCCTGACACCACAGCCATGCCTCATGTTCCCGACACCACAGCCATGTCCCTCGCTCAGGCCATGTCGCTCGCTCAGGCCATGTCTCTCGTTCAAGCCACGTCTCTCGCTCACGCCACGTCTCAAGCTCAAGCCACGTCTCAAGGTTGAGCTCAAGCCACGTCTCAAGCTCAAGCCACGTCTCGAGTTCATGCCACGTCTCAAGCTCAAGCCATGTCTCTCGCTCACGCCACGTCTCAAGCTTAAGCCACGTCTCAAGGTCGAGCTCAAGCCACATCTCAAGCTCAACCCACGTCTCAAGCTTAAGCCATGTCTCTCGCTCAAGCCATGTCTCAAGTTCAAGCTCAAGCCAGGTCTCAAGCTCAAGCCATGTCTCAAGTTCAGACTTAAGCCATGTCTCTTGCTCAAGCCATGTCTCAAGCTCGAGCCATGTTTTTCGTCCAAGCCATGTTTCTCATCCAAGTCATGTCCCAGGTCTCAGCTGAGGACACCGCTCAGCAGCCCGGTTCAGCTAGGGACTTTTCTCTGCTCCCCTGCTCCAAAGACACCGTGCAATTTCTTCCTGGCGCTGATGGGACATTCAGCCAGGGGGTCCGGGGCCACCGATGGAGGGGGAGGAATCTTGGCACTCCGGGAGGAGTACTTGGGGGGTTCTGTCACATTTCTCCTCGTGCAGCAGCACTCCTTGGGCGCTGGCGCGCACGGGCAGACTTCTTCCGGGGTGACGTCATGTTTTCGCCCCCTCACATCATGTGTGACGTATGCGGAAGTGCCCGCAGCTGGTAGCGATTGTGGGCTAATGACTGTGTGGATATATACCGTGAGCCGTGCTTCACGTGGCGCCGTTGAATGCGTTGAATATATGTATGTATGCCATGTATAGCTCGAGTGCGACTATAGGGAGTCTTGGTTTCATGTCCTGTTTATGCCATAGCTTTAGCCATAACCTTAGCATTAGCCATAGTCCTAGTTTAGTTTAGCTTAGCGTAGTTGTAGAGAGAGTTATGTTTCTTGTTTTTGTTTTTGTTTTGGCTTTCATCACTTTGTAAATAAAACTCACCATTGGAACTGCAATTGCATCCTGCCTACTTGTCTGCCGTCACTCCATGTGACAATAATTTGATTAACCTTACTCTATTAAAGCATTATTTAAAGGCAAGCTGGTGTGGTGTCATTGTGTTATGATAAGAAAATAATTATATTTATTTGTTAAAATCTGAAGAACTCATATTTACACAGTACCTAAAAGAAAGTGACAGTAGTGCAGTAGTTGAAACTTAATGTGCTACACCACCAGATACCACTGGTTATTTGAAGACAGTTCTAGCAATGAAAATCTTATAGCAACACTAGATGAAATGACAAACACAAGATTCTTTGTTCACAGAGATTGATAATAAAATGTAAGAAAAATCAACATTCTTTGTAATAGAAAAACAAGCAGACGGAACGGTGTAATGAGACGGAGTTACTGTTACTACCCAATTTATTAAATGCCCAGTTCAGCCATGAAACTCTGTCTGAGTGCTGATTGGCTCCCTCAAAGCCGTGTAACATTGCCACATCATGCTTCTCTTCTTTCTATATCTGTCCTTGTCTATCAGAGCAAGTTTACCAAACCTATTCACACACCATCCCCATCTATAAAAGCTCACAATTTCACTCAGACAGTTGTCATGGCTGAAATACATTTACAGTTACATTAAACATTGTTTAAAATCCTATAGCAGCTATAAGCAGTCGTTCCCTCACCAGCCCTCCCTTTTTACCCTTACAATGTCTCCTTACAGAAAACACTACCACAAAAGCAATTACACGCGTCTTTAAATGTGGAGAATTCGTGTGTCTCTGTGAATGAGCTCTTACTGTAGAAATGATGATGCATGAATTGTCTCAATGCACAATGGTGCTGTCTACATTAAAAACACCCTAACACCACCCGGTCTAGATCATGACCACGTCCCCTCTTGAATAGGTGTTGTTGTCGTTAAAACATATAGAAATTAAACACGAGGGAGACCTAGTATGAGTAATATGTAATTTTATTGAAAATCAGCAGTGAGAGACACGATCTGGGTGCTCGGATCCGGGTCCAGCCCTTCCAGTGGAGGAGGGAAGGAGGGATGACGGGCACCTAGACACTCAGAAGTGGTATTAGATGGATATTGATGAATAGTTTTCGCACTTTAAGATCAACACTCTAGAATTTATTAGTCACCGAGAAATTTAAAAAAAGATTTAATGAAACCCCCCCACACACACATAGATAACACACACACTCTTGCACATTTAAGGCCAGGCGTGCAGACAGAGATAACACACACACTCTCTCTGTCACTCTCTCTCTCTCTCACACACACACACAGACACACACCGAAAAGGCCCCAACACACACACATAACATTATAACTTGGAGTAGTAAGATATTAGAAGGATAATTTAATGATATTATGAAGTAGGTGTCACAGTGCGGCCAGCAGAGGGCACTGTAGCACTGGGTTTTACTATCGGACTAATCACGTGTTCTTTGTTTTGGTTTGTACTTCCTTATTTGACACCGTGTTTGGCATTCTGTTAATTGTTTAGTTTGGGTATTTAAGGCTTCGTTGCTCGGAATTAGATAGAGGTTATGATAGTATTTTTTGTTCACAAGTCTTCTGTGTTGTAGCGGGTCGCCAGTTTGTTTATGCTACGTTTGCTCCAGTTTGTTTATGCTATGTTTGCTCCTGTTTGTTTATGCTACGTTTGCTCCAGTTTGTCTATGCTACGTTTGCTCCAGTTTGTCTCTGCTACGTTTGCTCCTGATCTGTCTATGTTCCGTTTTGATTTGGGTTTTTACATTTATGTTTAATAAAGAAGTTCGAGCCTCCGCCGTGCAAGTTCGAGCCAGTTCAGACCAGGTATCAGGTTCCTGCCAAAGCTAAGTCACAGGACCTCATCTTAGTTCATGCCATGTCCCTGTCCCGCTCCAGGTCTCAGTCCCTATCCCACTCCAGGTTCATTTCCTTGTCCCGTCCCATGTCCCGGTCCCGTCCCATGTCCCGGTCCCTGTCATATCCCCGATCCAAGTCCCGTCCCGGGGCCGTGCCACTGCTCTGCCTTACTGTGCCGACTCCACAGCTCTGCCTCAGGGCTCCGGCACACTAGCTCCCGTCATGCCTCTCGCCACGTCCCTAGCTCTCGTCATGCCTCTCGCCACGTCCCTAGCTCCCGTCATGCCTCTCGCCACGTCCCTAGCTCCCGTCCCGCCTTTCGCCACGTCCAGTGTCACGGGTCTAGCCCCAGTCACGTTTTTATTCCTGTTTCTCGCCACGCCTCTGAGCCCTGTTCCGGCCACGCCTCTGAGCCCTGTTCTGGCCACGCCTCTGAGCACTGTTCCGGCCACGCCTCTGAGCCCTGTTCCGGCCACTCCTCTGAGCCCTGTCCCGGCCACGCCTCTGAGCCCTGACGGTTCTGCTGGGGACGCTGCCCAGTGTCTCCTTTCCACTGGGGACGCCGCCCAACCTGCCTGTTCCGCTGGGGTCGCCGCCCAACCTGCCTGTTCCGCTGGTGACGCCGCCCAGTCTCTCTGTTCCACTGGGGATGCCGGCCAACCTGCCGGTTCCGCTGGTGGCGCCGCCCAGCCTGCCCGTTCCAAGGGGGACGTCGCTCAGCATCTCTGCTCTCCTGAGGACGTCGCTCAGCATCTCTGCTCTGGTGAGGACGTCGCTCAGCGCCCCTGTTTTCCCAGGAAGGTCGCCCAGCCTCTCGTCTCCCCTGAATGCGACACTCCGATCCTTCATATAACTGTGTACAGCCTTCCGCTCCCAGGCTCGGCCAGGAACTGAGGATGGTTCCCGCCTGGCGATGCATAGGACGTTCAGCCCAGAGGTCTGGGGCTGCCAGTGGAGGGTGGAGGACTTTGGGCACTCAGGGGCTTAGTGCCCTGGGGGGGGGCGAGTTCTGTCACAGTGCGGCCAGCAGAGGGCACTGTGGCACTGTGTTTTACTATCGGACTAATCACGTGTTCTTTGTTTTGGTTTGTACTTCCTTATTTGACATCGGTGGTTTGGCATTCTGTGAATTGTTTAGTTTGGGTATTTAAGGCTTCGTTGCTCGGGATTAGATAGACGTTATGATAGTATTTTTTGTTCACAAGTCTTCTGTGTTGTAGCGGGTCGCCAGTTTGTTTATGCTACGTTTGCTCCAGTTTGTTTATGCTACATTTGCTCCAGTTCGTTTATGCTACGTTTGCTCCAGTTTGTCTATGCTACGTTTGCTCCAGTTAGTCTATGCTACGTTTGCTCCAGTTTGTTTCTGCTACGTTTGCTCCTGATCTGTCTATGTTCCGTTTTGATTTGGGTTTTTACATTTATGTTTAATAAAGAAGTTGGATCTGCACCTGCCTCCGTCCCCGTCTACAACCCGCCTGACAGAATCCCGAGCCTACTTATGGACGCAGCAGATCGAACCGCGGCACCATGGACGCCATAAGAGAATGGTGAAGAAGCCGCACCCGGGAGCCTACGCTATGGGTTCCTGCCCTGGAATCCATGAGCTTTGCACAGAGGTTTTCTATGGTCATGCCGGAGCCATATGATGGCTACCTTTACCCGGATAAGTTCTTGCAGGACTGTCAGTATTATTTCTCCAGCCTATGCGACCCAAAGCCGACCGAAGGACAATTCACTTTGTTTATCGTGTCTCGCCTGGTTGGCCCAGCTCGCACATGGGCACAGCGAGTGGCAGCCGCGGAACCCTGGGTGCTGAAGGGATGTCTGGGAGTTTTTGGACGTGTTTTGGGAGGAGTTCGGAGAACCAGGACGGCACTATGCGCAGTTGCTGGAGGACGTGGACGTGGCGGAGCGCCCATTCCACGTGTACTATGAGCAGATTCTGCTCATCTCCAGGTCTCCAGTCCCAACCACTGCCCTGTCCCAGGCCCATGTCCCTGTCCAGGCCAAGTCACAGGTCCAAATTACCGCGCATCCGGCTAAGCAAAATCTGTTCATCTCCAAGTCTGCTGACCCAATTTTCAGAATTCCGCCCAAAGCCAAGTTCCAAGTTCAAGCTCCAGTCTCAGCCAAGCCTCCCATTCCCGTTGTAAGTACTCAGAGGAAAAGGAAAAAGAAGCGAGGCGACGCTCGGCTGCCAGAGCTCCTAGTGAAACCCAACGAGAGTGAGAAGCAGAGGTAGGAGATGGCTGAAGAGATGCGCAAGATGCAGCTAGAGATGGAAAGTTTACGCAGCGCGTTGACTGGAAGGGAGTCACAGATCCAAGCCACACAAGTCCTGCTGCAGGAGAGAGAAGAGGAGCTGGAGAAGGAGAGAAAGCGGAGCGCTCGGGCCGTCACCGCGAAGGAGGCTTTTCAGTACCTCCTGTCCCAGCGCGAAGCTCAACTCATCCAGACAGTAGAGGCGGAAACCGCAGAACTTGGACAGTTAAGACAGGCCCAGGATCAGCTAAAGGACCAGTTGCGTGAAACGGAAGAACTCCGAGTGGTGAGAGATGCAGCACTGAGCAGCACCGAGGAGTCTGAACGCAAGGTCAAGAGTCTGACAGCAGAAAAGGAGCAGCTCCATGAGGATCTGTCTGCAGCTGTCTGCCGTCAGGAGCAGGTACTGCAGGACAGAGAAAAGCTACATAAGGAGGTGACTCCAAGATAGCTACCTTGAAGGAGAAGAAGCAGAAATGGGAAACTCGAATGTCACAGCTGGAGAGGGAACTTGAAAAGAAGCAGCTCAACAGTGAACTTGTTCATGACTGATTATCGAACGCAAACGCGCAAGTGGACATGCTGAGATCAGAGCTAGCGGATGAGAGAAGACAGAGAGCTCTGGCTGTAGCTGCAAAGGAGAAGCTGGAGTTTGATCTGTCCAAGCAAGAAGCTCAACTCATTCAAGCCCGTGAATCTCGAGATGAAGCACAGAGACAGCCGGCGGAAGTACAGACCCAGTCTCCAGTATGTGACGCCCGGGTTCAGACCCAGCCTCAGTTCCCGTCCAAGTGTTGGAGTTCTGAGTCCAAGCTTCCGAGTTCCGAGTTAGAGTTTCCAAGTTCCGAGTTAAAGTTTCGGGTTCCGAGTTAGAATTTCTGAGTTCCGAGTTAGAGTTTCCAAGTTTTGGTTTGTACTTCCTTATTTGACACCGGTGGTTGGCATTTTGTTAATTGTTTAGTTTGGGTATTTAAGGCTCCCGAGCAATGTGCTTCATTAGATAAACGTTATGATAGTATTTTTTGTTCACAAGTCTTCTGTGTTGTAGCGGGTCGCCAGTTTGTTTATGCTACGTTTGCTCCAGTTTGTTTATGCTACGTTTGCTCCAGTTCGTTTATGCTACGTTTGCTCCAGTTTGTCTATGCTACATTTGCTCCAGTTAGTCTATGCTACATTTGGTCCAGTTTGTCTCTGCTACGTTTGCTCCTGATCTGTCTATTTTCCATTTTGATTTGAGTTTTTACATTTATGTTTAATAAAGAAGTTGGATCTGCACCTGCCTCCGTCCCCGTCTACATTAGATTACATTAATTCACTTAGCAGACGCTTTTATCCAAAGTGACTTACAAATAAGCAAAGCGATATATCAAGCAGGGAACAATACAAGTAGTGCTACTATACAAGATCCATTAATTGAATACCAGAGGAAGCAAAGTGCACAGAGTAGAGGTGTAAGGGCGTTGTGTGTGGGTTTTTTTTTTTTTCCTAGGAGTTGATTAGGTGTTCACGGAAGAGGTGGGTCTTTAGCTGTTTTTTGAAGATAGCGAGAGATTCTGCAGTCCGGATTGAGATCGGAAGTGCATTCCACCACTGGGGAATGGTAAGCGTGAAGGTTCTGGAAAGGGACTTTACACCACGCTGAGTGGGAACTACTAAACGTCAGTCGCTAGTCGATCACAGATTGCGAGAGGGAATGTATGCCTTCAGGAGAGAGTTGAGGTAGGAGGTGCTGTTCCTGACAAGGTCTTGTAGGTGAGCATCAAGGCCTTGAACTTGATGCGGGCAGCTACAGGAAGCCAGTGGAGGGAGATGAAGAGGGGTGTGACATGGGTTGTCTTGGGCTGGTTGAAGGCGAGGAGCGCTGCAGCATTCTGAATCATCTGAAGGGGTTTGATGGAGCTGGCTGGGAGGCCTGAAAGAAGTGAGTTGCAGTAGTCCAGTTTAGAGATGACCAGAGCCTGGACTAGTATCTATGTAGACTGTTTGATGAGGTATGGTCGGATTTTCTTGATGTTGTACAGGATGAACCTACAGGACCTTGCAGTTGCTGAGATGTGATCTGTAAAGGTCAAGCCGTCATCAAGAATCACCCCAAGGTTCCTGGCCGTCCTGGTTGGCATGAGTGTAAGTAAACTGAGCTGTACAGTGAAGTTCTGGTTGATTGAGGGATAGGCTGGGATGACGAGAAGCTCAGATTTTCCCAGGTTAAGCTGAAGATGGTGCTCCTTCATCCAGACCGAGATGTCTGACAGGCAAGAAGAGATGCGTGCAGAGACAGATGGATCGTCAGGCTGGAAGGACAAATAGAGCTGGGTGTCATCAGCATAACAGTGATAGGAAAAACCATGAGACTCAATCACCTGACCGAGAGATGTAGTTTAGATGGAAAAGAGGAGTGGACCCATAACTGACCCCTGTGGAATGCCAGTTGTGAGTTGCTGAGTTTCAGAAATAACCCGCCTACAGTAGTGAGTACAATAAACCACTTTCAAGCAGCATAACCATATATAAAATAGAAACATGAAATATAGAAATATAGATAATATAGATAATAATAAAACGTCTACAACCCGCCTGACAGTAGGGAGTACAATAAACCACTTTCAAGTAGCATAACCATATATAAAATAGAAATATGAAAGTAAATTATAATCCAGGAATACAGAAAGATGTAAAAGAAACTTACTCATAATTCAGATGATGAGGATTCTTGTCTCGTGAGGAAGGGTCAGGCGTGGTGTAGACAAGGGCCTCAAATTTTTAAGAGAGAACCGTCCGAGAGAACCGTCTGTGAGGAGACATTTTATAAGAATGGTTGAGTTACATGGCACCTGCGCAGTGAGATCAAGGTCGTCGCTCCAGATTGTTTTGGTTATCTCCGAAGTTGAAAAACCCTTGTACTTGTAAAAAGTCTTTTCTGAAACCTAATGGTATTAATTTTCTCAGACTTCCTGTACCTCATGGTGAATTTTACCAAACATTCTTTTCCCTAATGGTATAATTTTGTCAGATTCTCTTTACCTAATTGTGGATCTTTCTCAGACTTTCTTTTACCTAAGGGGAAATGTTTTTCAAACCTTATTTACCTAATTGTAAATTTAAATGTCCTCTTTTTACCCTTAATGGTATTGACATCATAGTATTTCTAAAATTTAATGCTTAATTACTATGTAAACTCAGTATATATACATTGTCAGATCACTTCTGGGAATTCTCATTGGTGTGGATCTCGTGTGGTGGACTGAAATAAAAACTGGACCCTTGCTTTTCCTCACTCATGGCTGGTTGTCTTTTTCTATCTCCAATTGGGTTTACGGATGTGAGTACTTGCTTTTAGGTTGAATTTTAATTGTCTCTGTGTAATAGGCTAAATTCGGGCCTTCAGTGTACACTGGATGGCAAGCAGGACTGTAACAAGGATCTAAATTGAAGTGAGGTCCATATTACAGAAATGCATCACAGGGGATATATACATCACAGTGCCTAATGTCCATTTCAGTAATTTGCAATTTCCATTATGTTATACTCCTATTCATAAACTGCCACGACTCCAGAGAATTTCATTTTATTGACTGAAATATTTTGGTTTACAAGACACTTTTTGTGGTGGTTTTTTGGGTTCAACCTCCGGAAACAGTCCGTTTGACATTATCCTTTTTGTTAGCTTTCAAATTTATTTTAAAATGACAGTAAATCAGCCTCAGACATATTGAACATACCTACATCAGTATTCCTGACAGTTCAGTTCCTTTATCTTTCCATGCATTTAGAATATTTTCAAACTGTTCACATTGAACTGATTAAATAGTCGAGCTCACTCTTACAATGAATAAATCATGTATTTTATACAGCTGAACAGATTTGTTCAGTGCTGTGCATGTTTCATTTACATTAATTGTTCCTTGTTGTGCAAACGTGCAAAATGAACATTTTCTTCTACTTAAAAATGTACGTAGTTCAAAGGTAAGATGTTATGTACTAATAAAGTTTGCATTTGGAGTGCATAGATCTTAATTATAACAGATAAATGGCAGCTTTTTGCAAAAGTTTACCATGAAACTAAACAACAACAGCAACAACAACAACAACAAAACCCTTCCAAAACAGACCTCAGCTAGTTACAGCTATGGTGCTGTGACGGTTCGGGACCATGTTGTAGATGGAGGCAGACTGAATACGGGCGTAGGCGCAGATCAATGATTTATTTAATAATACTCACAAACGTAGACACACTCTTCATTCAAAATAACAGCAGGGCTATTTAACATGACCTACAGTATAAATATCAGTTCATCTATTCAGGCTGACCCTTTCATCAGTTCTGAATATTAAAATGTTAATCAAATATTTAAAATAAAATAAAAATCTGCATAAATGCTTGACGTTATGCTGCAATAAACCCAAACACTAAACCAGGTTCGGTTTAAGAGGTAAAACTGTTATTCTTTGTTTCACTGCAAAACATGTATTTAAAAAAAGAAGTTGAAAAAACATTAACAACAACTGTAGAATACAGTCCCCTCCGTAACTATTGGAAAGGCAAGGCCAGTTTATTTGTTTGTGTACTTACATCTAGACGTATTAAACAACATAAAACATAGAAGCTTTTGTATCAGACCATCCAAATTTTAAAAAGCAAAAGTATGGAAACATCTAAACTGCTGGTTTCTTCTTCTGTGAAGCTTCTCCGGGTTTTTCTTGCAGCTTCTTTCAGTAGTTGTTTGTTTCGGGGGGGTTTCTCCCTTCAGTCTCCTCTTCAGGAGGTGAGATGCTGATCAGTTGGATGAAGGTCTGGTGATGGACTTGTCCAGTCTAACACCTTCCACTTTTCCCCATGATGAAGTCCTATGTTGAGGTGGAAGTGTGTTTTTGATCGTTGTCTTGCTGCATGATGAAGTTCCTCCTGATTCATTCGGATGCATTTCTCTGCATAAATCTGAAGATAAAATGTTCCTGTAAACTTCTGAATTCAAGAGAAAACAAAAAAAAATGATTTGAAAATGAAATGGAAATATTGTGATGTAGTTTAAGAATCTAAGCATCAACAAAATATACAAAATGTACACAATTAATAAATGTATGCATATAATAGTGGAATTTATTTTAAAAGATTATTATAGACTTTTATTGATTTTATTAATTTTTAATCAAAATATTATTTTGTATCACATTCTTTTTTTCTAGGTCATTCTGAGTTTTCTCAGAATTTGGAATTATGGAAAGTTGCTGACTGCAGCACTTGTGTATGGTTTGAATGTCATTAGTCAAGCAGAAGAAGTCAAAGAGAAAGTAGGAAGTGTGTCGTTTGTCATAATTTGGGTAGAAGAAGTGAAATCTAAAATAGGAAGTGCATCAGAGTGTCAGCCTGCATGTGTGTTTAATTATTTCACATGCTGACAGTTCAGTTCTGCAGAGAAATCTCCTTTATTAAACAGAGCTTTGGTCACTGATTGTGATTGGTTGAGCTGCATTCGAAGCCACTGTAGACTACCCTTTAAACTCACACCTGTGACCTCATTACATCAGTATTACTGTGCCAAATAAAGTATTTCAAAAAGTCATTTTGATTTACTTCATGGGCTAAGTGTGCATGTATGGTTGAAAGAGACGGATAGGATAGAGGAGGATGAGGAAATTGAAAGGAGGCATGCTGAAATTAATGAGAGTAATTGAAGAGCTGCATTTGCATGTTATGCTATTAATACCAATTTTTGAGAAAAAAACAAACAACAAAAAAAACGTCTAAAGAGCCCATCCCAAAGGTACCCGGATGGTCTTGTATTTCTAGTAGAGTTTCGAAGTATGGATCCGTGGACACTTTTTTAGCTAATATTACCCACAGTATCTTGCATGAAGGAGGAGGAGTTTTGTGATGGTTTGCTTCGCCAAATTGAAGGACACAGTTTAGAAAACACAAAACTAGTAAGTACGTTTAGTACATGGTATAAAAATAAGCTCTTACTCTTTCAATAAAGGCAGTTTAAATCAAGCCAAAAGGTGCATTAATGCCACCTACTGGACAGGACTGTAATCAGGTTTATACCACAGCGCTGTTCTTGATTCTGATTGGCTGACAGACGTTCTGAGGTGTGCAATTATTTTTCAGTAAATGCACAGCTGAAGAAGTTCCAGTCAGGCCTTGACTATATAACAGTTCCGTATAACAGTAAATTAAGTGTTAGGAATTGTGATCTTCGGGTTAGAGAAAGCGAAAATACACAAAAAGACGGTGCGTGAACACCGCCACAAACTTCCCACACCAAGGCCTTGTGAGAGTTTGCTAAATGATACACAGACACAGAAAATTCATATAGCAAGATCTCTCATTTATCTATTAACCATTGATTGGCTATTCAGAAGAGCCTAAATTTATCAAAAAAACAGGAAGCATACCAAAGTAAGAGAGTGAGCTCCTAATCTCAGCTCGTTATCTGTATAAAAGACACCTGGGAGCCAGAAATCTTTCTGATTGAGAGGGGGTCAAATACTTATTTCCCTCATTAAAATGCAAATAAATTAATAACATATGTTACATGCATTTTTCTGGATTTTTCTGGTCTCTCACTGTTCAAATAAATCTACCATTAAAATTATAGACTGATCGTTTCTTTGTCAGTGGACAAACGTACAAAATCAGCAGGGGATCAAATACTTTTTTCCCTCACTGTACATTTATACATAATGCCTGTGTGTTCTACACAATGTAGACATCTATAATATATGGAGACTATGCAGTAATTATAATATATTGAAACAATTATTATTATTCCTTTAGTTATTCTACATTTACATGCATGTACTACAGACCGCAGTTAAATGGGATATTAAGGCCATTGTGTATTGTATAAACCTGCTAAGCACAGGTGAGATCAATAAGTAATACAGGGGGGTGGCTGTGGCTCAGGTGGTAAACTAATCGCAGGGTTGGCGGTCGATTCGCCCGCCCACATGACTCCACATACCGGGGCGCCCGAACCCGAATTGTCCTGTCGGCCCCTTGCCCATGGCAAGTTATCGCCTTGCGTGGCAGCTCTGCTACCATTGGTGTGTGAGTGTGTTGTGATGTAAGAGCACAACAATATATGTGTTTCTTCTTATATTAACCCCCCGTAGCACCGCTCCATTCCCACAGTTATATCTCTTTAACAGCATACTCCAGGACATGAGCGTCATAGGGAAGTGGTTTACTTCTCCTTTTGTGTCTATTTAAGCCTCTGTGAGGGACAGAAATTCTGCAGGTGAAACAAGATGAAGTTTGGATTCATGATATTTTTGCTCAGCTCTGCTCTTTTTGGGCACAGCTCTGGATTCACAACACGTAAGTCTGCAATTAGAAAAGTGCCGAACATTGAATTCTCATTAATCTTTTGAATAATTACTTGCTTTATGCTTTATTTAGAGTAGCAAAACAAAGCGTTGTGCATTTTACTTCATGAGAATCTGTTCATCATCCTTTTGTTCACTACTTTAAAAGTAACTCTGATATTATACATGGAATAAAAACACTCCATGTCATGCTGTTACAGGAAAATAATCAGCAACGTGTTGGTGTGATGAAGCAGAGCATTATTACAAAACTGAAGTTGATTATTTTTACTATTACAGCACATCCCCGAGTGTTTTATTCCTCTTTCCCTAACATTTCATGTTTATTTTGGCTTTTTAAATAGCTGATGCCACACTGTACTGGAACACAACAGCAGGTATGTAGATGGTAAATATAGATGAGTGATCCATTACAATAGCTCAGTGTTAGGACGTCTCTTATAGCACCAGTGATTCAGTATGTGTGTACATTGTCCCGACAACAGGTGAGGTTTCATTATTAAATTTTAAACACTGGTGCTAATCTCAGAATTTCATAACTGAGTAATGAAGTCTAGAAAATGGAAAAAAGTTCTGAGAAAAGATTAACAATTAAAGAAACCCTTTATAACTCCATTATAAGGGTCAGAAATTCATGGTGCTATAAGGTAGTAACATTAGATTTACAGCGTTTGTAGACCAAAAATCAGTATTATTCAATACTGATGTACTGGTGATAATTTATGAAAAATGATTACCTGATACAGAGGTGATGTAAAAATGTCTTGAATGTATGTTCAGTGAAAAGGCGTCATCAAATGCACTCCATCATTAATAACTGCTTTACTTAACAGAGTCTACATACATAATATACCACAGCACTGTTCAGTTCTGGATTGTGATTGGTCAGAAGGTGTTGATTAACTTTAGGCAGCATGACGATGGCCATCGTATCGGGGTACTCATATGTGTGATAGTGTTTTATAACTGTGATGTTTTTCAGTTGGAGCTCCATGTGGTGGAAATCTGACTCAATCACGAGGGGAATTTTTCAGCCCCGATTATCCCAATAATTATCCCAATTACACAAACTGCACATGGAGAACTGCAGGTGGTTTCGTTAAACTTCACGTTTGTCGAGTAAGAAATCACTTTCCTGTTTCTCACCTGCTGATAAATCATACCTGACTTTATTTAGATCTTTGTCATTTAAGAATATTTGTTTGTGGTTAGTTTCATTACACTGTGCTGAGCTGATTTTATTTTGTTTCCGTTTGCTTTTCTTCAGTTTGCAGTCATACTATGACTTTATCCGCGTGTACGACGGCCCGACTGCTCAGCATCCACTTTTTAGGTTCTGTGACTGGAAATCAGAGAGCTACCTTCAATTCCAGCAGCAGATACATGACCGCATTTTCTCCAGTGATCACTCTATAACTCAACAAGGTTTTCAAGCTGAATGGGCTTTTAGAGGTTAGTGTTATTTAATCTAATTTCAACCCCTTTCATTTTGTTTATGGACAGTTCAGTGAAAAAAAAATGTAATAAAAATAAATAAATTAATAATTAAATAATAAACATTAACCAATTGCCGTGGTAGAAAACACTACAGAACATGTTGGTAAAAGGAAAATAATCAACTTCAGGGTGGTAACAGCAATGCCGCTTCAATAGCCTGTTGAAGAAGGTAGCATAAGGAGAACTGTCTTCTCAGGGTTCTGATTCAGGATAAATACATTTCAAAAACCATCACAGAAAAGAGGTCACAGCGAAGGAGACCGTCATTTTGTTCAGAAGAGAGAAAAAGCAAGTGTGTAAAATGATGAACAGAACTGTTTCCCCGATGGAGGAGTAATTTTTTGATAACGTACTGATTTTTAAAATACTCCATTATGATATTTTCTCAAACCAAATTGTACCTGTCACTGAAAACATGTATGGGTCTTTTCTTTCTTTAAGTCTTTCAAGTATTTATTTGTTATGTTGTTGTTATTACAATAATGCAATATAAATATTAATAATAATTTGCCTATGTGAGTTTTTTTTTACAAGGCTTGGAGAAATAGTGACACCTACAGGTTAAACTAGTGACCTGCATTTAATTTAAGTTACTGTGGTCATGTGATTAGCCTAACTAATAGCAGTGCAAACATGTGCATGCAGTTTTTGGTGCTACGCTGTACACAGAGTTAGGTGCTAAAGAAGAGAATAATTAAACAGTAAAGCGTTACAGCAACTCCTAGATTTCTGGTGGGAAGGCGCACATGTTTTTCATGATGTTTGATGGTGTTTGAATGCGCTTAAGTTGTGAAGGAATGCAGTAAAAGAAACTGCAAACATCAGTTGAAGCGTACGTTTTAATCTGATCAGAAGAATAAGTTTGGGAGCAGCTACACAAATGATCACACTTTTACTGTGTTTATAATACTGATACTGTGATTCACTGAGAACAGTGGTGTGTTTCATGTGGAGGTCTATGTGATGGAACTTTGATTCAATCACGAAGGGAATTATTCAGCCCCAGTTATCCCAAGAATTATCACAATAACGCACGCTGCACATGGAGCCTGCTGGCTGGAGAACTGCAGGTGGTTTCGTTAAACTTCACGTTTGTCTCGTAAGAAATCACTTTCCTGTTTCTCACCTGCTGATAAATCATACCTGACTTTGCTTAGATCTTTACTTGTCAAGTTATGGATGGAAAATTAGCAGAGCATTGTTTAATGTTACATTTAATAATAATGTGTGTTTATGTGTGTGTGTGTGTGTCTGTGTGTGCGTGTGTGTGTGTACACTCTACAGCCTGTGGGGGGAGTCTTTACGGCTCAGGCTCCATCTCCAGTCCTTACTACCCCGGTAATTACCATGACAACGTGTATTGTGTGTGGCAGCTCTCGGCTCCGGCAGGACAGACCGTCTTCCTCTCGTTCCAGGACTTAGAGTCAGTCCATTTCCCAAATTTTACTTTCACTGTGTACATCTACTACTTATTCAAATTACATCTGAATTATCACAGGAGATCATTTATTTGTTTATTTCTAATAAATTCATAATAAACAATTTTTATGATGTTTCCTTTGTTGAGTGAATTAATCTATTTATATTCAATATAAATGTACAGTTGTGGTCGGAAGTTTACATACACTCATCATGGACATGAATTTCATGGCAATATCGGGCTTTCGATCATTTCTTTTAACTTTTCTTTTTCTGGGGCAGAATAATTGTACAACATACATCTTGGTTCACAACTTTTTATTTATTTGGGGTTTTCTGTAATCAACACAGGGTCACAGGTCAAAAATATACATACAGCAGACCTCATATTTAGTTGAATGTCCCTTAGCAAGTGTCACCTCGAGCAGACGCTTCTGGTAACCATCAACCAGCTTCTGGCAGAATTCTGGATGGATATTTTGCAATATTCACATTATATTTACTTTAATTAAAAGCGATAAAAGACATCTTGCTATGACTTTTTAATTATATGATTTCTTTAACTTCATCTTTTTAATATTTGTGTTAATTGTAGATATGAATTGAATCATTTGTTTTAATTTTTAGTAAATCCATCGAGTGCTCTACTTATTTATTTGTGTGTGTGTGTGTGTGTGTGTGTGTGTGTGTGTGTAGTTTGGACCGCTGCTGCAACTGTGATTATGTGAGTGTGTATGATGAAGCTCTGTCAGAATAGCCCGAGCAAACTGGACTTCCAGTCGTCCTCGTCCTACATGACGTGATGTTCAGGAGTGACTACTCTGGGGTTGGGCGTGAGCGCGTACTTCAGTTCCTCCCTCAACCAAAACACAGGTACACAGTCCATTATAAAATAGAGTTATATGAAACACAAAGTTTGATGAGAACACTTTGTTCAGAGTGTGTTATGCTGCTCTGTGTCTCTGCATGAGCAGTGGTTTGTGAACTTTCAGGTGTGGCATGTCTTAGCCCTCACCTTCCCTGGTTGGTAACTGTTTTATGATAAGAGAGGCGCTGTGGTGGACCAAAACTAAATTAAGGAGAAAATGGTTGGAAAAAATAGAAAAATGAAAAAACAGCACAGTACACAAATAAAACCAGCTAGTTGAAGCTAAAGCCTCCAAAAGGCTTTGATGATTTTTTTGGTCACGTTCTTGACTTACTTTCATTTAGACTTGACCTTGCCTTGGCCTTGACTCCCTTAAGACTCAGTTTTGACTTGATCTTGGCTGGTCCTGGTCTTAAACTTGTTTTGGAGTTGGTAAGATCAGTCTAAAGTAGACCCATGCCGACACATACAGGCAATTCTTTATGTGTCCAAAATTCAGGTAATGTGCCCAAACCTTTCCAACCAAGAAAGACTTTATCTGCCAGAAAAATATCACCTAAAATTCAACGTGTTAATGTACCAGCAGTAGTTGGATATGCATCATATATTATTAGGAGGCCAAGAAACTTATACTTATTCTGTCTTCTTCTACTTCTTCTTCGTCTGGGTTGGGTGTTTATGGCAGCCCATAGAACCATCTGATAAACATTTGCGAAATTTGGTACAGTGATTGGGGAGGGTCTGGGGAAAATTCTGACCAAATCTGGCCAAGTGCTGGCAACGATCTTGCCCCATCATTGGGTCAAATTTTGGTAAATTTGGAAGTATGTTTATGGTCATAACTTTTGAACCGTGTCCAAAATTTAAAAGCCAGGCATCCCTGGATTCTCTGGGTTGAGATTAGTTCAATTCCTACAAATTTTGTCCAATCACCACCAAATTTGGCACTATTCATCTTCAGACTAAGTAGATTTAGTGACGGCATCACTGACTGGACAAAAGTTACAACAACATGCTTAAAATGTTTACCTCTAACTGCATTTTAGTTACTCCTCCTCCAAATTTTGTCCAATCTTCACCAAATTTTGCGTACATTAGCATGTGACCTGTCTGATCAAAGGTTATCAAAAGAATTTTGATTTTCATAACCATTCTCCTGTAAAGCACTGGCAAATGCCAAAAACAGGATGTGAAGGTGTATCTCAACAATGCATCAATGTGTCATTGAAACTTGATAAGTATCTTCAGTACTATGCCAGCAATGTACCCAATACGTTTTTTGTTTGTGCCATCTTGTGGTCATGAACTGTAAAAACTTTTAATTTTCTTCTTATATCATTTGAAGAATTTGTGCAAAATTCATAGTTAATTTTCCTTTAATTCACTGGAGTATGCTGATGTGAATGCACAACAAGGTCTGAAATTCAAGTATACTTCCTGATGACCATCTTGGATTTTGAAAAAAAAAAAGTTTGTTGCTACTCCTCTTACAAACTTTGTCCAATCATCACCAAATTTGGCACATCATCTACAAAGTATGCCTCACAAAATTTATTTAAAAATTGTTGAATATTCCAAACAGTTTGCCCATAATGTGCAACAACAAATCTGATAACAAAGCAGCCAAACAGGAAGTGAGGCTGCATCTCAGCAACAACTTTGCTCAATGCCACAAAGCTTGGTACATATCTTCAGGACCATGACCTGAGGCTAATCAACACATTTTATTAAACAAATTTCACCTACTGGTCAAAAGTGACAATCACATGCTAAAAAATGCTCACATCTAACTGCCATTTTTGCAACTCCTTCTCCAAATTATGTCCAGTGTTCACCAAATTTGGCTCACATCATCTTGAGAGTTGTCTGAATGAAAGTTATCAAAGGTACTCTGATATTCAAAACCATTCTCCCATAACAGTCTTGCAAATTTGTGAAAATACAACTCATACTTGAATTGCTTTGCTGTGATTCCTTCACTAATAATTGTAGCATGTCTGTAAATATGAGGCTCACTGAGTCTGGGTGCTTGGCCCCTGAAAATACTGCTTGCAGCTTTATGTGTATTATTATTATTATTTTATTATTATTGTGCTGTTGTTATTGTTTGTTTTGTTTTTGCTAATGAATTTGCGATTTCACTATAAAATATAAAGATGTCCTGGACTACTGGTTCTCAGCATTGCTATGTAGTGAACACTATAGAGGTTGGTAATGAAATACAATGAACACAATAACTAGATGCATGTTTAGAGTTTATGTCAAACGTTGAATGTCGTTGCAGGCCGTGTGAATTGCTCCTCTGACTAGATGAACATTGCCATCTGTAAATCCTACCTGGACTCACTGGGCTTCAGCTGGTACAACCTTTATCTGGATGACCATCGCTGCAGAGCTTCAACTGACAACTACTATGTCACCTTCAACTTCCCTCTCGATAGCTGCGGGGCACCAGGAGAACGGTAAAACTACACTTTATACATTATTACATAACCTCTAGTGATCCAGTGAAATCGCATAATGCACTGCAGTAGGGTTATGTCATCAACCGCACAATGTACACTCTCAGGTACTGAATTACCCACAATGCAATATCTGGCCAAAAGTTTGTGGATGGTCGGGTGTCCAGAGACATTTGGCCAAATTGTGTACCATCAGTCAAAAACCCTGTTGGAGAGGTTAATACAGTAAGACAAAAACCCACAAGACAAAAGGATTGGTTGTTTTTTAATTTATTATTATATTTAAATAAAGTACTGGCTGGTGGGTGGGAATTGGAGACCAAATTGAGGAGAAAATGAGAAAATAACATTGCAACTCTGTAGGATAAATGTGTTGTTGGTCTAACTTTAGCTAATGGTGCTTAATTTATGCACTTAAATGCACGTACTTATGTGCTCTTCCCCCCAGACTGAGAATAGACGTATTATCTACACCAATAATGTGCGAGCAGCTCAGCCAGTGTCGGGTGAGATCACCTGAAATTATACAGAGTTCCCGTTGGTTGTGAGATGTGTGATGGAGCGTGATTCTTCAGCCGGGATACTTTATGAAGCCAAAGAGAATACAATGCAACTATCAGTGGAACGGGTCGGTTCAACACCACCATGGCCTTTTACCAATCCAGCAGCTTTTACTACCCCATCATCGATTCCCCGTACCGAGTGAACCTCAATCAGCAACTGTACATGCAGGTGCAGCTAACCCAAGCCGAACCAAGGCTCCACCTGTTCGTGGACTCCTGTGTGGCCTCGCCAAACCACGACTACAGCAGCCGCACCTATGACCTTATACGCAATGGGTACAACATACACACACACAACTATAACAAGTACACTGACACAAGCAACATTGGTACCCATATTCTTGTCCCTGTAAACCAATAGCAATACCTCAATGGACCCACCTTTTAAAGGCAACACAAACAATAGTGTGTGTTTGTGTAGCTGATTGTCATGGTTCAAGATGTGAGTTACACTTGGCCAACTATTACCCCCTACCAAGCAAGATGTTAGTGATAAGCTAACATTGTGTCAGGCATAGTGAGTTGTATGCAGGAATGGTTTTATTGAAGGTTGAGATAAAGTCAACAAATTGCACCTAACACTAGGATC
The DNA here is from genome assembly GCA_012411365.1 of Ameiurus melas. NCBI lineage: Eukaryota > Metazoa > Chordata > Actinopteri > Siluriformes > Ictaluridae > Ameiurus > Ameiurus melas. The sequence goes on from CM022761.1 coordinate 31,010,844, forward strand.
ATCAGGCTTAAGGTGTTGGAGGAGGTTAGTAACCCCATTATAATGTAACTGAGGTAATAAAGTAATGTAGCCGTGTTATAATCTGACCTGTTAGTCCTTTATGTGAACTGCAGTTATTCCAGTAAGAGGAGTTCCCCACCTGCTACCTCCTATGAGTCAGGAATTTAGTGATCCCTATTTCCAACTAGGCAGGCATAGTATGTTGGGAAAATGTAGTGGAGGAGATCAGTAATGATTGTAGTTAAGGTTGAGCTGAAGTCTACCGATAGGGCCCCAAGTGTCTTGATTGTAGTGATGGTTTTCCATGCTGATACTGGGTTACATGTTAAGTCTTTCAGCTCTTCAGAGAAGTTCTTTTCACTGCTCAAATACCCTAGATTGTGTGTCTATGGTCAGGGGCACTCACAGTAGCAGATCACATTTGTAAACATCAGTGAAACAGTTCAAATACGATCATAGACTTTTTACCCCTCCACTAGTTTTTCCCTACACCTACACTGTTTTCCTCTCCTGAGTAAACCTCAATCAGGAACTGTATACCCTTCAGCTGAATCCTTCAGCTTCTCTGAGAGGTGTTTTTGTTGCTGTCACAAGGCATGACGTCATGGAAGTAGGACAGATGCAAGTGCAGTTAGGACAAGACCTTTACTGAACAAAGGAGAGCAGACACAAAGCAACAAAGAACAAGAAACAAGCAACATGACAAACTCAATAACCTAAGTTAAGCCCTATGCTATGCTACACTATGCTATGCTCTAAGCTATTCTATCTACACATGAACTATGGCTATGACCAGGAACATGAACATGGACATGAACTATGAAACATAGCATGGAACAAAGACACTCTAGATCTATAATCTAGTCTAATCTAATTGTATATCTATCTCTATATCTAAATGACTCTATAAGCTACTAGGCTATGGCTATGGCAAGGAAACATGAACAAGAACTATAACACTTGGCAGGAACAAAGACTATAACTATTTTCGCTATCTAATTCTCAACTCTAGAATCAATCTCCAAGTCTATCTAGTCTTTCTACAGTGACCTTGACTAAATCTATCTATCACCTATATTGAATTACCCACGCCCGTGGGTAGCACAGCTCACGGTATATATATATACACACACCTATCATTAGATCCCCCAACCGCTAACAGCTGCAGGCAATACACTAACACACGTGACCTGAAAACACATGACAAATCGTAGGAGACATGACATCAACAATAACAAAACACAAGACACGTGGTTATACAACGTGTTGGAATGTCATTACTTCTGTCAACAATGAGGAAGCAGGAATGCGCACTACTGCACTCAAAGCGCTCTGCTTCCCGTAAGAATCGTGACAGTTGCCCACAGTAGATTCTATTCCTTGTTGTACAGGTAGTTGTTCTCTCTTTGGTAGACATCTGTAACTTTTACAAAGCTGCCTAGGAATGTAAAATGAAGTTGTATAAGATGCCATAATATCCATGAACTCATTCAGACCAGGTGCTTACGTTCTGTCTCTATTTAGGCAGTTCATGCTAACAATGATGTATTTATTTTTGTCTTTATCGTTTCAGCTGTCGGAGAACAACACGGTTAACATATACAGAAATGGAAATCGCTACTTTGCTCAGTTCAGCTTCAGCGCATTCAGGTTCCCTGCGCTACACCAGCCAAGTGTTCCTCAAGTTTGATGTCGATTTATCTGCCCTGACAACAACTACAACTCACGATGTTGCCAAGGATGCCGTAATTGCAGGAAAGCGAAGCACTCAGCTCTGATCACCACACTGAGGTTCTCACCCTTGGGCCAATCACACTCAAAGGTCAGAGGACAACTTGTCAATATTAACTAGGTCGGTGTATTGTGAATGTGATTACTGAGTTATTTATATTAACTCCAGTTATGCAGACCATGTTAGCTGTTAAGTCATTTTATGTGATTTATTTCATATAGGTCAGGTTTTAATGTTGAGTTCAGATGTTGATTGACCACGGCGGATACGGTGGAGTCCGACCTGTCGTAGAAGATTCTGGATCACCTCAGAGAAATTGTTCTAGTAATGGATGGCGAGCCAACCCCACTTGATCTCGAACCTGACTGCAGCTAGGAGGTTGCCGTTTCAGCACACTGCGTCCGAGAGCTCTGATTTGTTTTTTTTCCCTTGGATCAAGGGATCAGGTAGAACTGTGTGACGTTGACACTTGTTTCCTTTGGAGGAGGACAATCAGACTGCACTGACTCGGGTACTCTCTCTGTAAACCGAGGGACTGTGAACTCTGTCTCACCGACCCGAGTTTAGTCAAGTTGTGTAGTTCAGGGTGATCTGATTTGAGTATCACTTTGTTTGAAAGAGGTTCTGTTAACTTAATAATTGTTTGGTGTACATACACTGTGTTCTTCTGATAACTGTTTAGAATATAAGTTTGGGATTCCAAATTTTGAATTTATTTTATTTATTTTATTTCCTTACTGTTATATATTGTTCCTATTGGTTATTTTATAAAATATACAAAAGTTAACTTAAATTGCACATCTGGTGTATTATTTCATTGGTGCGTCATCCTACGTGGGCTCCAGCGATTGAATCTATAGTCTTTTGATCTGGCCCAATTCCGACCATCTAGGTATTTCAATTACTCATTACAGTCATCACACGCTGTAATACCCCAATAAGCGACCCGCCCCGGCAAGCGGGTTACATACAGCTGCTCAGTTTTTGCTAGGATTTCATTTCAGCTTTTACTTTCATGATAAGTGGTCTGCCAGACATTCTGAGATCCATGACAACACATGAGGTGTCGGAAGGAAAGAAAAGGACAGGATCAGTTGAGTGTCATCAGCATAACAGTGGTATGAAAACCCATAGCGAGGATGTGACTTCACCAAAGAGAGCAGGTATAGAGGGAGAAAAGAAAGACCCAGCACTGAGCTTTGTGGGACACCAGTGGAGAGCCTGCATGTGGCAGATCTGGATCCCCCTCACTGTCCCTACCTGATATGACCATCCTTCCAGATAAGAAGCAAACAGTTGCCATGACGTGTTGAAGGGGATGAGAACTGATGACTGACATCTTGATCGATGACTTAGCTGATCTAGCAGCGTGAAGCTTCTCAGTACTTCTCAGCCACTTTGAAGCCAGACTGGTAAGGTTGGAGGCTATTCTGGGTCAGACAGAAAGATAATGTCTCTCTGGGGAGAAATCATAGTCTTAGTGATGTCTTGAATGCAGTTGGTACATGACCAGATGCTATGGAGTCATTATAGAAGAATGAAGGCATGGAGGATTGCAGGACAAGAGCAAAGGAAGAGGAGAGGGAGTCCTGAGTTTGAACTATAGGAATAGAGGCAGGAGGGAAGATTAGCAGATTAGACCAATTTTCCAATTGTATGGAGTAAAAGTAAAGATGTTGTGGAGTGTGTGAGGATTATGTGGAGAGGCTTCCAGCTTTTCCGTGTAGAAGGAGGTCTGAGCTGCTGTTAGATAAATCATATAACAACATGGACTGGATGGTGGGTGGTAATTGGAGACAAATTAGGAGAAAATGAGAAAATAATATTGCAATTCTGAAGGATAAATGGTTTATCGGTCAAACATTAGCTAATTGTGCTTAATTTTATGCACTTATATGTACGTATTTACAGTGGCAAAGAAAAAGTATGTGAGAACCCTTTTGGAATTTCATGATTTTCTGAATAAATTTGTCATAAAATGAGGATCTGATCTTCATCTAAGTCGGGGTATTGACAAATATAATGTGTCTAAGTTAATAACACAAAATAAATTCTGATCTTTCATGTCTTTATTGAACACACATTATTCAACATTCAAAATGGCTGTGGAAAAGGTAGTGAACCCCTTAGAATTAATATTTGGTTGACCCGCCCTTGGCAGTAATAACTACAACCAGGCACTTGCAGATATGGATCAGACCTGCACATGGTTCAGGAGGATTTAGTCCATTCTTCCTGTAAAACTGTTTTAGCTGTGCCATGTATTCTTTGGACGTCTCATGTGTCTTTCAAATCTTCTTCAAGTCATTCCATAGCATCTCTCTTGGGTTGGTTTCTGGGCTCCGACTCAAGCCACTCCAAAAAGGTGGATTTTGTTTTTCTGAAGCCATTCTGGTTGACTCAATTGCTCCAGTGTTTTGGGTCTTTGTTCTGTTGCATACCCAACTCTAACCACAGTTTTAGCAGACGTACAGACCTTCTCACATTATCCTGAAAGAATTGTATGCGAATATACTTGGGAATTCATCTAGCTAATACGTATGGCGTA